>BMAU01017418.1:112500-570399 GCA_019973935.1 Trichonephila clavipes
AAAAATGTAAATAAAGATTAGCCAAACTATTGTTAGCTGGGCCCCCTTGTGGGAGTCCTTTCTCTTGTTTATATAAAGAACCATTAAAAAAAATTAATGTAATTTTCTTTTAAGACAAAATCTATGAGAGTTTTAAAAATTTGTTAATATTAATATTAAGATTATACATACTGTGGTTTTTCTAAAATTACATTCATAATATCATTTATATCAATGGAATTGAAAAGATCTTCAAAGTCATAACTATGAACTGAATAAATATTTTTATTATTAAAAAAATCAATAATCTCTTTACTATTTTTAATTATAGCTTTATTACATTGCTGATTAATAAAGTTTTGTATAATATTATGAAGTATTTTGCCTGTAGTAGTAATATATGTTTTAAAACCATTTGTCACACAGTTCTCTCTCTCTCTATATATAATAGTATAAGAAAATACACAGGGAAAGGTTGGCTAGTCTTAAAACTATATTTAACACTGCAATCTGAGTTTAAATGGCAAAGAATTCGCTATATTACTACTGAGGCCATCTTATTTTTGACACATACTGTGTGGCTGCGGTAGGTAATCAAGGTCACGGACTCGTGACAGGCATGTCATGAATTCAAGCCTGGTACTGCTGAAGACCCTCCGTGTAGAGGAAATCGATATAGGTTAAATTTGTCGAGTCTCAAACCTCCTCCCGAGCTGTGGTGTGGAAGGTAGGAGAAGGGATGTCAGATGAGGTGTCACTCTCATCACGACCATGGCTCAAAATGACGAGGTTCGTCGCTAATAGTTCTTGTGTAGCTTTATAGTGCTTATAACTCTCTAACTTGACATATACTGCCATGCTATTTTTCTAATTATTGCTTCCGTTATTTACAATAATGGCAATTTATTATATATATATATATGTTTAATATTTTTAACTAAAATTAATTTCTAAAAATATCATTCCCCATTATCCAATAATATAAAAAGTAATCGTCTGCTTACTGAGAAGTATATAATGAATTATAAAGTATCCTAAACATTTGTAGAATTTAGTCACTAACATATAAAAAGTATCTAAAAGCATTACACAAACTTCTCTATAAGGATTAAAAACGATGGAAACTATAGAAAAAAATTAGGAACTCTTTCCATAATTATTCTTTAAAGAAAGCAGCACAGCACGTTTTCCTTTAAAAACAAAATCTCAACGTTTGAGAGAAACTTTTCACAAACGTATATATTAAGAAATTTAATAGGATATAGTCATGTTTTAAACAATAATTACAAATTTTGAAGTATTATTAATTTTATTAATATTTGTATCAACTAAATAAGTATGTTACACTGTAAATAATTAAGAAAATTCTTATAAATGAAATTCTTGTGAATATGCTATTCCTACAAACGGTTACTTCTTTTAGTATTATATTCTCTTATGTTTATTATTTTTGTACTATTTGATTGATTTAATCTGCAAAAAAGTTTCACTCGTAAGGCATTTAGTACCTTATAAAAAACTAAACCTGCTTATCTTTTTCAAAAAAAAATCCGCATTTCTTTTACAAAAAAATCTACTTATATGTTACAAAAATCTTAGATTTCTTAGCTTTTTTTAAAAACGGCTAAAAATGAGAATTGTAGGCTTTTAAAAAGAGAATAATTCTTTCCAGTCCATTTTTAACTTTATAAATCTAAAATTCTGAAGAACAAGATATTATTACTTAACAAATGAAGCTGTTTTCATTTCCTCCTAAAATTTTGACTGCCAATGAAAATATATTCCGATACGTTTTTGATCATTCAGAAGCCTAACCGTGCTTTCATTATTTTTTTTCGGAAATCTCTGCCTTAAAATCCATTGAATCATTCGGCTGATGGCTTCCAACGCAGCTGACAATCAATTTCAAATTACCTAGGCGGAGAGCATGATTTTCAGAACGACTTTTCCATTTTGGGAATATTTTTAAAGCTGATGTTTCAGTTTCGTCTGTGATACTTCGATGAGGAATTTTATTAGCATGCATATTATGCCTTACCATGACATCATCCAGATGTTCGCAAAAATTAAGAGGCTGTCATTATCATTACAGTGTTTATCAATTTATAGCAAGCGACATTTATTCTTATGAACATCATTTTGAATAAAGAAGACTTAATAAACATCGAAAGCATATGCAGTGGTAATAGTAATACAACAATCTGCATCTATATAACAACATTTGCATCATTAGGTATTTCTTATACGATGAGTTAAAATTTCTTTAGAAAATCCTTTTTATTGTTCGTTTAAGGCATCCGACTACATTCGAAATTGTGATTTGCAAAAGTGTACAAATGAATAATTTTTTTTAATATTCAGCGTCACTTAGATTAGAAAAAACGTATAAAATTGTTTTAAGAATCTTATTACAGTAAATAATTATTTAAATGCGATATTTTAGAAAAAAAAATAACATAGGATTACCTACTTTCAAAACATTCTCCTTTCATAAAAAATGCTTCTCAGTTATAATAACATTTTACCTATATATATTTATCTTAGTATTATTTACAAGGCCTAAACTAGGATTTTTGAAATATGTAACTTAGAAGTGGATTTATCCATATTTTAATGCATCAGAGGGAAGAAACACTTTTAACAAAAAATCACCTATTATTATTTTAATTGGTGGTATCTCTGAAAATAATGTGAATTTTACAAAACTTCTACTTCAGGCTCTCTGGAGAAGTATATATTATTTTAAAAGAAGTATTTTTCGTAAATGGAAAATGTGTTTTGAAAATAAATAGTTCTATGTTAATTTTTTGCTAAAATATTACATTTAAATAATTATTTAATGCAATAACATTTTGAAAACAATGATATGCACATATTCTAATCTAAGTGACACTAAACATTAAAAAGAATATTCATTTGTGCGCTTTCGCAAAATCACGGTTCCGAACGTATAGTCGGATACCTTAATTACAAATAATTTCAAATATATTTTTGAAATGAATTCAGATTTTATTTTGTGTTCATAGTGTTAATATAAAAGCATTTTAAGTTTTATTAATATGTTTAAGAACAATGCAATGTATATTTTCCCCTTACAATATTAAAGTGAGTATTGCGTGCATACATTTTTTACATTTTTTTATTTCATTATGAGAATTTTAAAAAAATAAATGGAAATAATGGCAGCATTTTGAATAATGAGCCTTCGTTCCTTTTTAAAAACATTTTCAGTTTTCGAGAGTAATGTTTTCCAATTAAATTGTTCAAATACAACAGACATCGAGTTTTTATACGCTGTCGCAAATTATGTAGGAAAATAATAGCTCTCTTTTAAATTTGTTTTTATACGCGTATAGTAAAATACGCGTATAGTAAAACAATTTGAAAATGGGGTGTTTTTATTTTTACTCAAATTTTCTTCCAAATATTTTTACGTTTGAAAAGAAGAATGAAAATTTCCGAGTCATATTTCTTGGATAAAAGATCTGAAGTTTTGATCTTTCGTGCAGCTTTTGAATTTCATTTTTTTCTCTTTTGGAGTATATCTATATACTTATATTCTCGTCCTTTTATCTTTATAGTTTTCCTTTTTGATTAAAATAGCATTATAAGAGGATACTTTTCTGTTAGTCATTTAAAGAAAATAAAAACGTATTTTCATAATTAAAAAAATATCCTTTGAAACAGCTCGAAATAAAGACTGTTGTGATTCATTGTTGCACAACTTTCATGAAAGAGATCATTCTTTAGTTCTATGTTAAATTTGTAGTGGATTGGAAATACTACTGCGTTTTTTATGAAAAAAAATGCCGTGGGATTCATTTTACAAATTTTTCAAAAAACATAATAGCAATCTTATTTCTTTCTTAATTTTATTCCATTAAATTATTTGAAACTTTGCGGCATTTTTATTTCAAAATCAGTTTTTCAGGAATTATTAAATGAAAAGCTGGATTAAATAAGAAAGCTGAACGAAAAAGTTTTCCACTGTATAAAAATAAACTTTTTACATTTTTATCAAGTAATTTGTGATGTACAATGCTACGTCTGTTAAACATGAAATAAATAGAAATATGTTATCTTAAACAAATCTAAAAGTGGTTTTGCTGACAAGATAAACGGTAAGACTTTACTTAAAAATCTTTTAAGCACTGAACTCCATTAAGGAAACTTTCTATATGTATATATACACTGCTCAAAACAATTAAAGGATATTGTAAGTTTTATATAAAATAAAGATATAAGCGAAATTTTTTTGCCGAAAATGGAAGAAGATATTCACAAATGCAAATTTTTCTGATTTTCAAACCGTAGAGTATGCTAATTTTGAGTTGGACGTCAAAAACGTCGCTTCAGCGGCAGCGAATGAAATTTGACTTTCAACTGAAATGAAGACAAGGATGATCGGCATTCAGTGACTGCTTTGTTTCAATGAGTACGATGTCTCAGCGAAGTCATTTAATCGATTCAGAAGCTTGGAGAGTTGTTGGTAGGTTAGAAGGGGGACAAACTCAAGCAGAAGTAGCGCACGCCATTGGAGTGTCACAAAGTGTGATTTCCAGGATCTGGAACCGTTTTTTGGAGACTGGAAGTGCAGGCCGAAGACCAGGGCAAGGTCGTAGACGGGCAACAACGCCTAATGAAGATCGTTATTTAGTGTTAACGGCTCGGAGACACCGAAATATGAACGCTACTCTTCTCCAACAGCACCTTCGCTCAGCTACTGGCACCAGGGTTTCAACTCAGACTGTCCGAAACCGGCTCCATAGTGTAGGTCTGTATGCTCGCCGACCGATGGTATGTGTTAGACTAACATCAAGGTATCGTCGTGACTGCAGGGAGTGGGCAACAGAGCATGTGAATTGGAGGAGAAATGAATGGAGCAGTGTTCTTTTTTCTGACGAGTCCCGTTTTTCTGTTCAACCGGATAATAGGCGTACTTTCATCTGGAGGGACCGTGGCAGTAGGAATAATTCTGCGTTTGTGCACGAAAGTGTCAGATTTGGCGGTGGGGGAGTGTTGGTGTATGGTGGCATCTCCATTGACGGGCGCACAGACCTCTACATCATTCGAGATGGACCTCTGACTGCTCGCCGATATAGGGATGAGATCCTCAGACCTATTGTAGTCCCTTACGCTGCAGCAATCGGAGATGACTTCATTTTAATGGACAATAACTGCAGACTACATCGTGCTAACCTGGTGGAGGATTTCCTTTTCGAGGAAGGAATCGTACGAATGGAATGGCCAGCGTGTTCTCCAGACATGAATCCAATAGAGCACGTTTGGCACGCTCTAGGAAGACGAGTTGCTGACCGCCAACCACCCCCACAAACTTTCCAGGAACAGGAAAGAGCTCTTCTGGAAGAGTGGGACAGAATACCCCAACTCGTGATTAATAGCCTCATTGACTCCATGCCTTAAAGGTGCTCAACGTTGCTGGCCATCCGTGGAAATCATACCCCCAACTGAAAATGATTTCCTTTGAAGAAAACACCTTTTTTTATTCTTTTTTCTCATATGCAGCAATTGTGTTTTTTTCCCTTTTGTACACAAGTGCGCAATAAAATGCATTTTTTTCTGCCAAACATGTGTAATTTATTCTCATATAACCTACTACGTCTGTCGACCATGTATCAATCAGCTAAAAAGTTTCCCAGCCACAAGATCCACCTAAAACCGCAATATCCTTTAATTATTTTGAGCAGTATATATATATATATATACCTTAAGTTTGACATTGCTCCGATTTAAAAAAAAAAAAAGAAATGTGACACACAAACGTGCCTATTAATCTATATATATATATATATATATAAATAGTGTGATTTTTTTCTTCTTTTTAAATAGCAGCCACGTAAAAAGTAACATAAATTTATCGGATGTTTGACTTTTTAAAAATATTATCCTGCTGTTTCTATGAAGTCGAAATAACGCTTAATTAAAGAAAAAAAATTACTATCTTTGACCCCAATGAAACAAACTTTAAATGATGAAGTTAAGAAACAAATTGTTTTTTATTATTTTAATGAACATTTCATCCGATATTGAAACGATGTTTTCCAAATGAATCTTTTTAATTTCACCAGTTGATAAACATTTTGATTTCTCATCTAGATATCAAAATTATCGGAATCGTATAAATATTACACTTAGCTGTCATGGACGAAACATAAAACTACTGCCGCTTTCTTTGCATTTACTTTATGGTTATTATTTTCATTCTATTTTTAGAATATAAGCCCATTAAACAAAGGAATGTGTAAGACAAGCAGTTTGCTAAAAGAAGCGGTATTTTTTTTTTCAGCTGCGTATTAAATGCTTGAAAAATAGCACTTAATGAATGAAGATAATCAGCATCTACCATATCATTGGAGATCATTTTGTTTGATTGAGTGTCTTTGAGTGATTTTTATGATGAAAGATCAACATTTAACTGTCAAAGAGTAAGTACCAACAAAACCAAATGATTTTAAATAACTAATATATGTAAATGTACTGTGTATTGTCTCATTTAGATGGTCTTAATGGACTGACTTTCTAATGGTACTAACTCTCTAAAAATGACGAAATAACTAAGTTCAAATAGTAACTAAGTTAAAATATGAATTATTTGGGTTTTTCTTATTGTAGTTTGAGATTGATATATTCTTACTAATGTACTCAAATATTTCAAAAAATTACCTGAATACCACACAAATAATATGTATCCATCGGAATTTATGTTTAATACAATTAAAAAAATATAAACAAAAAATGGATTCAAATAAAAAAAACATTGCAGAACAATATAACGTCTTTATAGGTTATTGTATTATAGAAGTTATTTTTTAGGCTAGTTTCTGGGACATGATTGCAAAGTGGTCTTGGGCGTAAACTTTATTACCAGAAATTTTTATCTGGATTATCTGATGATTCAAATACAATAAAAATCTTCATCTTTGACGACATTTAAAAAATGTTATAAAGTCACTTATATTTTATTACTCATGCCTTTTTATATTATGTGGGCAATTTCCTGGGGAACAATTTATTTTTTTTTATGTCGTGATGAGAAAATGTAATTATCTAACGAAGTGGTAAAATCTATAAATTTAATAACTCCTCTATTGCATGCCACTAAGTGATAATAAACAATTATTATCAAATAAAAAATAGAGAATAATGTCAGCATATTAATTTATTTTTATCATGCTCGTTGATCAAATCTTAGAAAATATTTGCAATTTATTCTATGATCTATTACAGCAATCTTAATATTAATAAGAGAAGTTTATTTCCTTTGGTTGCATAAGTGTGGAACTTTAAAACGAATAAATACTTTTCTTTTATTCATATTTAAGTCATTTTTACGACTGAATATGTATCATATTCTTTAATGAGGGACTTTAACATTTGCAGTTTAAGAAAGATTATTTCAATAATATTTATTTTGAAATAAAATAAAAAACTGTATAGTTTTCTGGATTCAGAAATGAGACAGAAAGCTAATGTTATCAATGCTTTAAAGAAGAAATATACTTGTTCCTGAAGAATAGGATTGCTGAGAATCTGGGTTTTTTTTACAAAATAATGAGGAAACGGACTGAAATATTTCTTAAATTGATTTCTGATGAATGTGACTCACAAACATTTGCATCGGTTACTTATTTTGTATCATATTTCAGATTTTTATTTTTCTTATAATAGGTTTAATAGTAGCAAAGATTTATTGTGGGATGTGACTGGAGTAACGATGTTGTGATAATTTTCAATATTATTTTTCATAATATTAAAAAACAGTCAATTCATTGATTTTTTAACACTAATATTTGCATAAAAATTTTATATTAGAACAAAAAGTTTTTGCTTTTAAAAAATGTAGCACCCTATAATGTGTATTGTATTCGTATATGTAATTCTGAAGTATAGCTATGTTTTCACTTAAATTGTTATAATTATTCAATAACTATTTAAATTACGTTGACTAAATCTGTTGCGAAAAGATAAATTTACTTCTGTCCTACATTCAAACTATGTAAAATAATTAAAATGTCTTAAAAGAAGAAATATTAATATGTAGAAAACAATTTTTTATTTCTATTCTTTACTTATTTTTTTAGCTTAAAGTTTTTTACTATGTAAGGTTTAAAAAGTCACCTGTTGAAATTAATTTCTTGTTTCATGATTATATATCTGTGATTAAATATTGAAAAAAGTTACTTTAAAATATTTTTTGTAAATGTATCTCATCATTTCGTTTATCGTCTATCACATTGTTTTTTCATTATTAATTACCTGATTAAAATACATTTGAAAAATTTTCGATGTATAGGATTCCTTGAAAAAAATTATAATTAGCAATGAGAAAATTCAGGTTCTTATTAACCCCGTTTTTTTAAGAAAAGTTTCGAAGTTAAGAAAGTATTTTTGATTAAATCCATAATATCTAATTTCATACAAAAATATTTTTTGTGTGGTTTTGCTACGATAAATTTTACTGTAAGATTTTACTAATTTCTAATTGAAAACGCATGTTATGTCTTGGCTATAAAAAATACATGCATTCTACATACAAGAAGATAAATTACATCTATTTTACATACAAGAAGATATAAATTACATCTATTCTACAATAAGGAAATTCAAAAGAAATTTGTACCATTTGTTAAATGAATACTCTTGGAACTGAAAAATGTATTGAAAGTTGATTACTTATGAAATTGCTTATTTTGACGCTGATTTAACTATTAATACTTTTTTATATTGACTCAAAGAATTCAAGATAATATTTTGCAAGGGAGGATAGGTATTTCTGCTTTCTAGAATCTTTCATAAAAGCAAGAAGTACCTTCGGTCTTTAACCCTGCATGGATCAATTTTAATTATTAATCGTAAAGAAAGGATTGTTAGGAAATCACGAAAATTGTTTTTATGAGGAATATGACAAATTATTTCTTCGTCCCTTTTTAAATGACGTTACTTATAAACTAATAAATTAACGTGGTCAGTAATTTTTATTTGTCTGTCCTTGGATTTATTGCCTTTTAATATTTTCATTTTTTCTCTTATTTTTCAAATGTCTGTGTAGTTATTCCTTTTGATAATCCTCTTACCCATGTAGAGAGTTCATGACTTTTCCTACAGACTATCTTGGAAGTATTTTATGTCTGTATCCCCTTTTATGTTACAAAGTATCAGGAATGCACAAAACATGTGTTACGTCTCTCCATCCCTCTGATTTACTATCGGCACCCGTCTAACTGTGTATTATTTTTATTTCACAAAACCCATTACTTCTATTTTATATTTTTCTACAAAATCCATTAGAAATAGTTTCTAGATACTGCATCAGAACACTTAAGCCTGTTAAGGCCGTGGGTAGCCTAGTGGTTAGAGCATCGGACTCCAGACCGGAAGGCCTGGGTTCGATGCTCGATGTCACCAAATACCCTCCGAGTGCACACGGAGTACGTGCTCGTTAAATCAGTGGGTCCGTAGTCTTGTGGGCTTATTCAATAGCGCAGGAACTGGAGAATATTTCCCTCCCCTTCAGTTCACTTGCAGAAATTGTGGAGGTGGAGATAGAGGTCGTGTCGCCATCTATCGTCCCTTCGGGGAAGTTTCACTGAGCTTAAATCGCACTGTCACCTGTATGGTGCTCAAGGCCAACGACAGGCGTACCTCTTGCCCTTGCCACGATGAATTTCGTGGGCCTCGTTCTGACTACGTCAGACAGGTGGCATTAGCCTCAACAGGAACAGGCTTTTTTTATTGTGAATGTGATCAGATTCCATCAGTTATAAAGCCGAACAGACTCTTTCATTCATGAAAGATAAAAATGGGCATAAAGTAGGAACCGTATGATTACTAACAATTTTATTGTTGGTCTTTTTTCTTTGGATTCTGCAAAAATCGAATCAGTGTAATAATGTGAATAAAAAAACAATGAATTATTTATTTTTATTACCATTTGAAACAATAAATAAATAAAGTAAATAACGTAAATGATAGGTAACTCTTCATGGCAAGAAATGGCAAATTTTGCATTTTATGGATCTTAAAAAATTTGGATATTTTACTCTGCATGATCTCTAAAGGTTCAAGGTTGCCGAGTGGTGATGGTCATGGATTTGAAACCTAGTGCCGCTGAAGACCCACCGGGTAGAAAGACTGATTAACGTTAAATTTGTCGTGACTGAAAGTCATCACGTTGATGTGTTATGGAAGTTTCCAGAAGGAGGCACCAGATCTGATGTCATTCTTGTCGTTCAAATTTACGAGTTCCAATATCCCTCGTGTTGCTTTAGAGTGCGAAGTAAATTAAATCAATATCAAAGCATGATCATTATTATTCTGAAGTATTGTAATTTCGTATTTTTCAATAATCATTCACATTTAGAATATAATTATGAGAAAATAACTAATTTATTTTCTTTGCTGTGTATACAAATCTGGTTTTCCTTGAACATACTGTGTAAGACTTTCTTATTTTCTATTGACATCTCTAGTTCTTCATGGTGAGATTTTATCTTAGGTTTCGCCTCTGCCATGTTAGATTACATTTTACCGTTTTGAGCCTGTGAACTTCATACTGTACTTTATCGTCTTGAACGTGGTTCAGAATTAAGAAGTATGTCTCCACATGGTCTCTTGAAATTCTAGATGTTGTTAAAACAATCTATTATACATTTAAATAAACTGTTTTTCAAATAACAAATATTTTTAAATATACTTGACCCTATTTTTATCATAAAAAATACCAAAAATGCCTGTTAAAACTGTGCTCCTACTTTCATTAAAGGTACAAGTAAAAGCAGTTTTCATAGTTCTCGATTTTTTTTCTGTCAAATTCACTTCTGTTTGTAATGTTTTTGCCCGGTTTAGCGTCTGAGTATATTTTTCTTTTCCAACTAAAAAGAAGAAAAAAAGAAGAACATGACTGGATAGATGAGAAAAAAACTACTTTAAAAGTACCGAAAATTAATTACGAACCGTTTGTTCGAGTGAAAAATTTTTTTGTCTCACTTTTAGTTTCTGAAGTAAATTAAAACTTCCATTCATCAACCGTTCGTAGAAGAAACTTCTAAATAATTTTAAAAAGAAAAAGAATTCGAGAGAATATGTATGAGTTGCCAACTTATTATAATAAATTTGTATTAAATTTCAATTTGTACCTTTTGTTTAGTTTTAAATTATAATTCAACAAATAAACATTTGGAGCATTACATTTTTGAAAATGAGGCTTTAATTAGGTTATAGAAAAGGCCTAAAAAGCATCTAATGACATTATGTGAAAGAATTTATTATAAAATTTACATTTTAAATTCATCAAACTTGGTGGCCTATTTATTTTTAACAGAGATATAAAATAAGAATCCAATTCCCCTGAAAATCCCATTTTTAGAAATACGTGCTCTGTATCTTGAAGAGAGAAGGAAACGCTATATTTTTAACGCATATCGAACTGCAATGGGAATTCTAACTTTTGTTGCATTTGATCCTTCATTTCCTCGGATTTTCATTCATTTCCTTTCAGTCATGTAATTCTTCAACCTCTAGAGAAAATGTCTTGTGTGTGGGTCTAAACTATTATTCTTTTCAAAACCGTGTTCATTTCTGCATAATCAAGAGTTCAATTATTTTGGAAATGTTGAGATTTAGATTTCTTAAGACGTATCTATTCGAATATAAGCCGCACTTTTCTTCCAGTGCTAATGCTACTGAAAATCGATTGCGACTTAGAATCGAAGGTGGAGGGATTCATTGAATGAGGAAAATTGTATACGATATTGACGGTTACAGCAATTACAGATTCATGTAGGAATTGAAGAGTTTTTAATACTGGTAAAAAAAAATTATTCATTTCGTATTAGTTCTCATTTTAATTTTCTTAAGTTTCGTAAATATCTCGTATATATTTCAGTACAACATTTTACATATTTTTGTACTTTTTTCATAAAAACTTGCCGAGAATTTAGGGTGCGGCTTAGATTCGATTAAATACCTTAATTCTTATTTATTAAGGAATTAAGCTAAAATAAAATAACACTTTCTACATAACACCACTTGCTATGTTTATACATACTGCATAATTTGCTATTTTGTGTGTCCAAATTTTATAAATTTTTAGTATCCAAATCTATCTAATTTAATCTATTGAATCTGTTTTAGTATCCAAAAGTATCTAACTATCTTTCATGTAGCACGGTGGTTCTTAAACTGTAGTCCGTCGACCCCGGGGGTCCCCATTGTCTTTCTAGGGGGTTCGCGAAAGTCTCCCTCTTTTACAGACTCTGAAAGACCTCATGGAAAAATTTCAAGAGGTTCCATCCTAGACAAAAACGATCACTAAATTGCGTCTTATGAAAAACTCTACGAAAATATGTAGTTCGATCAAGAGTATTAATTTGGTTTGTTTCTGTTTGCTACATTATAGCCATTATTACAACGTAATCATTTTTAATTAAATGCTTACTGTTTTCTTAAAGAAAAAATAAGTATTAAAAAATGTCTGTATAAAAGAAGCAGGAGTAGTTTTAGATCATTAGGGAACCTTTAAATCACCCCGCAATGTGTTGGGAGTCAGGGAAGGCTGTTCAAAATTTTGGGGTCAACAATGTCAAGCAGATACATAAAAGGAGGTCGGATGGTCGTAAGTTTAAGAACCGCTGATCTGAAGTATATATGATTGTGTGTGCATGTGAGAGAGAATCTTTTTGATAATTGTGTTTTTTTTTAAAAAAAAATATTTTAAACCTGTTCATTATTTTCTGAAAAAGTCATTTCCACTTTTATCATTATTTTCCATGCCAATGATCATATTTCTAAGACGTTTCATTTCGACCTTGAATCGAACTTGAGATATTGTGAATTCCAGACAGATGCTCCAATAACATTTCAGTTATCCATTTCGTAAGCTATTTATAGTATTAGAATCCTTTCATGGAGCTATTTTTTTGTTCAGTCACTAGTGAGGGATATGAAACGGGACAAAATTGGTTCAGCCTCCATTTCAATAATTTGTTTTGTATTTTCAAGATTACTTTTTTTCGCTACGTATTACAATTTTTACTTCGTGTGCATTAAATAAATTATTCTTTTATTAGTACAACGCTTTATTGTGTAAGATGAAGTTCATTAAAAAAATGGCATGTTTTTCTATCTCGATAGGAGTTCAAACTTTAAATTCTATACAAATACAATAGTGTATTCATATCGTGATTCTTATTCAGTGATTCTCATATCGTTTGCGTTGCCTAGGTGATTAGCTTCATTACTTTTAAGTTGTTTATGTAAATCAAGTTTTTTTAATTTCCCGGTAAATTAATGAAAAATTATTTAATTCATATTTTATGACACTTTGATATTTTAAAGTGGTAAAAATTATTTTTCAAAAAATGATCACCGCTTTAAATTTTTTTTTCTTCCATGTGATCGTTAAAATGTTTATATAAAAAGTCGTAGCTCCTCGAAATATCTGAAGATTATCTTTGAACAGCATTTTGTAATTAAAAAATATAGATATTTCGTGGTTAAAAATATTGCTACATAAATTTTCTTATAAGGCTTAAATAGTAAAAAAAAAAATGCTCTAAATTTTTTTCCAGATATATATGCAGTTATACATCTGCATAGTTAAGTCTTTAGAATGTAGCAGTTATAGGTAAGATTTCTAAGATTTAATAAAGTAACTTCCTATTTATTAACTCTTAGCAGGGTTATGATAAGTATTGTTTTCAGTCAATGGTCATGTCGTACATTTTCATTGAGCAAGGTTCCATTTCTAAAATTTTAAATTAATCTACGTATTCTTCAACTCTCAGGAAAAGCTGAGACACGTTCTTACTATCAGTCTTTGTTGATTTTAAAAGAACTAAATATGAATATATAAAAGACTTCTTTCAGCTCTTTCACAAATTGTTTTCACTGACTAGGGGAAAAAAGGGTATGAGATCAAGAAGTTCTGCTCCATTTATCGACAATAAAGTTTTCTTTAAAGCTACACAGTAGATATTTTTTGTTAATGCGTAATTTATGGAACGAAATGACTTTTAACCTTCAACTTAATAAGCCGAAGTAATATAACCTTCAGGGTATTTCTACAGAAATTACGTAGAAAAAAATGAAATGGAAAGCCTGATATTTAACAAGAAAACTAAGTGGCAGGGATTAAAAAATAGATTTAGAAATAATCTTAAAAATATATTAATATATTGTCTTATTACACTAGTGTATACGTAATGTTTGACTGAAAATATAATACACTTATGGACAAAAAAAGTAGCGCACCAAGAAGGAATCGTCAAAATGAAACGAAATTCTACATACGTAATGACTACTTTGATATAAGAAAGTGATTAGAAAATCACAAAGAAAAAGAATCATTTAGTTCAGAGAAAAAGGCAAAAGAACGGAGGATTTAATACCCTGTTGATCCCCCGTTAGCGCGAATGTACGATGCGATACGATTGGGCATTGAAGCATACAAGTTCTGTATGATGTCTTGAGACATTTCGTTCCATATTTGCTGTAACCTTGCCTCTAGTTCGTTCAAACTCGTGGGATGCTCAACTCGCCGTCCCAAAGGATCCCAGATATGCTCGATTGGAGACAAATCTGGGGATGGGGCAGGCCAAGGAAGGGTAGTAACAGTGTGGAGACAATCTTGTGACACCCTTGCCGTGTGAGGTCGAGCATTGCCTTGTTGAAAAATGGCTCCTGGGAGCCGTTGCATGAGTGGCAACACATGTGGTTGCAAGATGTCATGGACATACCACTTGGCTGTCATGGTGCCACGGATCAATACTAAGGGTGACCGTATATTGTAGACAATGGTACACCATACCATCATACCAGCTGTGGGAGCGGTGTGTCGCTGTAAAGCAAAGACAGGATTGAGGTGTTCACGATTGCCATCACTGCTGAGATTGAATCTTGATTCGTCGCTAAAGACGACCTGGTTTCATTTCACTGCAGTCCAGTTTCTTCATGCGCGGCACCACTCCAAACGGAGGCGTCGATGATTGGGCGTCAAGGGCAGCACACACGTAATGGGCGCCATGATTCCAAATGTCCTTCAGCCAGGCGCCTTTGTAAGGTTCGAGAAGACGCAGGGGCCCCTAGTGAAGGTGCTACCTGTGCCTGGATGGCGGCTGATGAAGTAGTTGGCTGTACGCGTGCATTTCTTACGATGTTGCGGTCTTCTCGACGACTGGTCGGTCGAGGGCGTCCTGAGCCTTATCTTTATGTAAATGACATCTCTTGGATCCACTGGTCCCAACACCTCCTCACAACAGAATAAGAGCGGCCTAATTGACGAGCTACTCACCTAGCTGACCACCCAGCTTCCATCATACCGATGATTCTCCCCCTCTCAAATTGCGACAGCTGCTCATATTGTCTTCGAAAAGGGCGCAATGGCATGTCTACCTCAGCTCTTCCTTTTTAAACGATTCAGCACACTCACACAAGCTTTGGTTACATGTTTTGTACTCCATGGAGTACGACGTTAAACGCCATCTACCGGCTATGCGTAATGCGCAATCAGGCTGCATTTCTAATCATTTACATATCTCCCCGACATGTACCTCCATGCGAAGTTTCGTTACGATTCCATGTTTATTTCTAGGTGCGCTAATTTTTTTGTCCATGAGTGTATATCAGTAAAAGGTAATAATGAACGATGTACTCTTACGCCTTCTGTATTTTAAGTTGATAGTCTTTAATACATTTCTCTCTTCCGAGCTATAAAAGAGCTATTGGTAAAAGACTTAATTTAAAATCTTGCTTGCGAAAATGACGCTGGAATTGGTATTTTACTCTCTTAACAACACCTTGCATCGTAAGGACTTCGAGAACTCATTCGATTTAAAGTGCTGTAGCATGCATTATTCATCACGACTATATTTGGCAGAATCAGGGCTAGAACTCATGATTCAATTCCTATCAATAGCGAGCTCTCGCCTTTCGTGTTTGATAGATCATGGAAATAAATTTCCGATTTTTCTTAAGACTGATCACTGAGCATAATCAGGAACTGCTGCGCGTCAAATTAAGTTGGATCTCAGAGTCGTGAAATAGTTCGGTTTGGAATTCAGGAGAAAAGGAACTTTTATCAATTAACCACTGTGCTCGAAACTGCGAGTTTCATTACTAATAAACTTTTGTATAGTCTTGGAGATGAAATCTTTAAATAGGAATCCATGGGCTAGAATAAGGAAACAATCAAGTTTCTATCTTTAATTTCCAGACATCAATAAATTACATTTATATTAAATGCGAAGGGCAGATTATGTTGATTCAGATTTCATTCAAGATAAACAGAAATTAAGATTCCACCGACAATTTCCAATTATATATAATTAAAAAATAATATTTTATTTTGTATTTATAATTTTACTTTATATTTCTACAAGCTGATATACCCGTTCTTCACACGGGTACTTGGAAAATTTAAACAATACAGATTGAAGGATAAAGAAGTTTTTAATGAGTTAATAATTTTACGTGAATTGCAAATTAAACAAAAAAAGCTTTTTGCATATCTCAGCTGAACAAAAACAAACAACGTATTTGTTAAATTTTAAGTCTGTAAATTTAATAGCTGATAAAAGGTATTTTTATTTATTTATAACTCCCCTAACTCTCTTGTCAGTCGATTTTTGAAAACACCTTCCTAAACTGATCTCTGCTCAGCAAAAGTAACATATTGCTACAAATTTTGTGTACTGAACATTTAAAATAGTGTAAATAATTTATATCTGGAAGTGTAATATACATTAATATTATTTTCTGTTGTATTTATTTTATGTTAAAATTTTGCCACCACCTTTCTCTTCGAAATCTAGTTTTATTATGAAATAAAAAAATAGTGATTACACTAATCAAAGGAATAAATTAAAATCGAGCATGCACTGAGACATGGCGTAGACAAAACTAAAGGGAAAGTTTTGCTTCACACAAAAAAGATAGATATATGCTGTCGCAGGCTTTTTTGCATATGACAGAATTTTTTTCCTACTTTCTTGACAATTATCGTTATATTTTGGAAACTTCACACAATATATTTATAAACTATAGCCTATGTGTTATTCTGATGTATAGGCTATATTGCTGTAAGGTTTCATTAAAATCCATTCAGTTGTTTTTCCGTGAAAGAGTAACAAACATTCACACAAACTTTCACGTTTATAATATTATTAAGGATTATACTGCATTTTAAAATCTAGAATGATATAATTATCATTAATGCCTAGAATTAAGTTATAGTCTAATAATATAGTCACAGTATCATATTTTTTGCTTTGCTCGTATATATATCGTATTATAAGAAAAAGGATTCCTGGAGCGAAAGATGGTAAGAAACCTATATTTAAAAACCATTCATTAAATAAAGTCAAGTTCATACTCGTTGAATAAAGTGGATCCCTTACAGAAACCTATGAATAGAATAACTTTCGAATAATCATGAAAATAAGAAATTCGACTAAAATACATTACTATACTTTAAAAAAATTCATATTTAAATTTTGAAGAAGTAATTTTTATTTTACTTCTTTAGGTCAGAGACATTCATTTCTTTCTCTCTCTTAGTATCTTCCGCAATTATAGTAATTCTTAGTAAGAGTGTTTCTGTGTAGACCGGTTTCCAATTTTTTTCTTTTTTCCAGTTTTTCATTCCTTTTAGAAGAGTGTGTCTCACATTTATTTTCAGATTATTCATGCATAGTACTTTTTGAAATTTCTTTGAATTGTATAGAATTAAAATATATTTAAAATATATTTCCAAGAATAAACTTAAGATGTGTATAAATTAACTGCGAAGGTAAATAGTAATGTTATTAAAAGTATGGTATATCTTACGGTATGCGACTACTTGAGACAACTTTATTTTTTTAAAAAAAAGAATGGAGATATGGGGATTTTTTGTGTGGATTTTAGATTTATTTAGTACATTTTAAGAAAAATATGCTAAAATTAAGAAGAGAAAAAGGAAATATTATTACAAAAATGGGAAACAATTGGTAAAAATTGGCAAAAAATAACATAAACGGGGCCCATTATGTACCAAAAGCTTATGAACACATTTTCAAATTTTCAATTCTGATGTGTTGCTATGTTATTCATTTTTGTAATGACCTTCAGGATAAAAGATATTTTAATTTTTACAAAATCTAGAGCACTTTATCTTAGTTACTATATGTGTAAAATTGCTCTAAAAAAGTTTATATTCACATAAGAAACTGTAAAGTTTGTAATAAAACAGTGATTCATAAATCTGAAGGTTAAAACACTTCTACTATTATACAGATCATATCCAAAAAACTCAGTTGATTTTTTTCAAAACTTTTTGAGCAATCACTGTCCACGTTTTAGCACTTAAAAAAACACGTTTCGAGTAAAACGCATTTTAAAGTATGACATCTTGTTTGAAGTAGTGGCATTTGCTTTTACTAAAATACTTGTAGATTTTGTCCTAGTGAATAGAAAATAATAAACTTGGTATATCTTTATAAAGCTAATAAGATGGCATATAAAATAAAATTTAAAAAAATGTCAATTTTTGGCAAAATATACGAATTTAGGATAGTCGGATTTCTTAATTAATAATATTAAAATTCGAATGATGTCATTCTATTGATTCTCTGAAATTCATGAAAGAATATTCTATATGATATGTAAGAATTTATCATCCGCTTGAAATATCAGAAAATTGGTCCAATGTGTAATTTATAGTATAGTGACTATTATCGTTAGGTTTTTAATCTAAAATTTCTTACATATCAGAAATAATCCTGTCACTGGCTTTTGCCGCGTGACTTGGGAGGCCTAAAAGTGTATTAACTTGGTATATATGTTACTAAAAAAAGGTAAAAATTACTCAGATTACATTGTTACGAAAATTGTCGGAGAAATTGTTTGAAGTTTTTCATTAAATAACAGATATTACCGACACAGCTCCATTTTATTTCATCAAGATAGTTATTGAAAAAAAAATAGTTATAAAAAAATCGCAATGTGTGTGTGCATTAAACACATAAGAGAAATACAAGTGGAAATCATTTGTATTTCTCTTATGTGTTTAAAATATATTACTGTCATTCATATTTAAAATTTATATGCAACAACAAAAGCAAATAATTCCATCAGAACAAATACCTAGGTTTGATTGCCGATAGAGCATTTTTAAATTTCTTCTAAAAATGCGTTTGAATCAAAAACTCTAAAACTATTTACCACAAGTAAATATAAAATGTGTGTGATTATTTGGAATATGTCTGGTTTCCAAACTGTTGCTAAATTTTTAAATAACTTATTCATTTTAATGTTCGTTGTTCGTCTTTTTTAAGGTAGAGAAGAAAAATTCCATAGAGACACGAAGACATGGGGGGTTGATATTTTACTATAGATAATAAGCTTTTTTGGGATAAAAATATTATAAAGAATATATATATATATATATATATATATATATATATATATATATATATATATATATATATATATATATATGTGTGTGTGTGTGTGTGTGTGTGTGTAATAATTCCCCCTAGCATCCTTTTATATAATTAACTCTTTTAAATAATATTCAAATAATTTTTTAATTATTTGGTTCGAAACTAACACCCTGATATTAATCGTAATCGACTAATATTATTACATCATAAATCCCTTTCCCGCCCATTGTAACCAATCAGAGCTCTTATTACAAAAATGTCATGGTGGTCTTCACCGTCGGGTATAAAAACGGATGTCTGGAAATCCCGGCTCTCTCTCTCTCTCCGCTTGTTTCTCTGTTAGTCATGTAGCCGGCTGCTTTGCGTTGTGTGTTGTAGTTCCTTTGTCTGCGTTGTGTCGTCCATGCTCACTGTAATTAATATGCCTAGGTGTTTCAAGATATTCAATAAATTGGATTTACTAATTTACCAGACTGCCTCGTCGATCCCACAATAGAAAATGCTTCAACATACAGGATCACTCACCACCGGCCACGCCCTATCCTTTGGTTCGCTACAGTAATAACATCCACTCGCCACGTCTTAGAATTATTTTTACCACTCTCCAGAAATATTATAGAAATATTTCATATATATATATCAACAAATAGAGACTACTCTTAAAAAATTCCAGTACAATATACAATTTTTATTCCAAATAGCTATTTCTGCATATGAATTGAAAAAAAAAATCTCAAAAGATTTTTCAGTACTTCAAATAACTATGTATTCTTAATAAATTTCTACATATTTCTGTTATTGAAAGAAATGTGGTTATTTTTTCCTGAATAGTACAAATAGCATTAACTAATAACTATAAAACTTAGTAATCAATATCTCAAAAACCAGTTTTTACATGTGTGAAACATTTTGTATTCATTTTTAAAGAAATGACTCGTAAAGCTGTTAAATAAGAGCTATTCCTTTTTCAAGGATTATATTAATACGTAAGTGCTCTTTTGTGATCTCTAATCAGACTGAATTGTTTTATTGAATCGTATTCATTCAAACCATAAATGTAAGGAGAAAAAATGAATATGAGTAAAAAGCTTTATTGGAAAATGCAATTAATTCAAAGAACTTGCATTGGATGGTTTGTTTCATGCATCGTGAACTAAAACAAATCCTTCCTACTAAAGAATAGCCGACTCTTAAGTAAATGTCAAGGATACAAAAGTAGAAAATAATAGAAATAGCGTCAAAAGGCTCAACACATTTAAACAAATATACTGGAAACGGCATTTGAAAATCTATAATATAATTATTAAAATCAAGTGTGGAGTATCAAAAAAATGGAAATTAATGGATTTTTTTGGTTATCTAAGCTATTGATGTTAGCAAAAATAGCAATAAAAAACGGATGAAATTTTGTTTCTATAAAACTGTTTAACAACACGCATTCAAATATAAACCAGATATTGAAATTAGTTAAAAAATATACTTACAAAACAAAACGTAATGAACAATCAGGTATGCGAAATACTTTATCTAAAATAATTCTTAATTTCATGTTTTGTAGTCTTATATTTTGTTAAGGTATCCGAACACGTTCAGAGTACTTTTTGACAAAATAACATATTTAAACATTATAAAGGCTTTTTAGGACTCAATACCAATAAATACTAATATTTAACCAACAATATTTACAATAAATTGCCTGAATTTCACAAAAATCACAATTATAAGTGAAATTTTAGCAATATTTTTGTAAAACTTCAAAGCAGTTAGAGAAAAAAGTGATAAATTTTTATTAGTAAAAGACTTACCAAAACAATCTAGAGGCATTTATCTAGAGAATGTACTAAAATTTTAAAGTTTTATTAAAACTTGAAAATTTTAGAGCTGATTGAGTAAACGTTATAAGAAAAACCACGCTTTTATGAGACCATTATTTAAATAACAAGCCCGAACTCAAAAAATATTCATACAATAAGAAATATTTTAGTACATTCTCTAGAAAATAGCATAAATATCAGGTTCAATAAGTTTTATAGAAATATATTTGTAATATCTTGTGTGATCAGACTCGCTATGACATATTTCGAACAATTTAAATTTCCACTTCTGGTAGATCAAAGTGGTGTGGTAGTTAGGAGAGAGGGGTGTCAGCTCAGGTGTCGTCCACGTCACTTGACCATGGTTCAAAATTACGTGGTCCGTCGCCAAAAGCCCTCGTGTAGCTGAACAGTGCGACGTTAATATTCAATCAATCAATCAATCAATCTGGTAGATAGAAGACCCACCTCCGGTTTTTTTAACTTAATAAAATTTATTGTAACTTGGCCTCTAAGAAGCGTAGAATCAAAACAAAGTACGTTTTTTAAAGCCAAAAGATAGCTGTATTTAATAAAACAGAAAACAAAAATATCGGTCTTGTCCGAATTTGGTCATTTTCAACGTGTTCGGATACCTTAAAGGTTAAGTTTTCTCTCTTTTTCTCTTTCTTTCTCTCTCTGTGTTACAATATATACTTACACCATTAAGAGCTGTATTCTTACAGAAATCTTCACAACAAGTAAGAAATAAGTACCAATTTCTAAATAAACAAAGCAGATATTTTATATATGTCTTTATATATATTTTTGATAATATTCAAAATAATTTTTTTCAAGAGATATAATGCTGTTTTTTAAAATCTTGAAATTACTGATTATTTCATCTCATATCTTTATTTTACTCACGTGTATCAGAAAAAAATGTGTTACGTTTTACTTTACTCAATATTCGGCTGCATATGCGCTGCGGATTAAAAATCTATGGTTGAAGATAAGATTATATTTTAGTAAATGTGTGTGTGTATATAGTGTTAATGTACAACTTTGCTGAGAGCAGAGCTACTATGATTCAGTTTTGCTAAGAAAGCAAAATTATTTCAACAGATAAAATGTAAAAATCGAGGAATGTGGAATAACGTGCTTATAGAACTCTACGTAAAATTTGTCAGGTGTCTTAAAAATTACTTTTGACAGTGTAAAATCTTTTTATAACAGTATATAGTATATGCGTATTGCTATTTAAAATATCACTTTGATTAATATTATTATTTATATAAATATTTAATTAATTTTATTAATATTAACTCAAAAAAATTCCGTTGATTTTGAAACATGAATAACAGTACAATACTTCTTGTAATAAAATTATAATTCAAACATTTTCAAAATTAAAAGCTACTGCTTTTGATGTTTTAGACTTAAAATGAAGCTTTGTACTGCAATTTTAAATAAATATCTTATAATTTTATCATTATTTTGTGCTAATTAGCAAATGAGAAAAAAATAAATGTATAATTCGGGAATAATTAGGTAAAAAAAGGGGTGGGATTCGGAGACATAATTTTTTATGCGTATTTATCAAACATTTTATAGTTGCAACTAAACTGATAATTAAATTTATTTGGTACCTCATACATAAAACTTATTATTTCCCATTTTTCAAATTTAAGGAAAAATTAATTAGTTGAAAGTTTGAATAAATTTCTTATTTTTTATCACTTTTTATACTTGTGTGTATTCTTTCACGACATCTCCATCGCTTGGTTTCGAAATATTCTTTATCAGCGGAAAAAGAAAAAGAAAATTCAATTTAGCAGCATTTCCTTCTTTATCCCGTCAATCCCCTCTATTTGTTTTTTATTCCCTTATTCATTGTTATTTTTCTTAACTTTTCACCTTCCGACACAGTTTTCTTTCCATCATTCTTTATTCTGAGCGAAAATGAAAATTTAAAGAAAATTGAACACTTGAAGGAATCTATTGTAAAAAGAAAATAAATGAAGTTTAAAAAAAGAAAAGGGGAGTTAATAAAAATAACATAAGGATGGATTAGAGTAAAAACTACAACCTCAGCAAAAATGAAATGAGTTTCATAATTTTGTTATCGATAAGCGATGAGGTATTTTTTTATTAAAGATGCGAGAAACTTGTTTTATCGCGGAAAATATCTTAATAAAAAAAACCCATAGCCCCTGGCATCCTGCAATCAATTATAATTAATTATTTATCTGAATTGAAGTTAGTTCTGAAGAACCCTTCTCTTTTGTTTTAGATAATTTTAGATGTTTTATATGAAAGAGCGTTTTAGATTAATTTTGTGATAAAAATTGTTTAAAGTTTGAAAAACTTTTTGTTTGGAGTTCAACGAAAAGCTTCAACTAAAGCTCGTATTAGAACTTATCTTTTAAAATTCAGCAACGGTGTACTAATTTTATTAAAACAATAAAAGTAGTTTCCTAAAGAATGGTCGTGTGTGTATGGTTAACTGACGGATGTCAATTACTTGAACTTTTAAAGCAAAAATATTTGATCTTTTTTATATATTAAAAAGTTTCAGAATAAATATATTTTAGGATTAAGTAATATTTTTAATTATATCTTTTTTATATTTTCTTTGTATTCGGCTTTTAAATAGGTTATCCTAACTAGCAAATAGGGAATAATTCTTTTGGCATGGAATGTCTGTACAGTAGAACGTCGTTTATCCGAACGTTTATTATCCGGACCACTTTTTTTTGTCAACTACATGTACTGTATATAAAAATGCATGAAATAAGACTTCAATGACGACCTCAGAGAGGAGAATACTGACTTTGTCCAATCAATCCCAGGATTTCAAGAATACGATGAAGATGTAGAAACACCGGGATGGCGTGCGATGCAAAAAACTGTGTATTTCAAATGCTAAATGATGATGAGATTGTGACTTCCATGCAAGAAGAATCCGACCCTGTTGATGATGAAACGGATGAAGACGAGGACACCATAACGGAAGTAGAAAGGGTCCATCCAATGCTAACGCGTTTTCCGTGTTAGGGACAGCTATGGAGTGGTACGAACAACAATCATAGTGCTGTCTTACTCAACTACTGCTGCTGAAGAGAATCAGAGACCTTGCAGCGAAAAAACAAAGGTGTACATTGGTACAGCGAAAAATAAGTGATTATTTTCCACAATAAAAGTAAAATTGCGACATTTTGCACCTATTTTGCTTTTTCTTCAAGCTCGTTTCCCGTATGGGATGATTTTCAATATTCGTATAGTGTCCTGTTTCATATACTGCATGGATCGCATTCGGTTTTCGGTTATCCGAACAATCGCGTATCTGAACGGTGTCCGGTCTCAATTGATTCGGATAAATGACGTTCTACTGTATGTCAAAATAGTAAATATTGAGTCTGCTTCAAAAATCACTTAGTGGATTCGGTAGCCTTATGGTCATGGTCACGAACGCGTGGCTAGAGAGTCATGGGCTCGAGCCCAGGGCCACTGAAGACGCTTCCATGTGGAGAGGATGACGCACGTTAAAACTGTCGTGGCTCAAAGTCCTTCCGTTGGCATGGTGTGATAGTTTGGTAAGGAGGGTACCTGTTCAGTTGTCGTCCTTTCCGCTTGATTGTGGCTCAAAATTACTAGGTTCATCGCCAATAGCACTCTTGTTGATGATTATGCGACGTTAATAAACACCCACTCAACAATAATGTAATCTTTATTATTTTTTGTGTGCTCAGTTTGCAAATATTAAGAAGTCAATAATTCCTTGTCCGGAAAAAATTTTGATCTTCTCCTATTTAAGTTTTCGTTTCATTGAGATTAAGTAAATTCACGCTAACAACAATAAACCAACGAATTGCAAAAGTTGTTTAGTTAGAAAAAATTTTCCGCATTATAAAAATCCGAATGTGATTGCGATTGATGAGGAAATAAATTCTATGGTACAAGTCGTTCAAACTCCACGGTTTTCAAGTAACTTACTATTAACTGGGTACGAAACAGATGTCAACTAATGACTTACATTAGAACTATTTTATAAAATGCTCAAGCTTTTACTTCTTAACTATTTTTATTGAGAAAACGATTTGTTTTGTATCAGTAGAAAGGAGAGAAATCTCTCTCTCACAGCAATAATACCGACACTTATTTATTGTTCTTATTATACTTTAATAATTTTCTTTACTTTTGCATTTTTATTTCACGAATGGTGATGAATAGTTCAAAATGATACTATAGTAATACTAAAATTTTTGTTTTAGATATTTTGCCTTTTGGGAATATTTCAAGTCTATCGTGTTGATTAATTATATTGAATTTGCTTAAAATTCCTTTATGTATCGAAATCCGGAAAAAAATAGTACTTTATTCAGAAATGCAGTTCCAATTTAGATGTCATTCTCTCAATCCGATCGTTTTTCAGAATTATTTCTTTCAGCAATCTTTCACCGAGTATCTCTAAATGAGAATTGCTGAAACGAAAAGAGGTTACTTTGCAGGAATTCTGTACGATACAAGAAATTAACATTTTTACTTTACTGACATACATACTAAGCTTAGTATACTTAGCATAGTATGTATGCTAGTAGGGTATGTATGCATACTTTATACTAACTCTAGTAGGGTATATATACGCATATAAATACTATATTAACATTTTTTCATGACCCGGGTGTGTAAAAAATCAGAGGTCCCAGCATTTAGTAGCAAATAGCCCTAGAAACTATCTATAGCATCCTCCATTCTTCGCTAAAAATATATACCGATGGCAATGAGAGTGACGGAAATATTTCTTGAAGTGACATGCACATTGTAATACCTGATAGCTTAATAATTATTGCGATTAAAAATGCTAAATGATGTTCTGTTTTTATGTCTGTGCTTATTGCAGTCTATAAGGGCCTACAATATATTGACACCTCTTCAGAAATGGACTTCAAGGACATTTGGGTTTTAATTGACAGTCTTGCCTCTGTAGAGCAAACATCTTTCTCATTGGATGAACTTAGAAAACAAAACAATTTGTTAAACGTAATTCACTTTGTAAAATATTCTGAGCATTTCATACTATAACGAATGATATTGATTTCTCTAGTTTTAAATTCGAAATAATTTTTATGTATCATTTTTACTTCAAAGATCTATCAAGTAATGTAAAAGAAAAGCAATCATAATGTTACAAATCAGTCGCACGTTAATGTTACAGGTGCATTTGCAATCATTGTCACAAATTAGTTGAAGCTATGATGGTTATTCTAGTGTTACTCGATACGATAAATAATGACACCGATGTAAATAATAAAAGTAGATGAAATTAGGTGATTCTCATTACATGATATTTTATTAATATATATTCCAATAACTAGTGAATTGCCATAAAATTAATATTTTATCTTCAACAAATGGTTAGAGTTATATATGAATTAAGGCATTATCATTTGCAGGTCAAAATTAAGTTTAACATTGCATTCAATTCACTACTGTGATTGATTAAATTATAACAGGTCCTACACCCGACGATAATCACTAAATTAGTCTGAGTGCTTATCTCAAATTGTTGGTTTCAAACTATCAAGACTAATGTTGAATCCGTTGGTAAGTCAAGTTTCTCGAGAAGATAGCGTATATTAAAATAAATCATGTTGAGTTTTTACTCTAGCTTAGTTACAAATCTAAAATACAATTTAGGCTAAGTAATTACAGATTGTTCTGTTTTAATAATTTCTATTCAAGGGAATTTAAATATGCAAGACTCGTTATTACAGCTAACAACTGTGGAAATGAAAATAATTGCTTATTCTATCTTATAAGTATTAGAATTAATGATTAGGGTATATTTGTAAGCTACCAAAAAATAAATTTGCTATCAAATAAGATCAAAATGTGTCAAAATAACTTTAATGTAAATTTCGATTTATTAAAATTAGCTATTTATTCTTAAACAATGATTAGTTACAAACTTACAACTGAAATTCCTTCAAAAACTAAAACAATAACATCTAATTAAAATCAGTTTTGAAGAATAGAAAATTTTCCTGAAGATCATTAAATATTTAAAGTATGCATTCCAATTAAATTTTCATTGCAAAATTGTTTTCTTTTTCTTTTGTAACTTTTGAGGCAGCATTTTTAGACTTCCCCTCTAGTATTTAGCTCTAAGAATTTTAAATAAACAATACTCTAGTACTATGGCTCATTATCAGGGACATAACGAGTTTCTAAAACAGAAAATGTCATCAAGCATTATTTAATTAAGCTTCATGTGTGCTTCTTTTTGTAACTTTTCGTAAGATGTTTTGGCTAATAGCATCTATTATATGTTTTGTTCTTTCCTTGTTTCTCTCTCCATAGCATTCTGTGTCCGTTTTATGACTTAATTTAATAATCAACCAAGCCTTGAAGCAAAATATAATTTTTGTTTAGTTCTTGTGTGAGATACGTTTTCGAAAAATTGATGTAGTTAGAACGGTTTAAGCTGTGTAAGTATTTGATGAAATATTAATTCAAAATTAAAAACTATTTTTCGACATGCATTTTACGTTTATCACTTTATATGACAATTGATTATAATTACCATCTCAATATTTTCATAGTTTTCGTAAAATGTATTTATAAATTAAGGGTCCTGTTTTACATACTTTATTTTTTTCTGAACTTTTTCAATAAACTAAACTTAGTGGCGCTACAGCCCATGAGGGTGAAGGCATACTGTGCCCTTCTCAGTTTTCATGACCTTGGGCCCTGAGGACCATGAGCTGATGTTCCGGTCAGGTGGTCAATCTGACGTGAAACCCCCACTGTTTAGTTCCCAAGCAAGCTTGGTTCTCATTTATCGACCCCCTGAGGGAATGCAAAGCTGAGTTGACCTTGCTCAGCCCGGGGTTTGACGTGACGTGGAAGTGGGATACGCTGCCACTCAGCCACTGTGCGAACTATTATAAATATCTGACACAAATATTGCTTTGAGCTCTAGTTAATGAGATTTGTTTTCTTTGTAAATGCAATTTACGCATCCAATTTCCATTTAAGATTCTGCTGTCTTTCGGGGTCTCTGTATTCTTATAGTTGAGCATCAATTACACTTTTACAAGTAAAAACTGCATGATTTCTCTCGTTATATCAATTGATATAGAAAAAATACAATAAAAAGTTAATGTAGAATGCTTAATATTGGGATACTTTTTACATTAATGTATATATTATACTTAGCAAGAAAATTTAATAAATGTTTCACTTAAACATGCTTCCTCTTTATGAATGTTAGAATAAGATAGCTCCGAAGCTATTGTTTTTTATTTTTCTGAGGAAAAAATTGTCTTATTGAATCCTCCAATTGCAGTGGAATAGTCGGAAAATGATTCACAATAAGAACATTAATAGTGACTTAAATTTTTTGATTTTTTATTGTATTTTTAAACCATTCCTTGAAACAAAATCTTTTTTTATATGCTATCTTATCCAAAAGGATTGCACCGATAAAAATGTCACCTTAATTTACCTTGTATTGGTACATTTAATTATTCTCCAATTATGTAAACAATATGTTTATTCTTTCATAAGAAAAAGGATAAATTAGTTTAAGCAAAAGTAAAGAGAAATTAATTAAAACTTAATGAATTTATTTTCGCAACTACTTATTACTTACGCTCGTTAACCGTTCAAGCAAATTGAAATTGAAGGATGCACCCAAAATGCATCCATCTTTAAATATGCTTGGTTACAATTAATCACTTGCCAGTAACAACCGCGACTCATATGGCAGATTTTATTAACATTGGCCTAGTATACGAAAACACATTAATCATAGAGAAAAATTGGCTGTGGGTGATTACACTAACAGAACCATTTTTCTCTCAACAACATCTATGATTAGTTTAAATAAGAAAAAATAAAAATATATGTTTTTTTCCTGTATGATGCTCTGGTTTATGAAAGGATTCTATGATTTCGTGTTGCTTTTGATTAAAGAAAGATAAAGAAGCAGTAAATTACAGAAACTACAGCTCCAGATAAGCTGTTGAAAATATTTATTGATTTCTTTGCAGTAAAAATCTATAAATTGTTAAAGAAGCATTGCAAATAGCCCATTTTCCACTAAATACCAGTGATTACTATCAAGATGCTGATAAGCCGATGCAGTTTGGATTGTAATTTAGTTTTTTTCTTTCAAAGAGAGTTACATATCAAGCATTCTGATGTATAATTTGGTTTTCTATTTATTAACGTGTCATTAATTTGCCGATTATTCAACTGAAGTAGTTGAAAGTAATTAAAAATACGTCAGATGTACATAGGTTAAATTTTAGTGCGAAAAATAATTCTATGAAAGTAGAGATTTGTTGAATATTTTTTTGATTCCGTAAAATACATTTTTTTCCTTATCCTTTTACTAATTTTATTTCATTCTATATTGCTTGTTTGCAGATGACTTTTTTGCATGGCAAATTTCTTTATTTCCAAAAGTTGCGAGAGAAATTCTATGATCATAAAAACATGTCGATATGTGTCCGACATTTTAAAAGGTTTTTCTCACAGTAAACATAAAAATATTATTATTTTAAAAAAATTTGTCAACATAAAACTATATGATTAATCGAATCTTTCTTAAAGACATAGAAAAACAAATTATTAAATTTCCAATTTTATTCAGTATCATCCGTTATTTTCCAGCATTTTTCCTCAGATTGTATGTACTTCTAGTAAAAGTCTCAGTATCACACTACTGGCTGGTGATACTTTATTAAAGGAAGAAATGCATTTCAACACTTAAATATCACATTTATTGCATCAAAGGACGCCATTATATGTAAAATAATAAAAAAAATAGAATTATCCTTTGATTTTGAAATATTGGACGTAAGAAGAAAAATCGAAGAAACATAATAAAAATATACAAAATGAAGCAACCAAAAAAATCTGTGCGAGTCTTACAAAATAAACACATATTTTTACTTAATATTTATGCAAAACATCTTTATGCTTTCTAATAATTTCAACAATAAGGTTAAGAAAAGCCATAATATAACCTAAAATAAATGTCATAACCATAAATAAATTTTGGAAAACTGCTTGATTAAGACATGATTTGCTTCCGTATATCTTTACAAATTGTAGTCTCGTTATTAAAACCCTGCATTGACCAACCAAAATTAATTCACCCCACAGGGCGTGTTTCATCTTGCCCAAGATTAAATAAATGATTGACGGTACGGTAGCACGGTTTTATTAAAACAAAGATTATGAATCACTCTCAGCAATGAAGTGCAGACCAATGATCGTCAACACACACTTCTCATGCTTTGACAATCACATTTTTTCCCCTGCAATCAACTTTTTCTTCCATATTCAATCTCACCCACTACAGAAACCCTACCTTAAGCTTTTCGAAGATAATCGGGGAAAAACTTTAGTGAATTTATTTCCCCCTACCTCGTGTATTCTGAATAGGGTTCACTAACTTTTAAGAGCTTACGACAGACTTTGAATTGATATGTTAATAAGATGGCAACTGAGGGGGGATTTGCAAAAGTTTTTTGGAGGAAAAATATTCGATTGAAAAGGAATTTATTTGGCGGGAGAGAAAGTTTTAGAATATTTATAGAAGATTTAAGAAAATGTCAAAAAGCTAGGCATATGTTTTCTTAGCACTATTCGGTCTTACAAATTGTTTTCTTAGAGTTAAATAATGCACATGCAACAGTTTATTTTTATCAGCTTTTGAAATTTTGTTTAAATTTATCAGCTTTAAATAGTCGACGCTCATATTTGTTATTGAATATAAATCAAGATTCCCTAGTCTACAGACGAATTTTATTAAAAATGAAAATAAATAAATAATAAACCATAGTGAAAAAATGAGCTGGAATATTTTTCCTAAGAAGCTTTTTGATTTAAACATCTTTATTTGTAACTGTGTGTTTATTTGTGTTTATCTTAAACGTCTTTGTTCAAGTAAAGTTTAAAATAGAAAAAAGCAATGGATAGAATCAATCAGATTATATGGACAGTAATTTGCCTGTATATATTTGTGTATGTGTGTGTGTAACTTGAATCTTATCAAAGTAAAAGTTTTCGAAAGCATTTTGATACACTGTCGGACCTCGATTAAGCGAATCCTTATTTAAAGAATTTTTCCCTTTCTCCGATTAAAATGAAGGCAAAAACCCCTATTTAACAAATAGTAAACCCTGAAATAACGAATCATTTCAACAGTGAAAAAAATTAATTAGTTTGTAGTAGAAAAAAAGGGCTTTCATTTCAAATGACATACCCTTTTTGTCCGGAACAGAAAAGACTTTTTTTGTGAGCAGCAAATTTCGACGGGAAAGTTTGTAGACCATTATTAGACTTAACAGGAGCAGATGAGTCAAAAGTGTAACCTATCGTTTGAGTTTTGAATGGGACAGCAAATTCCTTTATCTCATCTGACTCCCCAACGCTGTCGATATCTTAAGATTTTGATGATGAGATGAAATTTATCACATTTATGACGGTGCAACTAAGTTGATGAAACTGTTGATTTGTCGGAGCCAATAAATAACGATTCTGATACATAAATTGATAATGAAACTCCTAACAAACGTGTTACATTTTCTAAGGCTTTACATTGTTTGAAAACTGTGAAAACAAACCTGATGATGCAGTATTTTTTTCTCTGCATAATGCCTTAAAAGAATTCTTTAGAGTCAGGAATAAAAAAAGATTGTCAAACATCTATTAGTCGGTATTTTAAAATTTCCAATTAACTGGTGCGAAATAATTTACTAAGAGTTTTTTCGTTGAATAAAAAGTGTGTGTAGTTCTAAGTTTTCGTATTTTTTATGTAGTTGCATATTATAGAATTTCCAAAACATAAGTGAAAGTTTATATTTAGTTTGATCCAGAAAGAACGCATAACCCCGAATTGTCGACCGAAATGTTTGGTCGCGATGAATCCGTTGAATCGGGGGGTGGATTCCACTGTAATTAATCAAATGGAATGTATCTTAGAATAATAATTTTATAACTTTATTGTATAATTATTTCTTTAGAATCAGTACCTTTTTTTCTTAGTGAAAGAATGGTAACTAATTCATTTATTTAAGCAGAAATCTATAATTTAATTTTTGATTAAAAGTCTTTTCAAAATTCTATAGTACTAAATACATGCTTGTCACTTAGCAAAATCATGCAATATCATATAACTCTATTCTGCATCTGATAGTCATCTCTCCATGTTTATTACATTAAGAAAGCGATAATAATCATAGATGCTTCCTGATTTACTGTAATGATTTCTTAGAGAAATTTATGAAGTCTAGAAAAATGCCAGAATGCGGTTTCTGCGATTGATTACATCCGCATAAACAACAGGATTGTGAAAAGAGAGGAACCTTTCTTCATTTTTATTTTTAATTGTATTTAACATCAATTTTTGGATGATTGTACCCCATGCTATTAAAGCCTTTATTTATATTATATCACAGAATCGGAAAAGAGTGTATTTGTCTACTGTTTCAAAATTCTGTACTTCTTGCTTAAATATTATCAAATGTTATTGTGTGGTCTTCGCTTTACTATTAAAACTCAAATACACACACACAGTAGGTGAAAAAAATAAATTGCAAACGAATGTAATGCCAAAAATATTCAATGTATGCTAGAAATTTTTATTTATAAATTAAGTAAACATAATTTCGGTTAAGAGTCAAACGAAACTATAGTCACATGTGTTTTATATTAAATTTATAATTTTACAATGGTACTGTTTCAAAAAACTTTATTTCTATCACATTTAAACTTGAAAGCATTATATTTACTCGAACTGACACTAACGCTAAGCAGATGCCATTTTCTCCAGAAGTGTGACAAAACACACATATAATTTCGGCAACATCTAAAAGGTGAAAAATTTATGAAGGAAATGACTAAGTAATGAATAAAAATATTTTATCTGCTTAGTTAAGAATGACTTATGTTGGAAAGGTCAAAGTTTCAATGGAAAAATGTTAGTAGTAAATGTGAACTTTCTTCTTGAATTACATTTGATTTCTGAACAATTCTAAAGATGATTTTCAAGCTTTGCTTCTCAATTTATTTTGATTATAAAAAGATATTAAGATTTATCAGTAAAATTACAGATAATTTAACTTCAAAATTTCACAAAAGGAAACTTAAAATTTGACTAAATTTTGTTTTAGATATTCTTAGTTAGCTAGTTATCAATGCCTGGTATATTAACGATATTAGTCGAATAAAAACTTTAGGTAACAGGGATTCTTAAAGGGGCCCAGGTCAGCCTTTCGACAGTCTATGGAAGTTTAAAAGAGGATCTATAGCATTCTAAGGGTCTAATAGAGTTAAATTTTTCGGTTATAAAATTTTATTCAATTTTAAGGATTGTTATTATTAAATAATAATATCCGTTTTAATATGCATAGAGAAAAAACAATTTTACATGGAAAAATGCTATTTATGAAACTAAAGGTGAATGTCTTATTTCTTTTGTATAATTACAGTTGGCTTTCATTTGATTACAAATACACACAGGATTTGATCAGGTTAAACATTTAATAAGGAAAAACAAGAAATATCGATTGAATGTAAGAGTGCGTGGAGATTTACGATTATTATTGACTAATTTTATACTTAATATGAAAATGGTATTACAGAAATTAAACACAAACATCACATTCAAGTTTTTAAAAAATATGTTATAAATAAATATAATTCAGTAAAGTTAAAAAAATGCTTATAGAATATATACTTATATTTGTAATGTTAATTATAGTGATTATGCAAAAGTAAGCAATTTTAGGACAAATATTTAAATATATATATATATATATATATATATATATATATATATATATATATATATATATATATATATATATATACGTCAAGAACATCCACCACATTAATTTAAATCGAGCTATTGTGCAATTACAGCCTGTGTTTGTGAAGTCTGGTTTATATTTGTAAAATTGAAAATAAAAATAAGGTAAGAAATATAACAGGAACGTAATAAACCCTTTTTCTTGTGTTCTTTTCATATATTTCTAGTTTAGTTATCCTTAAGTGTTTAGTGTAATTATTAGTATTATGATTATATTGTAGACTGTATATAGTATAAATAAAAATATAAGAGGATTTCTGTGGAGAAAATTATTCTTTTAAAATGAGTCGATGTTGGAAAAAGTTTGGGAATTCCTGGTTTAGAGTTACTCAAAAAGGTTATTGAAAAAAAAATTCTGCATGGTAAATGCCTCTAATACTTCTTTCTTTTAAGTAAAATAAAAACTTGAAATGCAAGCAAAACTGAAAATAAAATATATATGACTATATGAATCTCATAACTTTTAATGTGTGTGAATGCATTACCCATTACACAAATATTTTACATTTTATTTGTTAGGGTTTTCTTAAATAGCACTTAAACTGTAATGATTCTGAAATTAATTAGTTTTATTTTCTTCGATCTTTTTTGGTGCGAAATCTTCAAAATACTTCTTAAAAAATTCTGGATTTAAAAAAAGTTTCTCTAGCTTCTAAGATTAATTTGCATGCATTACATATTATGTAAAACATTTTATACCTTTCATATTTGTATTATATCCTTACAAAAATGTTATTAATTATTAGTTAGAGCAAATAATATGAATCCTCTAAATCTTTTTAACTTTATAATTTAATAATGGATACAAATATTTAAGGAAATTTTGATCATGGTCAAATGCAAAATACAATTCCTAAACTGTAAGAATTGTTGCTTTAATAAAAATATGCCCTCTATTCAAATTATGATATTTAAACATATTTAATAACATGAAACTTACCGACGTTCTTTTAAAAAAATTATTAAACAATTTTCCAAATGATTTTAAGTTGGATTATACAGTTTATAGAATAAGCTATATCATAAATAAAACACTTAAGACAGGAAAAAGTAGGAGTCCTGTAGTTTTATATTCACATTTGCTTAAGAATTGTTTTCCATCATTAATTCTAATAAATTTCTGTCACGATGTACAATTTTATTGTAGTTGCTTTTTTATCCTAAAAAGATTTATTAAATAATATAACCACGTAAAAATACGCCTAAAATCAAATTTCTAAATAAGCCAGTAAAAAACAAGGTCTCATTCCCGTTTATCTTATTCAATAGATCTATTTTAGTAGAATTATACCTTATTGAAACTTCAGAGAGTTGTTTCGGCCTGATTTTATCATTTAGGTCTTAGGATTGTTGAAAAAAATAAATCTAAAGGATGAATTAGGTTAGGAGTTTTTTTATTATTACAAATGCACTCTGTAGAGCTTAATATATGATTTCAATGTATGAACTCTTCTCCTACAACAACCGTAAAAAGAAAATAATAGCATAATACCGCATGTAACTCTCTTACAGATGCTATTATTTAATCTTACTCTATCTTTCGCGTGATTGCAACAATTCAGACAAGGAAGATATCTAAAGTTAAATTACTTAGCGAGTTAACTTGAACAAAAGCGTTTTCAGAGAATGATATATTTAACTTGCACAATAACCTTCCTCTAAATATTAACATAAAGAAAATAGACAATAATATATTTGTCCAGACTGCCCTTGGCTTAAATCTTTGATTAAGGTCTACAGCCTCAATATATACAAGTAATCTTTTGAATGAGATTGAACTTTATTTTATTCCAAATTTATTTTTACTCAATGCATGATGCCTCACACAGTTGAAATCTTCCACTGTTCTCGATTATGCAATCTCGGCTTGCTGCCAAAAACGATTTATCGCCATGAAAGTGGGTAATTGCCGGCAGGACATACGTTTTTCTCTTTGGGAAAAAACAATGATGCTGATGAACACAATGTACTACAGTAAATTTCTCTTAGTTTCCAAAATAAGAGATGCAATCGGGGAAAATTAACAAGGAAGAAAGCAGGAAATGATAAGTATCACTTACTAATTGCATTGAAGCAATTACGAATATGATTGAACTTGTTAAATGTGATAATTTTAATAAGCTTATTTTGCTTCGAAAAATTATATTATAATTAGACGATTTCACATTCAACGCCATTTGAAATTCTAATGAGTTTACTCTCCCGACTAAAATGCGTTGATGAGCAATCAACTTTATTAATGCAAGAGACGATGAAAATACTAATTTTAACCCTAAAAAAGAAAAATGAAAATATGAAAAGCAGAAATGCTTATTATCACCTAAGTGTAAGAAAGTAAAAGTCATTAATCTTTGTCGCATATGAAGGGTTGAATGTTTAAAAGGTGGAAATGCCAAAAACACACGAACTGAAACACTCGACATAACGAAAAATGCGAACAAAGCATTAATAATTTGTGCAATGTTACTTGAACATTCTCTGTGTAATTATAAATATTGTTCCTAAAACTTCTAGCTGGACACATTTATACAGTATATACACATTCTTAAACTTTTGAGTGTTTGGCCTATTTATGATTATTACTAGCTGGTATACCCGTTCTTCGCACGGGTGAATTGAAAAATTAAACAACACAGATTGAAGGATAAAGAAGTTTTTAATGAGTTAATTTTACGTGAATTGCAAATTAAGCAAAGAAAAGCTTTTTGCCTATCTCATCTAAACAAAGAAAGAAAAAAAACCACCTATGTTAAATTTGAAGTCTGTAGATCTAATAGCTGATAAAAAGGATTTTTTTTATTTATAACGCCCCATAACTCTCTTGTGGGTGGATTTTTGAAAAACACCTTCCTAAGCATTATCTTTGCTCAGCAAAAGTAACACATTGTTATACATTTTGTCTTATGAACGCTTAAAATAGTGTAAATAATTTATGTCCGAAAGTGTAATACGTTAATATTACTTTCTGTTTTATTTATTTTAGGTTAAAATTGTAATATTCGCGAGCAACGTCGTTTCTTAAATTATAATGGCGATTCAATGAAAAAAATAGTGAAATGTTGACGATAGAGCAGTGGTTCTCAAACTTTCATTACTGGCGACCCAATTTTCAATCATAATTTGTATCGCACCCCCCCCTCCCCGAAATAATAATGTATTGAATGTAATAATAATGCACTTTTTGGCGCTAAAGCTACATTACTATCATAATTATGAACCATGAAAATTAACAAGATAAGTATTAAGTTTTGTATATGTTACTTTTAAGTAATATATATTTTTATTTTTTTACTTTTTAGTTCGATTTACTATAAAAGCGTGTTTTTTAGTTTGTTTTTAAACTATAATATATTTTATAATTATTTTTACTATTCACTATAAAAATCACAATTCCAGTGAATGATTTAACTAAGAGAAAATATACTTACCTACGTTCAAGGACTTTACAATTTTTCTTTGATAATTTGTGAAAAAATCCAATAAAACTAAAGAAAATGTTCCAAATATGCGTGACCTTAATAAAAGACATAAATCAAAGACACTTTTCGCTGACAACACAGGAACGTTATTTTCCAGCAAAACTGTCATATTTTGTTCACGTTATTGTAGTTTTGCTTTCGTTTGATGATCTACAAATAGCATTTTGAACTTTTTCTTCCTTGTGTCTTTTTAACAAGGCGAAGTGCTACATTTATGTCTTCATAGTTTTCTTCATAGAGTTCTTTAGGCAGCATTTGGAAATTTTAATTCAACTCAAACGTTTCATGTTTATCGCTTTTCTCATATTTACTTTCACTATCTTGATAAATATGCATTATTTCAGCAGATTCTTCAATTGCTTGATAAGTTTCAACTTCCTTCAATAGAGATCACCGATGCCCATTTTTTTATATTCTGCTCATTTATATGTATATAAACCATAATAAGTCGTTCAACACAGCGATCAAAATCACAAAGTTGTTCATAGGGGAAAGTGTAGCATGTCTATAGAAAATATTTTTGAGCGAGAGTAGTCGCGCAGGGGGAACTCGATCAAAACAAGTACCTTGATTGTAAAAAAAAAAAAAAAAAAAAAAAACGCTTGTCACTCTCAAAAAAGAGGCATATTTGTGACAAATTCATTTTAGTTCCGATTAATACTGTCTAATAGGAGGTCACTGTTAACGAATAAACATTATTCCAAGAATTAACGATTTCGTGAGCTTGGGTTGACTGTGCACCTCACATGCGACCGCTCCCATGTTAAAAGTGTATTGTAGCTAGGGTTGTTTGGCGGAGCACGTAGCCTGTCAGGGCTTTTATGGCCTGTCTGGTAACTTAGACTCTGGAAACTTAATCACTTGCCCATTTTAAAAAGAGTTTAAGAAAAATAATTTATGAATGATGAGTAAAAATATATATCTGTGTCAGTTCTAAAAAATAATTATGTAAAATGTTTTTCATTGTGCATTATATGCTTCAGAATACTCATAAAAATACATCTTGGCCAAATAATCCTTCAAAATGCTCAATATGCTTATCGATATATCATAAAACTCATTCACATGGAAAAAAAGCAACATAAAAATATTATTTACAACTTTCCCTAAAAGAAAAAGAGACGGAGTGAAACATACCAGTAAGTTTGAAGGTCAAATATATGATAGTCAAAAGTAGTATTTTAAGGGTTAAAAGAAACTTAATAAAAAAATATCTCTTCGTGGGATTACAGCAAAGCAAACAAAATGTCTTTTTTTATTTGGATATAGGATCAAAAATAGCTAATGAGCGTTTGATGTGAATTTTTTTTATTTTTGATTATCACCAGATGTCAGTGTAAATGTATATTTTTTATTATGTCAGAAAGCATTTTGTGTTTTATACTTCTCATTCCAAAAAATTATTTTTTCAAACCTTTTATTTTCAATATGCTCGCGCCCTACACTTTGAGAAACGCTGCGATAGAGTCAAGTTGACAAATGTCTAGCTACTTTCATAGCTCGAGCTTTATTAGAGCTTTGAAAGACCTGCCGTGTAGGGGAGTGATGCACGTTAAGCCTTTATCTACCGCATTATGAGTTACTGCAGTTTTTTTCATGCAGTATTTTTTTTTGAATCACTACATTGAAAATTAAGGGATATACATAAACAAAATACTCAACTTTGGGAATTTGAATCCGTTAGAGCTAATTAATTAATTAAAGATATTGCACTGTAAAATTAATTATGTACATCGTTCACTTAAAATAGTCATCTCGTTTTGTAAGGTCTTCATTAACATACAAAAAACACAAGACATTTAAATTTTGACATTAACTATTCTTTCAGGACAAAACTGATAATCTTTGCAATCGGCTGAAAACGCCGTCAGCTAAAAACGCAATTTCTGCTACAAATTTATTCGCCTTACCCACTAAAATACTCGTCATAGAACCCGTGCTGCCATATATCTTGGAAGAGTGGATTTCAAAGAATATTCCTGCTAAGTATTGTCAGAATATTCGTAAAATTGGTTATTCTATGTTATTTTAAAGTGAATGGTACTTATAAGTACCGTCGGTAGATAAAGGGTTAAATCTGTCGAGAGCTCAAACGTCCTCCCGTTGGTGTGGTATGGTAGTTAGGAGCGGGGGGAGGGGCCAGTTCAGGTGTTGTCCACGTCACTTGACGATGGTTCAAACTTACGTGGTCCATCGCCAAAAGCCCTCTTGTAGCTGAACAGTGCGACGTTAATAATCACTCAATCACTCCAAACAATACAATACAGTAGTTATTATTATTTTTATACTTAAAAAATGCAATATCTGCCTATTCAATTAAAATTATAGCGTTATAATTAACTACTAACCACAAATAAATTATGCAAATTTGTCCAAATGATGTAGTGTGAAAGACGAAGTTTATTTACTTTAAGTACCAGAAGCGATAAAAGTATTTATTTTGATATAAGGTTTAATTTCTTATGGTTCACACATGAAAACAATCAATAATAGCTATCTAAATAGAGATTTAAAACCACCTGTCCCTTCAGAAGTTAGTTTTATTCTGAAATAAAAATAAATAGGGATTACACTGATCACAGGAATAAATTAGAAGCGAGCGCCTTGCGTAGACAAAGCAAAAAGTGTTTCTTCACAAATAAAAGATAGATATATGCTCTCGCGGGCTTTTTGCAGCGCATGCCAGAATTGCTTTCAGATGGCAGAATTTTTTCCAACTTACTTGACAAATATCCACTTCACATAATATCTTTATAAATTATAGCCTATGCTATAAATTATAGCCTATGTGTTATTCTGATGTATAAGCTGTATTACTGTAAAGTTTCATGAAAATCTATTCAGTTGTTTTTGCGTGAAAGACAACCAAACATCCAAACTTTCACATTTATAATATATATCTTGATTATTATTATTTTGATTTTTCTTGTCTGTCCAAGTCTTTGTATTTGTTCAGCAAATAATAACTAAAAAGACATGTTTCAATGTTTTGTATTAAATAATACGTACATTCATGTAAGGAGTTGTCGAAGTTGAAGTATGTTTTACACTAGAATGTATCAAAAATAATTATTTTACTGAGATAATTTACATTTATATTATTCTGTTTTTGTGATTATGAATTAAAAAATGATTATGAAGAAGAATTAGAAATTTTGATGGAGTTGATTAAGAATTTTTGTTAATGCGATGTAATAGTGATTGAATAGCATCTAGTGTTAAAATATTTAAATACCTATATTTCAATCGTACATTATTATTCTATGCTTCTAAATAGTAGCAATACAATATAGATTTTGTAAGGAAATTATATTCTGCCAAAGATTTTATTTGAAAACTAAAACGAGAGAGAGAAGTATATACATTAGAGGTTTTTTTTATAAATATTTAAATTCTTCACTTTTTAGTGTATCCGATTGCGTTCGCAGCCTTGATATTGCAAAGTGTGCAAGCGAATACTTTTTTAATGGTTAGTGTCACTTAGATGAGAATACACGCATAAAATTGTTTTAAGAATATTATTACAATAAAAATTATTTAAATGCAATATTTTGGCAAGAATGAATATAGAACTACCTATTTTAAAGACATTCTCCTTTCATAGAAAATGTTTCTATAATAATAATATTTTGCCTATATCTCAGACCTCTCTATACAGAACCTGAATTGGGATTTTTGAAATATGTCTTAGAAATGTATTTATCTATATATTAATACATCGGACGGTAGACATTTTAACAACCCCCCAAAAAAAAATCCCGCCAATAATTATTTCAATTCCTAGTAACTGAAAATAATGTGAATTTTTCAAAAACCCTAGTTAAGGCTCTATGGAGAAGTCTTAACGATATATAAGCAAAATATTGTTATTAGAAACATTTTTCATAAAAGGAGAATATTTTTAAAACAGGTAATTCTAAGTTTTTTTGCCAAAATATTACACTTAAATAATTTTTTATTGTAATAATATTCTGAAATAAATTTCATACGTGTATTCTAATATAAGTGACACTAAATATTAAAAAAATATACGTTTGTGCGCTTTTGAAAAATCACGATTCCAAGCAGTCGGATACCTTAAAAACACTAATTTTATTTTAACACAAATGTAAAATTTATTAAAGCAAAATGCACATTTTAAATGCATTTTACATGCACATTTTGCTTATGTTTCTCTCTTTTTTTAGATCGAACGGTTTTTTCATTTAATATAATCCTATAAATATACTAATATTAATACTAAAATTGTTAAAGGAATACTTCTCAAATTCTCTCTACTCTACATTTCAAACCCGTGTTAAAGTTTTATTTATTCCGAAGATTAAATTTCACAGAATCAATTTTAGGAAAGATATGTCTGTTTATATTGCAGGTCAAAAAGAAAAATAGGTATATACATTTTCAAGGAGAATCATAAAGTCAATACAAGCAGTTTTCTCTTTTTTTAATCAATATGAACACGAAGTCCAAGAATATTTGTAACATACAACAATAGCATTTATTGTTGTTTTATCAGTTTATATATTTGTTAATATCATGATAAGAATATTTTTCTCACCGTAAGAGCAGCAAAAAATTTTCAGCGATCTGCGTGTGTGTTTCCCCCTCTCTTTTCATTTCAATCTATAGAGAAAGAAGTATTTCTTTTACTCATGCTTTTGTAGAAAGGCGGTGACGAATGGGATCAGAGAAGACAGGTTAAATTGGATTAAAAGTGATTTAAATCTATCATAAATCTTGTGCGCTACTAAAGGAAACTGTCAAGAGATTTTTGCCATTTTCAGTTTGACTTGTCTATTACATTTTGTAGCTTCTTATGTTACAATATTTGACCAATCTTTGATTAAATAGTTAGCTGTAGTTTTATTTATTGGTAAATTTTAGAGGAATAGGATATTTTACACATTCTCTTGACAAAATACATGTTTTATTCAAAGAAAGATTTTCTTTCATTAAGTGTTTATGAACTTAGAAATTTTTTAATTTTTTAGGTATTTTTTATAAGCTCATTGTGTGTGAAACTATGCATTCGATAAACTTTTTATTGTGATGTTTTTCATTATAAATATCCTTATAATTTCAATTTATAACATAAATTGGTAAATTATCCCTTATTTTTTTTTCTGCAGTTTTTTTCTGTCTCAAGGTAGGCTCAATTACAATAAATCGAAAACAAGAATATAAAATGAGTTTTTGAAAACACAATTAAAAATACTATTTAATTTTATCCTTTTATATGTTTCAAGGCAAACATTTAATCATCATCAAAATCTCAGAATGCTCTTTTATTGTATCGGAATTTATTACTTAGCATTCTATTCATTTTAGTATTATTTTAGCGTTCTATTCATTTTCCTGTTATTTTTAGCGTCTATTCATTTTACTATTATTTTTTAGCGTTTCATTCCTAATAATTATTCCTTAATAGTTTCATTTGACTTAGAGCAACTTCGAAATGCAATAGGATATTAACTTTCTCCTATACATAATATTACAAACTTATTATTGTAGCCCTATTTTTAGATACTGTCTTCAGGATGATATAGCTGAAAATTCTAATCATACAGGGTAAATAATTCTAAAGTAATTCCATATTATAAAGCAACTACAACGAAGTAACTTGATGGTAATGTTGCCTCTGTGGCCAAAAGTCATTTTTTGATTTGTATTCTTATCTATATATTATTTACCCTCAGGATAGGAAAGAGCTTAGTAGATGTGCCCGATTATTCAAATGATACATATAGCACTTCTCATTGCTCAAATACTGTTCAGCAAATATTTGGAGGATAGGGCTCAATGTTTACTAAGAAAATACTGCTTCAGATGATCGCGCTATTTCCATGTATTGGTAGAATCTGTGATATTCAGCTAAAGTTTTACCTTTAGTTGTATTATTTTTGGTAAGTCAGCAATTTTAGTAAAATATTTATTGCAATGTATCCAAACTTGCTTCTTTTTTTTCTATTCTGAATTCAAATTTCTCATTTAACCTTCGAAAGCAGACATGTGGAATTGATAGAATTCTGCAACGTATTTTAGTTGTAATCGTTATACACAGAGACCTTTAAATTCCAGCTGATTTTTTACAAAAGTTCTAACTAATGTAGATTATCGCAAAGTTTAACTAATTTAGAATTTTGCAAATCTCTCAATAATTCTACCTCATTTCCATATACCCCTTTATTACTTCTTTAAAAAAATTTGGGGGTATTGAAATGCACATAAGAGCAATCTTTGAATTATATATGATAAATTTTTTGGTTATGAATTGTTTAGGTTTCTAAAATTGTCCTTCTCTTAGTAATTCCGCTTTTAAGTCTCAGTAGAATAAATTCTTCACGTATTTTTAACTGAGCCTCATTCAAAATTCACCCCACGTACACACACACACACACATACATTCATCTTATTTATAATCACAATTAATATGTAGTAGTTTTAGTGACTGTGCACTATTTTTGGTAACATTTCAAGGACAAGTTACGTTACGTCAGGTTTTATGCACATTTATTTGACGCAAAAGATTTTTGCAGTAACAAATAAAATTGAGCATGTTTTTTGAAGGAAGAAACTAATTTAGAAAAAAAAGATGGAATAAACGATATAATTTTTTTCTTTCATAATTACCATATATACCGGTGTATAGGTTTCTTTTAACTTTGCACTTTTAACACAAAAAAAGATAGAAATTTGCGGGTGCATGTTATGCTTTGGATATAAAAATGGTAGCTTTAAAAATAAAGGAAAGAGGAACATAAAATAATTAGATTTCTACATATCTCTAAACACTACTTATTTAAAAAAAAATGGCATACCTTATGAACTTTCGTTATTGGATAGCATGAAAATAGTTCGTCATATTCGTCCTTCGTTATATCGTCAAGCACATCATCGTATTCTGTTTCATCTTCACCTTTACTTACTCTGATACATGAATAAATAATCATTTTCTGTTCCGTGTAGATTTCGTTAGATGTATAATATTTTTAAATGACTTTCGAATTACATCAGATTTAATTTCCTTTCATGCTTTTATCTTTCACTCACACACTATTTCTAGAATGGCAGGACGACATGTTTGGCCTCCTTTTGTAAATGTTTTTTCACTGTCTTAAATCCACACGCTCCACTGTCGTGTCAAATTTTCTTTGAATGGTTTATTGAGACACACACATCTAAAAGCTGAACAAATGGTGCTAATCCGCCTGGAATAACGGACATGTCAGTGTTGCATTCTATCAGCAATTTCTTCATTTTATCCGTTAGAGGGGATATGAACACTCCCAAATGAAAAAACTTTCTCGATTCTTTAAGGCATCTGGACGCATTTGCCAAACATTTCTTATCTACAATTTTACTCCGTTTGCATCCATCCCCATCCTTTCTCGTATTCATGAATGAAAACACCTTTCGCCGAAATTAGATTTCAGCAATTTTTTTTAAAATAATTATGAGTTTGAATCTGTACCGTCCGTTCTGTAAGAGTGAAGTGAGATTTTTCGTGACCTGTTGTTTTTACGTGAACCATTTTTGTTCTTTTCGCATCAGTTGTTTATTTCCTGTTAAATCAAATATTACTGGAGTTTCATCCATATTTCCAATATGTGGCACTTTATTTTGTTTGCCTTCGTAGGTTAATGACATACTTCTGGAAACTTATCAATTTGTTGCCCAAGTCTTTAGGAAGCATTTATGAAAATTTCGTTTTTCTCACAGAATTAGATTATTCTGTTCCATGAAACGACTACACCAACAAAAAATTACTTTAAAATTTTCATACGACACACAAAAAGGTAAGAAAAATAAAGTCTATGAAAACGAGCGAGAGAAACTTCTGTAACATAGCTCCGATTTTGTCTCCTTCTTCCAGCGCTTAAAGTTTGTAGTTCCAGAAGTATGCCATAGCTCAAAAGCCTGGTGTAATACTTCGAATAAATGACATTAACCCTTTATCTACCGCATTCTGATTTAATGCAGTTTTTTTTTCATGCACTACTTTTTTAATCACTACATTGAAAATTAGAAGGCCCGGTGGTCGAGTGGAAGCGTATCCCGCTTCCATGCCACAAGTTGTGACGGGCTCACGCGTTTTTTCATTAACATGTCCTTTTGGGTTCTTTGGGGCCAGAATGAATGGCAACTCTTTTCCAACCAACTCAAGAAGTAAAGTGTGAAGGAAAGATGCAAATTAAGAAGCTTTTAGACAACAGAAGTTTAGAGTAAGCTGTGTGGCATTTGGGGAATGTTATGATAGTCCGTATATCAAGTGTGAAGAGGTTTTGAGAAGTTAAGTGACGGCTAATGGAAGTTATCCGTGATAAAGAGCCCTTAGGTCAAAATGCATACCATTGCACGCCAGTGAACCGCAACTTCAACTAGGATCAGATATATTGATACTTCGTTGGACATTAAAGGTAGGAGTGACTATTTAAATATTCGGATCTACGATCGCATTGAAATTGAGCTTAGGCGAGTTAGTTATTGATAGGGGTCCGAGTTACGTTATTTCGGTATTATATATTGTGTGTTTAGCCACCGTAGATTCTCTCACATATCATATTATTATCTAATCTATTATAGGTTTAAGTTAAGATCTTTATTAAGTAATATTAAGATTATGGCAGCTTCTAGTTCTTCATTTATTTCTACACCTCTAGCTCACGCTGATAATCTAGGAGAAGGGCACCCGAGAGGGGCGACCTTATAAAGTCTGGGATCTATTCCAGCGCTGGGCAAGGTCGACTCAACCTTTTATCCCTACTGCAGTGGGCCAATAAATGAATACCAAGCTTGCTTGGGGGTTTAAACACTGGGGGCTTCACTTCAGACTGACCACCTGATCCCCACATCTGCTTATGCACCTCAGCGCCCAACGGCCATGTATACTGGGATGGGCATGGGCACATTAGGCTCTGGCCCTCATGGGCTGTTGCGCCACTGAGTTTGAGTTTTACATAGAAAATTAATGCATATATATACACTCAGGAACATTGAAAATAGCGACCCAAGAAGGAAGCTAAGTACAATCGCGAAATTTGCAAATAAGTACAGCGTAATGTGATATGCAAATGATCCAAGTTTTGTGCCTATACGCATGCTCATACACGCAGAGGTGGCGCTACAATCAGGAAGAGGGTGCTATATAAGCCAGCGCAAATTCGAAGATTCATAAACGTGACGATTACCCGCCGATTGTAGGAAGTCTTTGGTAAGCGAAACATGCCAGGTAAACGTGCTAGAAGACATTTCTCACAGTTAAGCGAGTTTGAGAGATGCCTGATCATCGGGATGAAAACTGCAGGCTGGTCGACGCGCCCTGTTGCTGGCCAGGTGGATCGTTCGGAGTGTGCCGTTAGAAATTGCTGGCAGCAGTGGACACGAGAAGGTACCCACGCGCGGAAAACCGGGTCTGCAGCGACCAGGAAGACCACGAGGAGAGAGGATTGAAGGATCATGCGGCAAGCACTTGTGGACCCCACAGTGACTCGTTCAACGATACGAGCAGACGTAGGCGAAGGAATTGTTCCACAAACAATTTCCAGACACCTTGCAGAGGCAAATTTTAAATCCAAGCGCCCTTTCCGTGCACTCCCTTTAACACCGGAACATCGGCAACTGCGTCTTCAGTGGTGCCAAGCCAGATCAATGTGGAATGTCACAGATTGGCAAAAGGTTGTGTTTAGTGATGAATCCCGGTTTGTTTTGGGGACAGATGATAACCGTGTGCGGGTGTGGAGGCACCCTGGTGAGCGGTACAATTCCCCCCCCCCACTGTTCTACGTCACACTGCCCGCATGCTGGGGTAATGGTCTGGGGGGTCATAGCCTATGATAGCCGGTCCACTTTAATTGTGATGCGTGGAACCTTAACGGGCCAACGTTACGTTGATGATATTTTTCGACCCCATGTAGGACCTTTCCTAAATGGTCTCCTAGGGGCAATTTTCCAGCAAGATAATGCTTGTCCACATACAGCAAGAGTTGCTCAAGACTTCCTACGTCATTTTCAGACTCTTCCATGGCCGTCCCGCTCCCCCGATTTGTCCCCTGTAGAGCACGTGTGGGATCAGCTAAAACGGCAGATGCCATCGTGTCACTCTGTACACGATTTAGAGTTGGCTGCTCAAGATTTGTGGGCCCATCTACCTCAGGACAACATAAGGTGTCTAACAATTCAATGCCTAACTGTGTGGCGGCATGTATTGCCGCTGGAGGTGGTCCAACGCGCTATTGAAGTTGCCCAGTATTTGTGTCGTTGCACACCCTGTATTCGTTTAATCGTCTTGTTTTTGAGATCAAGCGAATCTCTCATCTGTGTCATTATGTGTATTAAATTTCATTTCAATCCGATGCTTTCTTCTTGGGTCGCTATTTTCAATGTTCCTGAGTATATATATATATATAAAATAGTCAACTTTGGAAATTTAACCCGTTAGAGAGCTAATTAATTAATTAAAGATAATCAACTGTAAAATTAATTATATACACTGTTCACCTAAAATAAATAGTCAAATCGTTTTCTAAGGTCTTCATTAACGTACCAAAAAATAAGGCACTTACATTTGGACGTTAATTATTTTTCCGGAGAAAAAATGACAATCTTCGCAATGCGGTGAAAACGCCGTCATCTAAAACACAGTTTCTGCTATAAAACTATTCACCTTCCTCGCTAAAATACTCACCAGAGAACCCGTGCTGACATATATATTGGAAGAGTGGATTTAAAAGAATATTCCTGCAAAGTATCGTCAAAGTATTCGTAAAAATGGTTATTTTATGTAATTTTAAAGTGAGAGGTACTTATAAGTACCGTCGATAGATAAAGGGTTAAAAGATAAGAGCATTGTACGTGTTCATTTCAGGTTTCTCTGTAAAAAAAGATATTGTGTGTTATACGGTGAATATACCAGAAGATTAAAAAGTGTAGCTTGAAAGTATGAATGACTGATCTATACTCCGGAAAATACGGTATGTAATTAAATTTTAAAACATAAATTTCGAGAAACAAATATCATAAAATGCTTACAAATTCATTTTATTCAATTTATCAAGATTTTCGAATTGCTATACAAAATGCCTACCTGAAATGTTTGAACTTAATAAGTACCTCATTCTAAAAAAATCAAATTTCCTGATATATAACCATCTATTTCCATCTGTGAAATATTGAACTTCTTTATATGTAGACTCAAAGAAGAAAAATCTTAAAAATAATTGGCCAATTTAATTTACCCTAGTTATTTTTCACTTTTATTTTAAGCACTAAAATAATAGCAACATTAATAGAAAAAAAATACGTTTTCTATACCTGTTTTCATTCTAAGAATAAACTACCGTGAACCAATTTTTTTAACTCTTCAGAATAAATTCCTCAACATTTAAATATTTTTAATTAGTTTTTGAAAAGGTTTTTTTTTGCCCATTTGTTAAATGTTCCTAACAAGAACTTCAAATTAAATGTTCAAGAAGAAATAATGTATTTTAAAAAACAATAAAAAATATGTGCATCGTACGAAAAACAATATATATATATATATATATATATATATATATATATATATATATATATATATATATATATAAGATGTAGAATCTAAAAAAAAATATCTTCACTTTTGTTTCACATTGTTATTAATGCATCGTTAAACCTCAAAGGAAAAAATAAAAGAGAGAGAGAGAGAGAGAAAATGCAACGAAAAAGAAGTACTATTCCTGAAGCTTTGGATAAATATATTTAACTAATTGCAGTTTTTTGAAAATCTAAGATAAAGTTGGTGATACTGACTGCCGTTGAAAATCGATATGTCCAAGCAAGGAACAAAATATGCCCCTTTCATGTGAAAATAGAAAAAAAGTCAATATGATACAAAAAATTATTAGATATCAAAATTAGAGTATTGGATTTTTAAATTTATTCTCAAATAATAAAATTATAAAATAATTTGTGATACTATAAGAATTCGAGCTTAGATATCATTGGAATAAATTTTATGAATATACATTTAGTTGGAATGCATCTACGACATTTCCTGGTATCTTTGTTTAAATGAAATATTAATTTTGAATAAAAGCGAATAAAATAAAATAATTTAATTTTTTCTCACTTGAAAAAATTTAGTCTATAATCGTGAGAGGTCTGTCGAATTTTATTAAAACATAAAATACATTATTTGAATAAATGAAAAGGCCTCAAAGAAATTGAAGAGGATGTGTCATTTGGGAATCTCTGAACTGCAGTTATTGTACAACTCAGTGGAAATTCGAAGCTTTTGTATTCGAAGTACCATTAGGGTACCTTTTCTACAATACACGTAGATAAAAAAATATTTCAAAGTACTGTGGGCCTTTTTATTCTTGTTTCCTGCATTTAATGCTATACCTCAGAAAGGTGAAAAATTTTCCTATTTTTAAACTTTAATAATCAAATCTTAAGAAAATAGCTGAAGGATAAAGAGTTTTATCTCAAAGATTCGCATCTTAAATTAAACTATTCGGTAGATTCATTAAATGTTTATTTTTTCTTATGGATGGAAATTGTGTTTTATTGAAAACGAGTTTCGAAATTTTAAAGTGTACAAATTCATTGCACGATACTTCTGTTCATTTACCCTTGCCCAGGAAATTTTTTTTAATCAAATGTTAAACTAGCATGCTAATTAATGATGTAATTGTATATTAGTGTAATTACTGATTACATAACAAATGATTTACTTCTTCCCTGATATTCTTAGCTTTTCGGTATCGTTTTTTATGCGGCATTTAGAAAGCGGAAATATTTGGGGCATTTCCAAAGTAATTATTTGATTTAAATACGAAGTTGGCAGAAAAAAAGAAAGCAATTGTTTTGTTATAAAATTATTAATGGATGAGGAAAATATTTCTGCTATAGCCGGAGTAAAAACTAGAAATTATTGCATTAATTTCAGCATCATGAAGATTTAAAACGATGAATTTATTTTATTAAAAATATAATAAATTTTAAAATAATAAAATATTACATAATGTTTTATTTTATTTTAAAGTATCAAAAAAAGAAACTAGAACATTAATTATTTTAAAATCTATGCATTTATATGACTATAATATTTTGGCATTTGAGACCTGATTCGGAAGTATTGAGACTTTGGGAAGTATGTCTTACTACTGAATTTCAAATATGTTATAATCCATTTTCTATATAATAAAAAAGTAGCTAGAGTTTATAATCAATAATTTATTGTTTCCTTCGTTTAGTGCATTAAATTAAAAGTTTCTTTGTAAAATACGTATTTTGTGTTAATTTAATACCAGAAATATTAAATATTATGAATACATATTAAATTCACTAGTAAAAAATAAGTCAAACATATTTCTTCCTTTCCAATCTGTAAGTTATGTATGTTATAATTCTAATTAATTTATATACATCAAAGAAGTTGGAATATTGTGCGTTTTAAAAATCATGTTTTTAAAATAAGTGTTCAAAACAGTTAAAATAAAATTTTACATAATTGCAATGTTTTCTTTTATAGCCCTATGAATGATTTGGTTTCATTGTATAAAGATAAAAAATAGAAAACAAATAAAAAATTATTTTTAAAAAATCTCTTCTTTATTTAAATCTATTCAATAAATGTTTATATTCCATTCAAAAAGGTTTTGCAAACTTTGATATCTCGATTACCTTTCTACTTGTAATAAGAAATATGATATACTGTTTATATTTAAATATTTAAAGCATTTTTATATCCGTATTATATATATATATATATATATATATATATATATATATATATATATATATATAAATTAAATTTTTGAAAACAATTTTTTTCTATCATTTCTTTTTGCGTACAGCATAGCATTATTTTACTTCTCTTATCTTTCTTTTGTATCGATTTAAAAGTGAATTTATTCTTATTTCTCCATAATACGAATAGATTAAAAATAAAAGTTTTTATTACTTTTTTCTTTGTATTTTGCTTTTGCTAATGCAAATGAATCTATTTTTTTTACTTCGTAGCAAGTCGAAATAGAACAATTTTGAATATTTCAAAAGGATTTTTGCCTTGTTTTTGTTAGTGGATTAAACTGATATTATCATTGTATATCCCCGCACTCTTTTAATTTAAGTAGTAATATGAGTAAGAATGTGTGTGTGTTATTTCGGAAGAAACTTATTTCAAGATTATAATTGAATCCTTTTTTATGTAATGAAATTCTTTATTATTATTATTTTTTTGCTTTCTTAAGTATTATTTTAATTCACTTACTTAATTAAGTAAGTAAATTTAATACTTCATTGTGTAATGTTATCTCTTATTTTTCAACTCCAAATGGGATTAAAATTAGATATGGGCGGAAAGTTCATTTGTTTTCTTTGTAATTTAGATACAATTAAGACTTAATGCGATTTTTTTAAATTCAAATTTACACTGCAAAAATCAGATTGTACACTATAGTTTACAGTACAACTAATTCAAATAATATTTGGAAATTTTTGTCGCATGTTTTTTTTTAAATTTCTTTAGAAACAGTTAATGTATGAAGGAAATTTAGGGTAAGCTCGAATTAAAACTTACTTATCATTAAAAAGATCTGGATTGTACAGTGAAAAATAAAAGTGATTAGAAAACTGTAAAATGAAGAAATATTAACAAGACTCATTTTTTCATTTAGTTGATTTTATTATTTTTGCGTTTTCTTACATGTTCCACGTATTTTTCTTATTGACGTCAATTTTGTGTAAAAAAGCTAAATAAAAGATTTAGCATATTTCCCCCTCTTTTTATATATTTATATAATTTGTAGAAAACACACATATTTCTAAAAATTATTAAAGCATAAATTGTTAACTAAATACTGGTTTCATTTGATTGGTCGTTTCATTTGTAATTAACAAATGATTATATATATTATTTGCTTCATTGTCTTTATCACCGTAACGTTAGTTGCCCATCCAGTATAGTGGTTCGCGACACTGACTGCGGTGCCGTAAGACCTGGGTTCGAAACCTGGGGAAGGCATGGATGTTTGCAAATGTATAGTCCCTGTGCGGCATGGGAGTGCTCTAAATAACCATCAAGCCACTAGTCCTCTCATGAGATTTGTGGAAGAGGAAGAGGGGTGGAAGGCCTCTGACCAACTCACATGTATTTTCTTTCTAGATTGGTGTAGAACCGAATCAAATTGTACTGTCACCTGGTGCTCAAAGCTACGGGTAACAACATCTAGCCCTTTGCTACGATGAATTTCGTGGGCCTCGATCTGACACCGTCAAACAGGCGGTATTAGCAAGAGCAACTGTAAAGTATTTATCCAAGCAATTGAGTTATTTCCTTGCAGTTGGATAAAGGACTGTCAAGAAATAATTTATCACTATAGTAGCATTAATTACAAATTATTTTTTTGCGGAAATTGATATTGTAAAAAAAATAAACAAATAATTGGTTTTTTTAGTAAAAGGAACGAAGTATTTAAAATAAAAAAATAAAAATGTAGAGGCAAGAACTTAACCTAGAAAATCACAAATTTATGGCAAATATTTATTAAAATTTTGAAGTTAACACTTTTTAAAAAGTTAAATCTTCCAAATGTTTAGTTTTAAATATAAAAAAAAATGTTACTAATTAGACCGAGATATCCATATTTTTTTCCCCATAAACTTCTGGAATTTAATAGAAAGTTTTAAAAAAATACACCTCATCTTAAAAAAAAATGAAAAATTCTTCAAGCTAAATTTTAGTTTATTCCAATGGAAAGAATTCGCAATCATTAGTTTGGGAGCACTGGAAAATTTTATACATATTATGAATCAAATGATACAATTTAGGGATACACATTAGTAAGAATTTTTTGAAAGATCAAGTAAAAAAAAATTAAAGAGAACAATATTTTGAAGAGAGTTTTTCTTTGCAGTTAAAAATATTACATAATGTCATTAAGGAACAATGCACTTAATCTAAGCAGAAGTAAAGAGTTTTGTATTGGATTTCTTGTGTTTGTTGTTTCTTAACTTTAGGGATATCTAAAAATAAGCCGAAGCGTGAATATGTGTGTAAAAAGTCCATTGGTGAAAGGGATGTTTATTTCTTTAAGTTATAAATAGAACACAAATGTGTGACTGCAAGAAAAGGATTTTGTTGAAAGAGTTATTATTGCATTTCTTATTTAATGAAATTATAGCGGAATCTTCAGCCAATTATTAAAGAGAGCTAAATATAACAATATATGCTCATCAAAAATAATATATGTACTTTTTTGTTAATTGAGATTGTAAGGTTTATCATTTTTCTTCTCTGATCCATATATTTTTTAAAATTTAAAAATGGATTAGTGAATGAGAAAGGAATACGAAGGGATTGCGTCTTTACTTTATAAGAAATCATTTTTTGTCAATGGAATAATTTCCATGAATATGAGTTGTGAACCCACACATTTCACACACGTATAGATTCAGAAAATCCTGATGAAATTTATCAGAAATGCTTGTACCCTTCGTATGATTATAGCTGCACAGATCTAGATTAGTTTATATAATTTCCATCTCTAACTTTCTCGAACTCAGTGATGCAGCAGCTCATAAGGACCAGGGCCTACTGTGCCCATCCCAGTATGCGTGACCATTGGGCGCTGAGGTGCATGAACTGATGTCCCGATCAAGTGGTCAGTTTGAAGCGAGACCCCCAGTGTTTAAGTCCCCAAGCAAGCTTGGTACTCTTTTAACGACCCACTGCAGTATGAGTGAAAGGCTGAGTCGACCTTGCCCAACCAGGGAATAGATCCCGGACCTGTAGTGTGGAAGCGTGGTACGCTACCACTTGAGCAGTAGGCACTCTCTAACTACTTGCGGAATATTAAATAAACTTATTTAAATTTTTAAAATTTACTTACTTTTTTGTAAAGATAAATGTTTCTGATTTCTTCCCTTTAGGTCAGATCTAAATGAAATCTTCAAAACTCTTCTAACAATATCGTCCTTTAAATATGTGAGTAGGGTTAAAGCTTAATTAAAAAAATTTCAACAAATGTGATAAATAAAAGGATTTTTTGAAAATTTTTAAGAAATTCAATGAATGTATACTTTTAAAATTTTGTTCTTAAAACATTAAATACCTTTAAATATTTATTAGAATAAACTGAAGTGGCGTGATATTGAAACACACATATCTCTTTAAAATCATGCAGTTGCAATCCTCGACGCCTCTCCTAATTAACTAAATTAAACCGGAATTCTCATTTATTTAGCAAACTAAACATATCGTTCTGAATATAAAGTTCGGGCTTATGTAATGGTAGATAATATTTAGCCCTCGCACAAGATATTAATTTAATGGTTCTACATTAATATATAAAAGATACAAGAAAAGCCGTTTTCATTTATACGAGGAACATGTTTAAATCTCTTTGTTTTTTTAAATTATATAATGTTATAGTATATATATAAACGCTAATTGAATTCTATTTAAAGAAGTTGTTCTTTTCTGTTTGAATGATATTTAGCGGCTCATTCATTTCCAGTATGCTTAAGGCCATCTGATTAATGTTATATTACTGAATGAAAACATTAGAGTGTATAAATATTCGTTGTGAATTTGCTTTTTTCTCTACTGGTGAAGTCAGGAATAATTTACCTGAAAATATTTGAATACCTTTACGATAAACTGAATTCTTTATCCATATACTTTTTGCAGAATACATTTTCCATTGAACGTCTCGCGAGTCATTTTATCCCTTTGGGTATAATAAATCATATTTTTCTTATTTAAATAGCTATCATTATTGGTATAAAACTCTTACCTATTTAAAGCAAAGCTTCTATAGAGAGTTTTCTTAAATCTACTATATTTGTTTGTTGCCGAAGGAGAATTGCGAAAAAAATGATAGTCTACCCGTTATTGAACGAAATGAGATTTTCTTTTTATGGAGCATGATATAGATATTCCCGTAAGAAGTGAAATGAAAAATTAGTTGCTACTGATATTTAAACTCAGAGACAAACGGAAGATTTGAAAAGAATAGCAGCTATAAAAACAAATTGTAGCGATATTTCCTAAGCCCCTAGAGACAGGCGACGCAAAGCTTATGCGATGCTTGTACGCTTACGAAACTTCTTTGAAGATTTATTTAAACTGAATTTAAAATAAATTCTACTGTATTTAAAATCCGGGCATGTATTAAGCTTAATATAACTATTATTGTGTTGATTATACTGTTTGATGATTACTGAGGAATAGGCATCTATCGGAATCACATAATAGATAGTAAATGAAGAATGAAACAGAGTTCAGTGTTTTACAAAGGTACCTTTCCTCCTTTATTATGTTAAATGGCACATGTAAAAGTAAGTTAATAAGGAAAAAAACTTGTAAGTAAAAATATTAAACATCCGGGGCAAATATTAATCGTTGTTGAAATAATAGAGATATGAGCTTCTAAGTATATATATAGCTTCTAAGTATATATATGACTTCTTGAGACTGATACACATATGCCACCTCTTATACATGCTTTTTACTAAACCGATGGGAACTTCTTAGAACAAAATTGAAGGTAGTTTTTACTAACTGCGTGTTTAGAAGAGGTGGATTATTTCTCTGAGCAAACACATCTGTAAAGGAAATTCATGCACTAGAAATCCACAATGGTCGTGGAAAATGCAAGCTCTATATGATGCACCCAACATCTTCCTCTTCTACAGTCTTTGAGCTGCAATGAGTGCACGCATTGCCATCTATTAAACAAAAACTCTTGGCCTATTATATCTAGAAAAAGCCGGACCTGCTCCAGGAGAATGTCGAATTAATATTCCTTTGAATAACTAGAGATTGACGTCACTTCCAACTAAGCCAAATCTGGTCGATAACTGTATTCGATAATTCTGTCGCTACAAAAAAAGTATAAAAACTCTAAATTTCTCTCTTCTTTTCTTACACACACACACACACAAACACAAACACACACACACATATATATATATATATATATATATATATATATATATATACCAGTAGTTTAATAGCAAACGCTTAGCCTTAAGAACTAAGCTTGTAGTATTAAGCATGCATTGTTTTAAGGTCAGCCAACCTTCCCCTGCATTTGCCTGTACTACTGGGCAGCAAGGAAAAGAAAATATAGTAAGAATATGCTCTTCCATCAATACTAAAGTTAATAATCATAACACGAGAAGAATACATTACACACACATATATATATATATAGAGAGAGAGAGATAAATATATATACATACACACTCACATATATATGTGTGTGTTTATTTTTAAATTGCTAATGTATACAATGCAAACTTACAGTGCATAAAAAATTACTCTCTTGCAATCAGGAATCAAGAAACATTTCCCCAAACTTACTTAAAAAAATCTATTATTGGATTATTCGTGAGTTGTGAGTATTAAGGGTGTTATAAACAATGTATTTAAGAACTAATATCCCAGCCGAATCATATCAAAAAATGTTTTATCATATAAATTCGTTCTATTTTATGACAATACGTCTTATCTTCTCCGAAGTAATAAAAGCTGTTGATTGTGAATACTTTTTATGAACATAAAATTTAAAGTACACTATTTTTGTAGGTATTAAATCAACTATTTATATAAATCCTCCCTTTTTTAACTTTACTAAGCGCAAATATTTATATTTGGCATTCTTAACAAATATTTATCCACCTAACATTAACTCCTCTTTCAACGTAAATATTTAACTTTTTTTTTATTTGGGATAGATGTGCATATATTCAGTAGATGTAAAAGGATTTAAACCATATTTTTCGTATTAAATATATCTAGTTCAATAACTCGAGAGAGATTTTTTTTCGATGTATCATGAAACTAAAACACACATATTTCTCATTTTATACAATGAGAAAAAACACAATAAAAATTAATCTAGAAAAATATAACAATCTCTTCCAAAATGTTCATTCCATATTCAAAATTATTCAATTATCAGCGAGATTTTTTATAAAAATATTTACAAAACTATCTTAGACATCCTTGAAAATTAAACAAAAAAAAACTTAAGTAATCAAACTAAAAAAACAATATTTATGCATTCTCTATAAAATACTGCATTTTTCAATTAAAATCCAATGATATATTACTTAAAAAAGCTTAGAATGGAATGATTCCATATAAAATAAAACCTCTTAATCCTCTTATATTTAATATTCGTAGATATTAACGGTTTGAGGAATAGAAATTACTATGAATGTATTGTAAGAATATTCACATTTTAATGTATTGAATGTCTTTCATAATATCCAAAAAGTGCACAAAGCGTGAAATTATAATAACGAAGAGTAATACGATATTCTTAGTATTAAATTACTATGGAGAATGCCAACAATTTATTTAGCAATTTATTTAATGTTAAGAAACAATGCTAAATATTCACCTTGTGTCAACTTTATCGTTCGGAACCAATTTTTTTGTAAACTTGGAGAAATTATTCTAAGAATGTTTCAATTGGTTGCAATATATGATTAAATGGAAAATTACGCATTTAAAATATGACATTATCCTTCTCGTTTTAAGTCTTCAGTTGTTAAATAAATAATGAGAGTTTATCACGTTGAGAACACATTTCAATGCCATGATTAATTTACACGGGATCATTTAAAATGCAGCCCTCTTATTAGAGTTCTATACAAGGCATAGGACAGGGCATAAATATTAACTTAGTAAGCGAAGTGTTGGAAAGTTTCGACATGTTTGGCGGATAGAAACGTCCTAGTTAATGAACTGACGAAATGGAGTAATACCATCGTTTCCAGATTATTTTGAAAGAAACACATTTACGAAATTCGTGAAACTTTATACGAGGTGAAGTTGGTTAGAAGAGGAGAATTTTAATGGTTATATATATATATATATATATATAAAAGTCAACATTTTAACTGGTTAAAAAAAGAATTTCTGTAAAATTTAATCACAAAAAATAAATTTACAAATACTTTAATTTTTCTGATGTAAACTATGAGTTCACTTAAATGATCACAACTTTCAAGTTTGAGGTTTTGGATGTTTTCAGATAATTAACTTTAAGGGGACTTGGCACCCTTTGAGCAAACTTCTTTATTTACGTATTTAAAAATTATATTTTAGCATTTTATACAATGTTTCTATTCAAGAAAATGTTACCAGATGAAAAGTTTCATATATTATTCACACAATTTTAAAAATTTAAATTTTTTGAAGAAAATTGGGAAAATTTTAAATTCCTACTCCTTTTGTAAAAATTAATTTTTTGACCTGGAATTTTTTTATAATACTCTTATGGATGATCTAAACAACTTTAGGGATCGAATTTATATATATAGAATAACTTCATTCGTTTTCGAGAAACAAAATAAAATGTTGATATACAGGCTAAAAATCAACGAAAAAGCCAACATGTCTTACATTTTATTTTTTTTAAAAAAAGTATTCAGTTTATAGCAAACGGATACCTAATTTTATTACATGCTTTATTTTCAACACGCAAGAAAAAAAATGGAAGTGATTAGTAAATAATTGTCGAAGGAGTAGTATTTTGAATGCACTAAGGTTTCGAAAAACACAAACTGAGAAAAACAGGTTTAAAGTTTATAATTCTGAAAAAATAATTATTATAAGCTTAATTAAACTTAAAATACAACTTTAAGATGTTAGTTATACGTTTTTCTTTAAAATAATTGCATTTTCATATTTTTCAACCCACACATTTTTATAAATGATCAACTTTTAGAGAGTACTAATTGCCCATGAAAATTCAAGAAAAATGTTAAAAATTTTTTTCTGTCACGACAGAAATTTTAGCTGTTTTTCTTCTTATAATATTAAAGTATTACATTTGTATGAAAAATATATCAGGAATAAGAACTGAAATTATAAAATTATTAATATAAAATGCCTTAATTTAAAAATTTTACATGCACACATTTCACAAGGAAGAAAAAAAATTACATTATTGTATTGCCTCGAAATATTCTGCTTTTAATGCTACACATTCTTTTTATAGTTATTATTTCTATTTATAAAATAGATTTTTTTATCATAACGCATTTTTAGCTTTTTTTCTAAAAAGGGGGTGTGGCTGAATTGCCTAATTTGTTTTCAAATGAAGTTTTAGTCAACTTCTAACTTTCCGACGTGCACAAGTGATATATCAATCGAAAGATAATAATGCAAAGAATAAGATTAAATGAAAATAAAAAAAAACGATAGGTTTGTGATTTTTAGGGTACCAAGTCCTCTTAAGAATAAGTAAATAATTACCACCATGTTGTGTCACTATATACAAAAATTAATACTTATTTTGATAATTTGTGCGGTTTATAATGAATCCCTTAACTGCCGATTAAAAATTATGCGATTCGCTCCTCAATGCCACCGTTTTCCACGTAGGCGTGCTTATATGATGTATTGGGCGGGGGGTGGAGGAATAAAAATAAGCAAATCCTCTGAAAGATAAGTACATCCTTCACATACACTGTCCTTTTATTGTATTCCAAAGCCTGCGGGATATTAGAAGCGCACAAAAAAGAGATCGTACTTTTGACAGACGTATATATACGTCCGGGGAAAAGAACGTTTTAGCTGAGCGAGACGTATATATGCGCGGGTGGAACTTAGAGATTTAAATCCTATTGTAGATTTAGCATCAAAGTATCGTATTATTGAATTCAATAAATTGTTATTGTATGGAGAGGGGAACGATGAAAATTATGTTTGAATATTGGGTCGCCAATATTGAAAGTTTCAGAACCACTGCTTTTACACTATAAATTTGATTAATCACTGTTACGCTAGCAATCTATCCTATCTCTCCTTCTCTAACTTGAAGGCCTAGACTTTACATAGTAGACCTAATTTACATGTTCACGTTCTCTTCTTCAGAGGGTGCGTTCTAATAAAATAGTTTTTAAGGAGCAAAGATTCCCCAAGATGATTTGATAATGAGAAAGACGAGGATAGAGCGGTCGCAAAGTAGGTGTTGGTAAATGATTAGATAAAGTTGATACTCATTTTTCTTTAAATAAGATTTTGTAAAAGCAGCTCATAAAAATCTAATTAATTATTATGCTATAATCTTCAATGATAGAGAGTTCGAAGTCTTTTAGAATTATTTTTAACTGGCTTATATCAGGTCTTTTTGAAGATAAATTGCTGTTCTATTAATTCAAGAAATTCAATAGTCGAAAAATAAGAATTACAGTTTCACGAACTCATTAATTAGTTTTCCACTGTATGATAAAGATAAGTAAAAAGTTTGTAATTAGTTTTTTTTCAATAAAACTAATCTTTTACCGAGGTATTTTCTATAAAATTATTCGGAACAACCACTAAGAAGGAATGTGAAAATCGCATGTGAAAGCGCATAAATGAATATTTCAAACATTTCAACGTGCGTATAATTAATTCCTTAACATGACTTTCGATAATTTATTCAAAAAACAGCCCATATTTAATACTTTTAGGGAGCTCATAGATGTAATTAGAAAAGGTTTCCTACTTCGAGGAAAAGTGTGTTTTCTATTGTTGATATTTTGTAGGAACTAAAGAAAGAAATTTTCCATGAAATGCATGTATTTAAGGAATACTGTTTTGAAACAACTCTAAATTCTTTTTTTCTTTTTGCTCACCAAAATAAACGCCTTTGAAATAAAATGTCTGTTGGGATTTTATGTTTTATGGTAGGGGGTGGAAAAGTCACGCAAATGTGCCTTTCTCACAAATCCGACTAAACCTGTTTCATAAACTAGACTAGATACAAAACTTGATTGAAAAAAAATATTACTTTTCTTCCCTCTGGATATTTTAAAATTGTTCTAGTTTCAAGCCGTAGATATATAAGAAAAAAAAGTAAAATAGGACTAGACCATTTCAAACGCTCTTCTAGATGAACTATAAACTTTTGGAAACTCATCATATTTCACTCAAGAAAAAATTTCGTTAATCTATCTATATTATATAACAAAAATAATATATTTCTTACTTATGTAGTATATAGTATTCCTCTTAGCCTCTTTGAAAATGGAACGAATATTAAAGTATTTATTATTCAACTCAATGAATGATCTACCGAAAATAAATGCTTTTTGAAAACCTCTGAGTTTCGAAAAAAAAAGTACATTGCATTGTACGCGTTTTGCGAAATTAGTTTCAGCCATGTGTGTAAGCTTTTAAAATATTTAATAGTTATATCTTTCAGTTTTACAAACAAATTACTTAAGATTTTAGCTAATTATTTTAATGGTGAAATTAAATGCTTTGTTAATGCTTAGCAATAATTACATGTTATCTGCTTAGCGATAATTAGATTTTTTGTGTATTTTAAACATTAATGCTTTTTTTTCATTTCGTTATGGAATCTAAAGTGTTCCTACTTAACTATTTCTTAACCTTTGCGAAAATTCCTTCGTGTAGAAAATAATTCGTAATATTTTAAAAAATCCTTCGTTTTTTATTCTTCTCTCAAAGTATTATTTTATTCTTCCTTTCAAGTTTAATTATTTCATTTCAGTATTTAATACCCCCCCTATTTTCAGTTCTTTAACTAAGTATTCTAAAAAATCACTTCTCGTTTCTTAAAAATCTTTAAACACTGTTTCTAATACGTGTACAATAATGCACACATTATTTAAGACCACACAGTACCCTACAAATTTCACATTTACCGAATTTTTTTGATGTGTAACATCTTTCCTCTCGATTGCTGAATTTTGTCAAAAGGGACGGAAGTTTGTAACAGAAAGTGACGTAAGCGCGCGCTATTTGATTTGACCAATGCGAGCGCGTGGTCGCTACCCTCGCATCGGGGTCCATGTCTAGTCGTTTTTTTTATATTGTTAGTTAGTATTTCAAAAGATTCAAAATCTTATTCAGGATAAACCTACGATAAAGGACTCATTGTGTAAGAAATCTGAGGTTAATTTATATGTGTAAACTATATTAATTATTATGTTTACTGTGTTAAACATGCCTGACAAAGTTCAACATTCTTAAGAAAATACGAGTAAGTAATAAGGAATTATTCGAATTAAATATTTTAGTGCGTATCTTTTTCATACTTTGAGATTAATTCCCGTCGCTGTCAATATAATATTTTTAATTGTGATTAAAAAGTTTTCTCGATTAAAAAAACTAATTACACGGGTAATTTTGATTTTCTCTAATATTTCTAATTTTTAAACATTTACCAAGCTAAATAAATTTTCATTATTTTGTGATTAGCAGAGATGGGTAAATTCAGAGCAGAATATATGCGAAATCCAACTCTAGTAGCTGTTTTTTTATATTGTTAAAGTTAGCATTTCAAAAGATTCGAATTCTAAAACTGGATTTCGTTTACTTACTCTACTTCGCAAATACCAGCAAGTCTTATTCAAAATAAACTTAGATCCTTACGCTTAATTGTCAAAGTATCTGGGCTCGTTGTGTATGAAATCTGAGGTTATATTTGTCTGTGTAAACTATATTAATAATTATATTTACTGTTAAGCATCTGACAAAGTTCAACATTCTTAAGAAAATACGAGTAAGTAATATGGAATTATTCGAATAAATATTTTAGTGCGTATCTTTTTCATACTTTGAGGTTAATTCCTGTCTCTGTCAATGTAATATTTTTAGTTGTGATTAAAAAAAGTTTTCTCGTCTAAAAAAATCCTAATAAAAACTCCTAAATAAAATTTTCATTAGATATAATTATTCGATAGAAAATTTTTTCCAATCATACTCGATTCAAGACTCAATTCAATATATATCACTTAATTCAATCTCACTCAATTCAATCTCACTCAAAAGTGAGTGATAGTTTATTTTTAAAAGAGTAGAACCATCTTCGGTATATGGTAAAAATACAAAATGCAGGAAATCTTTAATTTTTTGAACCGTTTGATTCGGAGAAATGTATATGGCCACCGAAATCCCTGTTTCTCCATTTTCAAGTCTGTTGTATCTACTGTTCCCCGAATTGAATAAGAAAAATATGTTTGATAAAAAATTGCATTAGTCCTTCTGTTAAATAAATAAAATTTTCATTAAAGATATAACTATTCGATAGAAAATTATTTCCAATCATATATACTTGATTCATTTTTTTCAGATTTAAGTTACTATTGCATATTTACCACGATAACATGTCAGACGTTACACATCATATGCGATTACTGTAAGGCTCGTTTTTTAAAAATATTTCTTGTGGCTTATATCATTGAGAAGCTTGCCACCAAATTTCAGATCTGTTAACAAATTAATTTTTAAGATATTTGAAGTTTTCTGAGTTATGGTTTTGGTCTCGGTTTCAATTTAAAGCATTTTTTCAATCTTAAATTGAATTAATTAAAAATAGTTTTGAGTTAAATCAACTCTTTTAGTGCGAAATGTTTATTAATTCAAATGTCATCACTAAAATAATTTCCGCTTGATTATGTTTTGATTTTTTAATTATCATAATTAATTAGTTAAAATTTATTTCAAAGCGAATTATTGTTTTTAAAATGGTTTATATGTAACTTAGAAGCGTGCATTAATTTTTCCTGAAGAGAAAATGCCATGGCCAAAACATTCTGAGGTTGCTATGAGAAACATTATTTCAAAGAGATGGAATACTACTGAAAAATATGTACCTAAAAATCAGACCTCGGCTGACACTGCAATTAGACTTCTGAATTCAAGTATTGCAGATAAAACTGAATATTTCCTTGATATATACCAAACTACATTATACTAAAATATTGTAGTACTATATTTTAATATTTTAAATTCGTACAAGATCTAAAAATTCCTATAAACTGCCCAATTTAAAACTAAAAAAAAATAATTTTATGAACAAACCTGGCTATTTTTTTCTGCTTAAATTATCATCATTATTATTTGTACAAAAATGGTTTGTCTTTCAAAACTTGTGAAAATATTTTGTTAAGATTAGGCTGAATTATTGGTCTCGTAACAAATACTATCAATATAAGGAAAAATATATTTTGAATTTAAAAAAAATTATATATTTTCAGTTATATTTAATTAAACTAGTGTTTTAACGTAGAACATGCATCGGAAAATAACATATAAAAATATTAGAGTTTTACGGGCATTATACGTTTTGGTTTTGTGTCTTTACAAACTTTAAATGCTTTTTTCTCAGACTTTCAATTTTGAAGGTATAAGTGTTTTCTAAACCCTAAGGCTTTTTTCTGTTCATCATAGAGCCTTGAAAATTTTTGTGTATACTCCTAAACGTGTATGTTCTATAAAAGTTTGTATGGATTTAGGGCTGAGATCGCTAGTTATTTTTTTTAAAACTGCTAAAGTTACTATTTTAAAAATTTTCGTATTTTTTCCAGATTTTTCTAGAAAAATAATTATTAAAAATCAACAAGGGAATAGAATTTCAAATCCATGCTAACTTTTGTTTACAATAATTTAAGAAACGTAAATAACTTAATATGACTAAAAAATTCTAAAAAGGGAGCATTTTATAAGAGTTTGAAAAAAGCTTGAAATATTCTTCATTTTTTTTAAATTGGGAAACAGTGGCTGGTCAAACTGGCTTTAAACTTTCAGAATCACCTTTATGGTACAATCTGAATGTAAAACATAAATTATTTTTACTGTTATTGTCTCGAAAAAACCTTTTTGAAAAAGGGTACTGTCTAGACACAATACTTTTGACGAACGTATTAGTAAAATATTTTTTAAATATATGTGTTTTATGAAACAAATAATAAACATATCTTAAATTCGTATAAAATTTGAACCCAGTGTTAAGTCTATCACAGGGGTGTCCATCCCAAATGACCTTGCGGGCTACTTCGAAAACATTACGATCTCGTGGGCCGCACATAAAAATATGAACCTTTATATCAGATTTGGAAACAAAAAAACATTTTTTGGAGTGAAAATTTAAAACAGAAAGAATTATTACTATTGTTTTCATTATTTTTCATGTATACTTACAAAGATAGTATAATAATGTTTATATAATATAATAATGCAATGATTAAATAATATTTAAAATATTACAGTTGCATTTCCCTGAAAATTAAGGTGTTCCTATTGAATTGATCTTTCGTTACTCGTTATTGAAATTTGATAGTGATGTCATTCGCAAACGATTAAGTATACATTGTCTTCTATTTTAACCATCCCGAATATTTTTTAAACTTTAAAAAACATCTTTGTGTGACTGCCTCTTGCTTTTTGAGCACTCCAAACAGAAAAGGAGGAGGAGAAACGAAAGTCGCACACACAGAGAATCATGTACCATCCATAGTAAAGGATATGCATAATGCAATTCGGAATTTATTAAAAAAGTAATTTACTATAGTAAAATCAAATGTAACTGTTGGATAAAAAATAAATTCGTTTTAATCTGAAGGACATTTCTGTTATCAAAAAAAGATTTATTTTAAAACAAGAACAGGTAACAGGCAAATACATTGTACATACTTATATATATATATATGTACAGTGACGCACACAAGGGGGGTCCTGGGGGTATGGAACCCCCCCCAAAGCCCTTGATATTTTTTCCGATTGATTATAATTCTAGGTATATAGTACGTAAAATTTAATTAATTATTTGTTATTAATGATTAATTTTATTAATTAATGCTAATTATTTATTCAAAAATTAGTTTTTTACTGTGTTTTGTTTCCGAAAATCGACAAAATCAAAAGAAGCATGATACAAGAATGGTGAACTTTCGACCCCGGACCCCCTTGAAAATTCCTGTGTGCGCTACTGTATATGTATAAATTTCCCCTTAAATAAATTTCAAAATTAAAAAACTTTAAAAATCTGATATTTAAATTTTTTTTAAAAAGAGTCGGTGTGGACCGCAATTTACGTAGTGGCGGGCCATATGTGACCCGCGTGCCGTGTGTTGGACACGCCTGGTCTATCAGTTTAGTTTCATAGACACAACAACGAAAAGATTTGAGTTCTTCGGTGGTGTGTTTACTATTACAACAATGAACTGCGTCAAATTCACATCTTCCCGAATCTGCACATTGCAATCTTTTATCACTTACATCCAATTTTTTTTCCAAATCTCGAGAAAATTACCCCTATTTTGGAGCCTTTGGTGAAAGAAAAAAATCTAGCCGAACCAAAAGCTATAACAGACGCTCGACCTTGATAGTCTTTTTTAGCGAAAAAGTCATTTAAGCAGAACGAAGCCTTCGTACACACAGACGCATTTAGTTTTCTTTTTTTACTTTTCCAATCTTTCTGGAAAACTGTAGTATTTGCTTTCTACTTCACACCTCCAGCTGTGTGTGTATATTCTAGATGTTAGTGGGTAATGAGTGTGTACTAAGGAATAAATAATAAAACAAATTTGCCTACAACACCGTGTAATAACCGTGGGATAAATACAATGTTTCGATTTGATGAAATTGAATTATTAATTTAATTGTATTGCAATTAGATTATCAGGAATGTGCTTGAAAAATTCAGATGTAACGAAGAAAAATCGTTACTTTTTTCATCGACATATTAAAAAATTTATTAAGAACAGAAAGTTGTATTTTTCCCCTTATAAATGATTATTTTAGGTTTCTGTTTAAAATCTATATGACATTGTTGCACACACGATTAACATTTCTCTTTAAAGTATAACAAATCTAATGTAACGACTCCTAGATTGCGTGCGTCCGAAACAAAGACAAGTGCTTATCCTCAAATTCATTTTCCTTTTTAATCACGAATAACACATTTTAAATTAGAAAAAAACATTTGAAGAATAATAAAAAATATCTAAAGACAATTTTGTTTTAAATGACTCCACAATTATTCATTCATTTGAATTTGTTTTCACTCAAATTCAAAAACTTTGTGGCGATGTATAAAAAAATATTTTTTTTTCATTTATAATTATACTTGCATAGAAAATATTTCTAACGTTGTGGTCGCTAGAGTTTGAAGATAAAAGATTTTATCAAGAATATATTTCCAGTTTATTATAAGAGATATAAAATCATTCAAAATTCTTAGCATGGAGACAGTTCATTATTTTCCGATTTCTCAAATAATGAAATAGGACCAATTCGAATTCCTTTAAATATACATCTACCTCATTAGTAGGAGAAATATAATAGAGGTTGTCTTATCTGTATCGGTGAGACCTTGAAAACTTGATTGATTCGTTCGAATTATTCAGTCATAATTATTAGGATATAACGCAATTCATGGAAACTCAGATGCTCGGTGATACAAAGCGTCTTGGGATTTTTATCTCTTACATATGATTACAGAAAGGTATAATCTTGATTTTGCTTCTATTGCAAGGCATCTCTATAAACCAGTGCTTTTCAAACCTTCAATATTTGCGACTCAATATTCAATCATAATTTTCATCACGCCCTCCTCTCCATGCAATAACAATGTATTGAATTCAATAATATAAGGCTACAACACGATTTGAACCTCTTAAGTGCCACTGGTGTATATAAACGTCTCGCTCAGCTAAAATGTTAATTGTCCCTGACGTATATATACGTTTTTCCTAAGCATGATCTTTTCTGTGAACTGTATCCATAAAATTATTCCGATGGCTTTGGAATGCAATGAAAGGACCTTGACAGTGTTTGAGATGGATTTACATATTTCAGAGTATTTGCTTATTTATTTATTTATTCCCCCCCTTCCCCCGGTACATCACATACGCACACCTACGTGAAAACCGGGGTATTGGGGAGCAAATCGTGTAACTTTTAATCGGCAGTTAAGGGGTAACTTATAATCTGTACAAATCATCAAGATAAGTATTAATTTTTGAATATTATTTTACGTATGACGAGCCCATGAGGTCACTGATAATTTTTAAACTTGTTCTTAAATTAGTATTGTTAAATTAATTATAAAATACACTTCACAGTACTGATACATTTGTGTGTATTATATCAGTGTAAATGTGTATTTTATTTTTTATTACCTCAGAATGTATTTTGTTTGTTTACTTTCTGTAAATTACTAACTTTTTTACATAATCTTTTGTTGTCGACTTTCCCATATGCTCACGCCCCCTCGTAGAGTTATCACGTCTCCCAAGGGGGGAGGTGCCCCACAGTTTGAGAAACACTGCTATAAACTATTGGTTCTCAATCTTTTTGAATTTGAGGACCACTAAGTGGCCGCGGTAGCCTAATGGATATGACCGCGAGTTCGTGCCCGGCGTGTCATGAGCTCGAGTCTAGCGCCATAGAAAACCCGACTAGTACAGAGTGTTTTTTTTTCAGGTATAGAAGTTTAAGTTGGCATTCCTTTTCAAGATGGCGACCGATTTAACAGCTGTCAAGTGATTTATTCTCAGTTTGGTTTGGCAATTCATCATGAATAGACTCACGCCTGAACAACGCTTTCAAATTGTGCAATTTTATTTCGAAAATAATGGTCGATTTTCATAAGCGAATTTTGTTTAGCGATGAAGCGCACTTCTGGTTGAATGGCTACGTCAACAAACAAAACTGCCGCATTTGGAGTGAAGCTAATCCACAAGAAAAACTGACTGTTTGGTTCGCTTTATGGGCTGGTGGAATCCTTCTTCAAAAACGATGAAGGCCACAACGTTACAGTCAATGGTGATCGGTATAGAGCCATGATTACTAACTATTTCATTCCTGAATTGATCAATCATGATGTCCAGGAGCTGTGGTTCCAACAAGACGGCGCAACATGGCCCACAGCTCGTGCCACAATCGATTTATTGAAAGACACGTTTGGTGACCGCCTAATTTCACGTTTTGGACCTGTGAATTGGCCTCCAAGATCTTGTGATTTAACACCGCTAGACTATTTTCTGTGGGGCTATGTACAGTCATTGGTCTATGCGGATAAGCCACAAACGCTTGACCATTTGGAAGACAACATTCGCCGTGTTATTGCCGATATACGGCCACAAATGTTGGAAAAAGTCATCGAAAATTGGACGTCCAGATTGGACTACATCCGAGCCAGCCGTGGCAGTCCTATGCCAGAATTTATATTTAAAATGTAATGCCACAAGATTACCTTTCGAATAAAAAAAAATTCATGTCAATCGAATAATACATCGTTGTTTTATTGCAATTTAAAGTTCTATACCTCTCAAAAAAACACCCTTAAGATGAGTCCGATGTACGTTAACTCTGTCGAGGTTCAACGCCCTTCCTTTGGTGTGGTGTGGAAGTTAGGGGAGAGATATGCCAGCTCAGATGTCACCCTCTTCACTTTATCGAGGTTTCATAGTAATGGGAAATGAGCAGCTTCAATTGATTCAAGGACCTGGGGCACCAAAGGAAGAGGTAGGGGGCTAAGTCAGTCTTCTAGCCCCTAGTACCTGCTAACTTTAGTTGGATATAATGGAATGGGGCCTTCACTCTTAGAGTGACCCTACCAGGAGTATATACTCCCGATGTACATTGCACATTCCGTTTTAGTGGCCACATCAAGTCTCTTACTTTTGAACAGGGCCGGAAAGTCTTTCCAGAGTGTCATAGATGCAAGGCTGATCAGGCCTCCCCGCGCGAATCATATTCTAAATTGTTTGAGTTTTACTTTTGACGAGGTTTTAAGAAATCCCATTTTATTTCTGGATTTCTTGGAGATTTTTGGTTTTATGGAGATTTTACACCATCTGGGTTAAGAAACAACAACAGCAACTTTATCGAGGCTCAAAATTACGAGGTCCGTCACCAATAGCCCTCGTGTTGTTTTGTAGTGTGTGACGTTAATATAATTCTCGCTCTTGAGAGAGGACTAACACTAATGCCCATGGTTTTCTTTTGCACGGAGCTTTTCGCACATAAGATTGAAAGCACAGGGATGATAGCTCTATTATAACAATTTTAATCGCCTATTTGATTATTAGGAGTGGCTTTGCGGGGTAACAATGTTTTCCGATCCACGGATTGAGAACCATAATTGTAAGCCAAAAGTGGGTATAAGCATATATAGAGAGAGGGAGTTTTGCGATAACTTAAAATTTTTGTAATCTATTTTTTAAATATTGCTTATATTTTCACTATTAACTCTAAATGGAAATTTTCCTACTTAGGAAGAGAATCTTGAAAAAAAAAATTCTATCATATACCATTTTTGTATTACGTATGGAGTAATAAGTCGAGGATGAATATTTCATAGATAGATAGACTAAACAATATATTCATTTGAATGCGACGATAAACAAAAATAAAACATCATTTCTTTGCATTCGAATTTTCCTAGTGGAAAAATAAACACGTTATACTATACCCCCTCCCTCCCTCCCTTTTTTTTTGTCTGAGGCGATGTAAAAAGAATGACATTTTCAGAATCTTACTCGTTTTGTAACTACTTTCAGCATTTGTTTTTCTTATAGTTGGTTCTATTTGTTTTGGAAATCCTCTCAAAACATTTGGATTTCCAGTTAGACGAGCCACAATTCTGAATAGCATCTTGCAGTTTTAAAGGATAAAGTTGTTGCTTCGCATTTGCTATAGAGTGTTTATGATGGATTTTCTACGTTTTTTACCATTATTGAGGTGTTTTTTATTCTATGAAGTAGTTTTATTGTAAAATAGGAACTATACCGTATTTATTAAAATATAAGCTGCACTTTTTTATTTCCAATGTCAATGTTACTGAAAATCAGTGTGGCTTAGGATCCTTGGCGAAAAAATTCGTTGGATGGTGGAAATAGAACATAATACTGACGTTTAGAGCTATAACAGGTACATGTATGTATTTAAAAGTTTTTGATGCTGGTAAAATAAAATAAATATTCACTTCTTTTTGTTTTCATTTTAAATTTTATTTAATTTCGTAAATATTGGATATCGATATAAACCATTTTACACAATTTTTAATTTTTTCCAAAAAAGGGGTTGAAAATCGATAACGTTTTAGATTCGAATAAATACCAAAAAAAATTAAAAAAATCCATCATTAATTTTTTTTAAAAAGCATGGAATGGAAAACGATAAAAAAAAGTTCATTAATTATGATGCTAAAGAAAGGGGATATTACATTTTCTCTTTGATATCGCTAAAACATAGAGATCAAAACTTAATTAGAAGATATATATATATATATATATATATATATATATATATATATATATATATATAATGATGTGCTTTTTAGAAAATATAAACAAATTTAAATACACTTAGCACGCGATATTATTTTAATAAAAAAATAATGTGTTTTTCTTAAAAACACATTATTATCTAATGCGTCTTTTTATTTTAAATTATAAAACTATGAATTGATATGAAAAGCTGTCAATAAAAATAATTCCCACAAGATTACATTTTATATTCAAAGTTGTTGGCTTTGTTTTTATGTTTTGTTTTCTGTGAACGTATGTGAAAACGTTATATCCTGCCTTATATGTAAATTCGGACACTATGTCTTTTAGAATTATTTTTGCTTAAAAATAATTACAAAAAAGTTGCTTTTACTTAATAAACAATTATCGATATAATTATTTTATAGATTTTCTAAAAAAAACATTTAGTTTTTTACAAAAGCAATTATTTCCTTTATCGCATCTTTAAGTTCCTTGTGTAAGTAATTTTCCTATTTTGTTGCCTTTATTTAAATTATCAAAATTTTGCTTTTTGATTATTTGTAGGAAATGTTTATACAACTACTTGAGTGATATAAAATGGTTAAGGAATTTTATTAAGTTGAAATAAAGTGCTTATATATTATGAGTTTTTTTAAATACTCTCTTTACTGAATTTTCACACAAATGCATGAACAAGTAGTATTTTGATATCGTTTACTTAAACTTATCTTTAAAAAAGACATTCCCTTCAGCTTTTTTAAAGTAAAATAAAAAAAAGTATTTAAGTTTTCTCTTTTACATAAATTCTAGTAGAAGAAAACAAGTTAGATAAAATGTAATCTTTTTTTTGTCTCTATTCCATAAAACGCAATGCCATAGAAAACATGTGAAAACAACAGTAGAGGGATTATGTTTGAGCAATATTAAATTCTTGGGGTCAAACTTATTTATAAGAATTCTTTTTTGCCCCCAATTTATTTATGATTAGTATAATTTACATCAAATTTATTTATGATTAGACAGGTGCATACTATCTCAAAATGATACGCTTCCTTGAGTTTGAAATTATAGTAGCGATAATATAAAACTATGGTAATAATGATCATTATTTTTACTAGGATAATTATTAATATACGTCTAACTGAGTTAAGAACGGGAGATAATTTTTTAAACTAAAATTCGTCCTCAAATAAGATACATTTAAATAAAGTGCTACTTAGACTATTTTTGAAGACGAATCATCACGAACAATAGGAAGAGAGAAAAAAAGATATAAATTACATGAAAAGAGAAGAAAAATATGAAAGCTTAAACCAATTTTGATAGTTAACGACCATATAGGTTCATAATATGCATAAAAATTTTAGGATGGCATTATCAAGTACCTTAAAAATTTTTAATGCAATTAATCTTTACTTTTTAAAGAACCATTTTCGTATAAAAAAGGGTTGAAAAAAATAGTAATAATAAAGTCATAATGTTTCAGATGACTTATAAAAACAATAAACACAAAGAAACATTTACTCAAAATAAAATTTTTGTAAATAAAAACGGCATAAAATATTGAACTTATAGTTTTTCGATATTTTTTGGTATCCAAACTTGGTGACATACGTATTATATAAATGTATAATTTCATGGATGAAAAATTTTTCTAACTTCAAAAATCTATCTTTAAAATTATGTTATCATACATATCTATAATTAAAAGCTTTTCTTCTTTAAAAAAAATCTCCTAAGGATTTTTATTACATGACCTCGTTTATTTTGCAAGCTTGTTAAGCCAGTTAAAGAGAAAGACACTTTCGTTTTGAAAAATATTTTGCAATATTTTGCGTTTTGTCTTATTTTAACGATTCTTAAAAAAATTTCCCAGCTTTTTACTTAAAATTTTTAACCTAATTTTTGTACGGAATTCTATTATTGTATTTTTAACTCCGATTATGTATGCATTTTCCCTTTTATTCTTAATTTTAATATAATACATTTTCCTTTTTTAATTAAAGTCCTCTATAATACTCAGTTCGAAATAATTTGCTACTTTTTGAGTTTACTTCATTAATTAATCTTCTTTTTGAAGTTCATGGCTCACATCACAGAGTTATTAAAATATTTATTTCTAATTTTAAAGACTTGATAATTCTAATTTTTTAATTGTGCAGTTTATGTTAGTGTTAATAATAATTTTATATAAGCTAAACGAATTATTACATACATCGCTGACTTTTAAAACATCAAAGAGTATTTATTTCACATAACTTTTGGAGACGCAAAACAGCGTGCCTCTTTTGTAAAACATAAATCGCGCGCGAAATGCCTATGCAGGTACTGGATGAGACAACCGAACGAACTTTAAGAATTTTTGGCGATACTTTGGCGAGAAGCATGATTTGACAAGTAGTAACCTCTCAAAAGTGAAACATGCTCTGCAAGTCCGCTCGATTTTACCATTTATCGATTCAGCTGTAAGAGGAAGCATCGTTCGTCCCGCTCTCTTGCCAATTCTCTTGTATAATTTTCCTCCCTACTATTTTCCTCCGTACACACAGCATGCTTTCTTCTTCCAATTTAATTTATTCAAAAAGACACACGAGAAGTTCTATTTTGATTCCTCCCAAAGAAGATACTCAGTGAAATAAAAACTTACTCTTCACTTCCTTCATCAGATTAATACTTCTTGAAGTTTATTTTATCAATAAAATGCACGCTTATATTATGCAAAGAAATATTTTTTAAAACAAAAAAGAAAAAGAAATACTTTCTTTCATCGTCTCAGTTCATAGTAAAGTGTATTGTATAGTTGAATAGTTTTTATTTTATGAATAAATAATAAGTATTATCTTCCATTCGTTTTTCAGCCGTGTTTATTTAATTCGGTTAACAAAAAACACAGTCTTTTTTTATGTAATTAAAATTTCACAGTACTTCAGACTGTACATATCACTTATTTAACACTGCACATATCTGTATTAAAAATGCAATTTGAGCATTTGTATACGCTTCTTATATTTTATTACGTTGTGCTATGCATTTCGTAGACAGTAAGAAAGGAACTTTTAATGTTCAAAATAAAGTTTGCATAATTTACACTGCTGACCACCGTAAATGCAACACCCTGAAGGAAGCATGCAAATAACATGAAATTTACAACATGCATTAGCGGAGGTGAGATATGCAAATGATTAGAATTTCAGCGCAGACACACATCACGCCCGCCTGTGGCGCCACCTCAAAGCGCTATTTAAGGCTTGGAGATTTCGACGATTTCAAGTTCGGCAGTTGTGTTTTTCTTGTGGTTTTTTCAAAAAACGATCAGTTATGTCTCGTAGAAAACAGTGATCAGCCTTTGATCAAGTATCCGAGTTCGACAGAGGAAGGATAGTGGCCTACCGAGTTTGTGGATTATCTTTCAGGGAAATTGGTAGTCGTGTTGGACGAAACCAAGCAACTGTAATGCGGATATGTGACCGTTCGATGCAGGAGGGTACGACGGAACCGACGTGGTTGATCGCATTCACCTCAGTACACCACTTCACATGAGGGCAGGCAAATGGTGCGCATGGCAGTAATGGATCGCTCAGTCACATCACGAACCATAGCACAGCACATTGAGTCTGTAACGCATCATTCAGTGTCTGTGCTTGCCATTTACAGCAGAGTGGTCTGTCCGCAAGACGTTCATTGCTTGGTCTACCCTTGACGCAGAACCACAGACGTCTCCGCCGTCAATGGTGCGATGAAAGAAGGATGTGGGTGGCAGAATTGAATGAAGTTGTCTTTACTGACAAGTCATGCATCTGTCTGCAACACCACGATGGTCGGATTCGAGTCTGGAGATACCGTGGAGAGAGGATGCTTAACAGCTGCGTTATGCACCGCCACACTAGTCCTGCACCGGGTATTATGGTATGGGGCGGTATTGGATATCATTCTCGCACTCCTCTAGTACGCAGTGCCGGTACTTTAAACAGCCAGCGCTATATCTCAGAGGTGTTGGAGCCAGTTGTCCTTCTTTACCCTCAGGTCTTGGCCACAACCATATTTCAAAAGGATAATGCGCGACCACACGTGATATGCATTGTCCAAAGGTTCTTCGTCAATCACCAGATTGAATTGCTTCCCTGGCCGGCTCGCTCTCCGGATCTTTCGCCAATAGAAAACATGCGGTCCATGGTTGCTCAACGATTGACCCAGTTTACATCCCCAGCTGCAACACCAGATCAACTATGGCAACGTGTGGAAGCTGCCTGGTCTGCTGTACCCCAAGAACACATCCAAAGTCTCTCTGGATCAATGCCGAGGCGTATGGCAACGGTGATCTCCAACAATGACGGCTACTCTGTGGCTACTGATTCTTGCAGGAACCACACTTCACAGAAGTCTATAAATTTAATCATTTGATACTTGGTCAACATGTTATCTACAAAATTAATTTTGTTGTGCTATCTCTTGTCTTTCTTGGTGTTGCATTTACGGTGGCCAGCAGTGTATATTGGTTTATCAAAAAAATGTATACATATAAAGTTTATACAGATTTTTTTTAGTTTTTATTTTAGTTATTATTTCTGAATGGATAAATATATGTGTTAGTTTTACATTATTTTCCAGACAGTACAAAATCGAGGGTTTATTAACGAACTAAAACTGTCATATATTTTTTTAAAATGGTGTAAGAGGTTTCTTTTATGTGTGCCTATATATAAAATAAGTTAATAAAGTTCTGGAACTATATAAGGATTCCTTTGTTTTGTTCAACAGAAAGAAAAACATACGTAAAGCTTCTAGATACGTATGGAATAACATTTTTTCCTCTTTCAATTCTAACAATTCTTTTAATATCTAGGAATTTTAATTTTAAAGATGATTAAGTTACTATAAAGTGATTTGTGTGATCCATTTTCTATGTTGCTCTGTCGTTGAAATAAATTTCTCTTAACACTTTATTACCATGTAAAGTTGTGTGAACCTTTAATGCCATGAAGTAAAGGTAGTTAGTTCCCAGAAGCCGACTTACTTTTCTTATAGATGGGATTCAAATGATATGATTTTTTTTATTACCGTCTCTCTTTAAAGCTATACGAAGGCTGTTGGTGGTCGGCCTCGTGATTTTGAACCGTGGTCAAGTGATGAGAATGACGTTTAAGTTGGTACCTTACTCTCCCCGAACTTTCACTTAACTCCAACGTAAGGACTTTGAACTCCGACATATTCAACATGCATCAGACCCTCAATACGGTGATTCTCCAATAGCACTAAGATTTGAATCCATCACTAAACAACGCTGGTAACGAGTTCGCAATCATAACCATTCTGCTACCGCGGCCATCAAAAATGATTCTAAAGTAAAAAAGGATTATATATTCCATATTTTATTTCTAATTTTTATAAAAACATTTACTCATGGAGTATTTTGACTGATAAGATTTATTATATTGTACTTTGCTTTTTTTGGACGGGAAGGATTTGTACAACTGTCGTCTGTACAATTCATGTTACAAGGTTATTTTCACAATAAATAATAAAGAAATAAACTCGAATCCACATACAATTGCAATTAGTTTCTAAACTTCACTTTCCACTTATACAGGAATACATACTCAAAGTGAAATGCAGTTCAAACATTCAAACTAGGAAATAAATATTCACATGTAGTTTTCACTCACCAGGCCGTGTTTGGCTGTTCAGAGAAATAACCACATCACCTTCTTGCTCGAGATCAGCTGTCATTGTTATCCTGTGAGTTCCAGAGCAAAACAAAATGTACAATGTTTGTAAATGCAGAAACATAAAAGATGCTACTGTTACTCATAAGATAGAATTTTGTAGAACTACACTGGTATACAAAAATTAAGGACGAAGTCGAAAAATTAGCATATCAGCTGAACGAAGAGGCAGAGCTGACAGAAAGACCAATCAGGAGATTAAGTAAGGTGATGTACGGTAGCACATGTGCAGATATGCAGGTAGACGTAATGGGGGAGTGTCTGAGTAGTATAAAGCATGTTGCAGGTGTAAGATCAGTATTTCTGGCAACGAGATTGCGCATGCCGTATAGCAGTTAAAATCACACCGAGTTGCTGCCTCAGCGAGAAATGGCGAATAATCAATCTGTTAGACGACATCTGGATGCTTTTACCCGAGGTCGAATCATTGGGAAGTTGAAGGAAGGCCGCAGTGTGACAAGTGTGGCTGCAGAGTTCGGAATTGCTCACAGCATCGTTTCACGACTTTGGAGACAATTTCAAACTACAGGAACAGCTATCCGGGGGTTCAGTAGTGGTCGTCCACGAGGAACCACTCCCGCAGATGACCGGTACATTGTCTTACAGGCCAGAAGAAACAGGCGGCAGACAGCGGGAGAAATCGCTAGACACACGACACAGGTGACTGGACGACCGATATCGCATTTTACCGTGGCCAGAAGACTGCACGGTGGTGGTCTGTTTGCACGACGCCCTGTACGGTGTGTACCTTTAACGCCTGCCCATCGGAGAAGGCGTTCTCTGTGGTGCCGGGAACACCGGAATTGGAGAGACAATGAATGGGAACGAGTACTCTTTACAGATGAGAGCAGATTCAGTTTGAGTAGCGATTCTCTTTGCATACTCATCTGGAGAGATCGGGGAAGCCGCAATCATCCCTCGAACATCATTGAAAGGGACAGGTATGGAGGTCGCGGTGTTCTCGTTTGGGGAGGCATCATGCTTGGTAGTCGTACAGACCTTCACATCTTCGACGCAGGTTCAGTCAACGGGACCCGTTATTGTAACGAGATTCTTCTTCCATATGTGCGTCTTTTAGAGGCGCTATGGGTCTGCAGTTCCTTTTCATGGACGACAATGCACCATGTCATCGCACAGTAGCTGCCGAACAGCTCTTAGAGAGTGAGGATATTGAACGTATGGATTGGCCGGCACGATCTCTGGATCTCAATCCCATCGAGCATGTATGGGATTTTCTAGGCAGACGCTTGGCAGCTCGTACCTTACCACCAGTAACGATTCGGGAGCTTCGATTGGCTCTGCAAGACGAATGGGCAGCAATGCCTCAACAACTCATTGACACCCTCATTCTCAGCATGGGCAGACGCTGTGAAACCTGCCTAGCAGTCAGGGGAGATCATATCCCCTACTAAAGACCGGATGTTTCTTGCTGGACACCCATCACAGGGATGTTTCGGCCTTCAGTCGCATTGCGCTCCATGCTACTTTTTCAATCAAGCTTCTTTTTATCCCTCTGATTTCTCTTTTAGTAAGTGTTGCTTACATATTACACATGTCCTTACGTATTGGGGATCTTACGGTATTAAATGTGTTGATTTGGAAAGCTTTTGTACAAAGTTATATTGAAAAAACCGTCTCGTCATTAATTTTTGCACACCAGTGTAAATAATACTTAAATCTATTTTAAATACACGCATTAATATTCTCTATCACATAGAAATTTGTAGAATTCTCAAGCATTTATTAAATATTTAGATTAATTGCACATAAATTTACTTTATAGATAAAATTCACCTTATTGCTTTGTATTTAGAATGTTAAGTAATACATTAATTACAAGTTCGAGACAGTTTTCAAGAATTTCTTCATTACAATTATATTAGGGTTATTACGATGAATGAGAATATTTTTTACGATGAATAAGAATATGTTTCACGAAGAATAAAAATTATGTTTTACGAAGAATAAGAATATGTTTCAAATAAGTTTTTATTTTAAGTTGCTTATTAAAGGTTATTTCTATCGATTTTTACTTGGAAGCTCCCTTATTTTTTTTTTTAAAAAAAATGGCCATTGCAAAATTTGTAAGCGTTGTTTTATTACTTTATTACTTATTTTTCTAAACTGTAAAAAAAATTATTTTAAGATAGAGTTTTCCTTGCACTTTCTAATTTTTGTATAAAAACAATTATTTAGAATTACAAATTTAGCCCATAGTATGCAATTATTAGCATTTGAGAAAATTGTGAAATATTAATTAAAATGTCGGAATAAAAGGTAATTTCCTATTGCTTTAAGTTTTGTTTGATTTTTTCGTACCTTTCTCTAATTAATACTCAAAAATATTTTTGTAGTTTATGCCTGTAAAAGTTTATAGTCACGTAACAGGTTCTGGACAAATTATGTACAAAATTTGATTAAAGTCACACGCTTATATACAAGGCAAGTAATTGCTAAATAATTCTTTATCATAATTGATTTTAAAATAATAAAATGTATTCAATCGACCAAATTTATATATGATTTTACTCTAATTCTCTAGACTAGATTCTTATATACATCATAAGGAAAAAGTTATATAATACTGATAGATTATTATTACGGTACTAAAATTATACTGATTTTCTGATTTTTGTTAATACAGAATAAAGCTAACCTTAGCTGTATTTAAAGAATACTAATTATGTATCAAGTGTGTAGCTCTCAATTTTTTTTTAAATTCTCATTTTTTTGAAAAAATAACCAAACAAATGTTAACAGTATTTTAAAAAAGAAACCCCGCAAGTATAGTAAGAAGGAGGTTTAAATTTTGATATATTACATTCATATTTATAGAAATTTAAGATAATTTTATTGAATAAAATATTTGTTGAGAGAGAGAGAGAGAGAGAGAGAGAACATAGGATACATGTGAAACAGTTTTTAATCCCAAAATGTAGTATTACATTCATTAAATATATCTTTTTTGTTGACGGCATTTATTTGTCACCAGAAAGAAAGTTACGACATATTTGTGTGTGTGTACCTTCCTGTTCCTTAATAACATTTCTAATTTTATTAAGCTTTCTTCTTGTGCACTTTGTCCAAATGAAATCGTGATAAAAAGAAGCAATACAAAAAGAGCTCAACAAAAAGACTGTGCACTCAAAAGATTTCTCCGTACCTCAAATGATCATAAACAAAAAAGAAGGAAAAATTGTTTCTGCTCTTTCTTTGTTTACGAGATTGCCTTCCAAGTGCGGAAGTGCAACTGAAATAAAACTTCTCTGAATTCGCTTTGAAATAAGGCTCCTAATGGTCAAACAAAAGTTTTGCCGTATTCATATTAAAAACTCCTTACGAGCATGATATATAATACGCTGTAATAAATTATAACGAACTCTACCAAAAAGAAGAGATCTTTCCAAAAATGCGTAGAGCGTCTTAGTATTACTTTCCCAAAGACACTAAGAATTATTTATTATCTTGTTTTATGAGGAAGAAAATTCTTTTGTTATATCATCGAGTTCTTGTGTGTGTGTGTTTTTTTAGCATTGTTCCTTATTTAATAATGCCTGAATGATTCTTTAAGTTATATTTTTGCAAAGAGAAAAATGCTTTGGCTTGTTTGTTATAATTTTTTGCTTGAACTAAAATACAGTGAAAGAATCTTAAGAAAATAAAAACTTTCATCTATAGTTTCTGACATCTTTTGACAAATTATACTGTGTTCGTGAAAGATTAAACTGAAGGCTTTGAGTTTGTAGATTATTAAGTCATGTTTTTCACAAGCATTTTTCGCTATTCTAATCAAATCTCGTAGACTTAGAACAACAATAATACAAACTTTTCTACTGTGATCATTCAAATGCAAATGACTTGTATGTCTTAATATGTTATTTGCATGTTTTTACATGAAAAAACATTTTTATTTTTACAATTTTGTACTTAACTAAAAATATAATTGTGTACTGAAAGTTATTTTTTACTCTTAAATATATTCAGAATAAGATTTTCTTTTTAAAGACGTGTAAATTAATTATAACAGAGAAAATTTCAACTAAAAATACTGGCCAAATATTTTTTATGCACAAAATGTGGCCATGGTAGCCGAGCGGTCACGGTTTCGAACTCGTTGCCACGGTAATTGTTGTGTCGAGTCGGGTTTGAGTTCTGTGCTGTCAGGGGTGGTGGTTGCATAGTGAAACCACCTATTTAAACATTTCTTTCATGCAAAAAATCAAATTTAATAAAAATTGGTCTGGAGGTGACTTATTACTTCTTAGTTTAGATAGTCACATTTAAAATAAAAATTCTCCACCAGACAAATTTTTATTTAATTGCTCTGATTTTTATGCATGAAAGAAATATATAAAAAGGTTGTTTCACTATGAAAGCACTATACCTGAAAAAGTTGCTGCATAAATGACTGACATACATAAAATCGTTCGAGACTTAGTGTCCATACATTAGCGTTGTATGGAAATTTCGAGAGTGGAATGCTATTTTAGATGTTGTCACTTGACCATATGTGTGGTCAGGGATGTCTTAAGACTCTTTGATGATCTGGACTCAGAAATATCTTATGATTCTTTGAGGCCCTGGGACCCTATGCAAGAGTATAGGCCCTACCTAAGATCTTTAAAAGTAGACAGTTTATAGCACGCATTGTCAAATGCTCATTCAAAAGCCAATTTAAAACAATTAAATGTGGTCACAATCTCAAAAAACCCAGACACTAATTGGCTCAACTGATGGCCAGATTTCGACTAAATGAGTTGAATGATTGTTTATGGTATTAGGCCTAGGCCTAAACATGGACAATGATCACTATATAATAATACAGTCTTGCCACTTTTGCCAGTTGACATGTAGTTTGAAATTCCCTATTTTTTGGAGAATATGAATAGGAATAATATTTGACCGTTAAAATTATCCGGATCATGATCTTATTAAGACAGAGTCGAGAATGAAACAAGGCCCCCACCAAGGGCAAGGGCCTAGTCGAGTCATGCCTCAAGACGTCCCTATGTGTGGCTCCCAATTACAAAGTTCTTCCCCAACGCTCCTGGTGTTACTTCAGAGTACGGCGTACATAATCAATCACTCGCGAATATAATAAAAAAATTTATTTATATATACTTCAAATTTTCACACATTTCCGAATTATCTTCCTATTTTTTATCATTCTTTTTAATTCCCGAATTTTGAAAGAATTTTTAGTTCTTTTATGTTTTTGAAAACATATTTTCAGAATTCTAAGCGTAGTATTATTTTTTATTCCACCTTAGCTAATTGTCATTCTTTAATAACAAAAAATTAATTTTTGTTATACTGGTTAGTCTTCTATAAAAAGTTCTTTTTTACAAAATTATTTTCCAGGAATTTTTTTTCTACTCTAGCTTAACTTAAGGTTTATCTCATTTTCAGTACCATTTTCTATGGTTTACTTAAGGTATCCGACTACGTTCGGAACCATGATTTTAAAAAAGCACATAAATGGTTAATTTTCATGATATTTAGTGTCACTCAGATTAAAATACATGCATAAAATTGTTTTAAGGACATTTTGACAAAAAATTTTTTATTTAAATATAATACTTTGGCAAAAAATTAACTTGGAATAATCTTTTTTCCAAATGTTCTCCTTTTGTGAAAAATGGTTTTATTATCATAATATTTTGTCTGTATATAGCTCAGATCTCTCTACAGAGGCTCAACTAGAAGTTTTGAAAAATTTGCATTATTTTCAAAGTTACTACCAATTGAAATAATTATTCACGTTTTTTCTTAAAATTGCTCCCCTCTGTTGTCGTAAAATATGAATAAACCAATTTCTAAGTTATATATTTCAAAAATTCTAGTTGAGCCTCTGAACAGAGGTCTGAGCTATATACAGGCAAAATATTATTCTAATAGAAGCATTTTTCATAAAAGAAGAACATTTGGAAAAAAGATTATTCCAAGTTAATTTTTTGCCAAAATATTCTTTTTAAATACATTTTTTTGCCAAAATGTCCTTAAAACAATTTTATGCATATATTCTAATCTAAGTGATACTAAATATGATGAAAATTATCCATTTATGCGCTTTTGAAAATCACGGTTCCGAACGTAGTCGGATACCTTAAAATACATAAAGTTAATAATTCAAATACTATCAATTTTTGGTTCATAGTTTCTTTAATTTTGAATTGATGATCAAATTTATTGGATAACACTTACTTCCCAAAATAAAAGTAGTATGCATCTTTCTTGATTTTCTTGATCCCTTTTAATTAATTTTTACTGCAATCTTCAAGTCATACGCAATCACATATTTTTAACTATATTTGTCATTTTTGTGCTCAAATAATTTTATAGAAAATAGCGTTTTGCGAAAAGGTTTTACTTTAGTTTAAGTATTCTATAACTGATTCGTTCATAACAGATAATGTCTAGCGTCACGAAATTTAAGTTTTGCAATTCAAGTCTATTCAATCTCTCTTACTTGCTCAGAGAAAATGAATTTCATCTCAAGTAATTTAAACACGTTTCTCATTTTGCCAGTTAATAGACTTGGAACGCATGTTGGGTCCAAAAAAAAATTCCGAAATCCCTCTAGAAGTATTGATTATTTTTTATGCAGAGAAAAACTTTCGTCCAATTGTTCCATTATTCGTATAAACAGCAGTTCTTTTTCCAAATAGCAGAGAGGTTGTTTTTTTAAGTTTTCATTCACATTTTTCATTGATTACATTTAAATTCCCTTTGATTTTGAGTTCCACTAATTACATTTTAACTTAATTTGTTACGATGATTAAGTCGTGTCCTTACATAATTTAATTAGGGAAATGTCTTGTGTACAAATTGAATAAGTAAAACATTTCTTTCTGTGTACAAATTCTACTTATTTCGATTAAATATATATTTTTTTGGATTGTATATCATATGCAATAAAACTGTGAAAATAATTTAAATAGATATGTGTTGAGAGATAAATTAAAGTTTTTCTTAATCCTTTTTTGATACCGATACATTTAGAAACATGCAAATGCAATTTTTAATGCAATAAAATGTACGGTTATACTAATTAAAAGTTATATTTACTTGTTATAAATAACATTAACCATTGCTTATGGATTATACCGTAATAATTTCAATTTGCATTGATTATTGATTACAAATTTCATCAGTTGCTGTTTACAATACGTACCAATTTTTTATTGCAAATGAGATTAGCAAAATAAGTATTATATATAACTGTTGAATGTAATACGAAGAACATGCATATTAAGTCCTAGTTGGGCTATCTAAGAGTAAAAAATATCAATATATACTATATGCAATTAACTAGTAAATGTTGTTAACAATAATTACATATGCTTAGAACACACACACACACTCTTTGGATTTTTTTAAATCACTTAAATCAAATTACAAAGAAAACTATATTTGAAATTTATAACTATAAGTAATACTTTCAAAATTATTTAATAAATTACTTTTGAAATAAAAGACAGGATATGTATCATATTAAAGGAACTTATCAAAGAAAATATTTAATTTGTTTCTTTTTATTTCGTTATCAATACCAAAACAACAGTGCAAAATCTATATTTCTCAAAAATGTGCACTACATTTTCCTACACGTTAATGTTTAACTACCTCCTCTCTGATTACACTTAACCCTTAAACTTCCTACGTAAAAACAGTTTTTGAGTTTCTCATTTATAAAGTTCATAGTGCATACATCATTCACAACGTTTAAAACCCACATTTAGAAATACAGAATCTCAAATTTCAAGACATTAAAGCAGTTAGTGCGTTTAGCATATATATTGAAGTTTACTTTTCCAGCAAGTGGTTACATTCACAGCGAAACTGCAAAATCCGAATACATGGTTGTTGTTGTGTCTAGTAAGAAAATGACTTTTGGCACGCTAGCTCCAAAAAAGCGGTAATTTTGTTTAGAGTAATTTTTGAGAAGATTACCCACAAGTGCATGTGAGTTCTATTAATCACAGTAAACATGCTTTTAATGAGTTACTTTTAGTATAAACTACTTTAAAGAAAAACATTTAGAATTTGATTCTTGTAAGATGTTCTTTGGTAGTTTTGCGTTAGGACTTTAAAAATCTGTGTTTAAAATCCCTTTTGCAAATCCAAAATGACTGATATTGGTGAAAGAAATCATATGAATTACATTTTTAATTACATAAAAGAAGTCTTATTTTAACACCACCACATTTTTTATTTATAAAATCTTATTCTTAAAATATCAGATTCATCAATAATGCCATAGTTCTTTACAATTTATGGGAATTACAAAAAAATTTCTTCTTGTGCATTTTTAAAATTATAGAAGAGATTTTACAAAATAATAGAAATTTATAATTAAGTATAGGCTTTTTTTGTAATTATTCACTTCATTAAGTTAAAATTATGGATTTTATCAAGGTTTACGGAATTCATTTGAAGAACAGTAAGTACGTAATGACGAAAAATGAATGATTTTATAACTCTTTTTCTTATCAATGTTGCTTTTTTTTTCTCGAAATTTATTGCATCAGATAATATTTTTTTTGCTTGGAAATTAGTTGAATTGGATTTTTCAAAGCATTTATGCTTTCTTAGAAAAAATGATAAACAAAAAATAAATAAATAAAACCTTCTCCTCTTATTAAGTCAAAATAAATCACAATCGTATAAGAAATCCTCAGAATAATAATCCTAGTAAAAATATTTCGGTAGCATCTTTGACAACGCGAAGGGTATCTTTATAACTTGACTTTTACTTTTTTGTGTGTGATAAATCTCAGAAAATAGATTATCCTTTTATTTTTATGACATCTCTATGATTTCTGCCATAAAAATATATATTATATCCATGTTGAAAAGTAAAAATCTTCAAGTGTTCTTAAAGTTGATGAGTAAACAAGTTTCTCAAGATCATGCGAATAAATAAAACTCACGAAGTAATAAATTTCTCGACGAAATTGACGTACGTTTATTTCTCCGAGTAACATAAACAGAATGATAAAGTTTGCTCTTATATCCCTTTGTTAATGCCTAACGCCCACTATACCTTATTCCCTGAGGTCGTTTTATCTTCATTAAATTTCCTCGGAAAATGCATAAGAGGGATTCAGTACTACTAAGTTGCAGATTGTCTAGAAGACTAGCTTAAATTTTGGATTATTTAGTGGACATGTTTTGGCAAATGAATTACCGCCATTACGCAATTTACACTTGAGTACTATTGTTTTAAAAACAAGGGATTTTAATCAAGGGAACAATTTAAATTTTGAAAAGTAGTATTATCTATGTTCTATCTCATTGTTTTGAATGGTTGAATTAACTAACACATAAATATTGAAATTGCGTAGGTTTTGAGGATTTGCGTATAAACATTCATTGTGACTATTTAAAGTTTTCTGATGCTTATTTAAACTTAAAGGTATTTTTTATCTAATATAAATTATGCATCGTTGTTATTACAGTAATTAATGTTTTGACAATGAATCCGTGGGGGAAAAACTGCGTTCCTTCGGATGTAAACTAATTCAAGCATTAAATTCTTTTTGCGTGTAAATATGTTGAATTTTTTAAGAAAAATTTTATAATTGAAAAATCATAAATTTTAATTAAGAATAATAACTAATTTAATATTAATTAGGAATTTAGTTCTCTAAGAATTAAATTTTTAGTGTTTGAATAGGTTGAATCTTTGTGATATATATAAATTTTATAATTCTATACTAAGATTATTTTACTTATTCAGTTTTGTGTATCAAATTTTGAAATCTTTGATAAAATGCTCAGAAAATTCTCATATATCTCTGTTATTTTTTTATTATTATTTTGCTTACTCTAGTAAGCAAGACTCTATTTAACTGTAAAATCTTAATCTGCAGCTATTCATCTTAAAAGGGGATTTTGTATCTTTGCAATGAATTTCTTATTTTATTCAGTAAAATTGACTAGAAAATTTATTAAAACTGGGGTGTTGTACCCCCGTCCGCCTAACGGTGAACCAGGCCTCATTGTACATATTATACAACTGTTCATACCTATCACTCAAATTGTAAAACTGTGTTTTACATGTATTATGTAATTCTATTAATTTAGTCCTTTTTTTATATATCGCAAAATTCGTTCTTGGCGCTCCTCTTCCGTTAAATTCATCACTAAAGCTGCATCGTCCAGTACTTCCTTGATAAGGTCTTCTCCCAGTTTCCTGGAAAGTTCAGTATTTGGTTCCGTTGATTGTTAATAAGCATCTCTTGTAAACAACGCCTTTCTTTTCATACAACGATTCCAGTTCGTTCAATCGTTGCGATATTTTTCTGTGGGGACATGCAATAATGTATGCGACATTATATGAAACGAAACATGGTTGCCGATTCAGCGCGTACGGGGTTGCCAACATGGCGAGTAATCTTGAACGTTGGCATTGTCGCGATGGTAAGTAATAAATTTATTACAACATCACGAAAAACTTATATATATATAATATATATATATATATATATATATATATATATATATATATATATATATAGAGAGAGAGAGAGAGAGAGAGAGAGAGAGAGAGAAAACAATGGTCAATTCGTAAAAACATCAATGTTGTTTTTGCCAAAGCTTATTTTTCCAAAGATCACTTATTCTTTTATTTGGTTTTGATTTAAAATAATCTTAATGTAATAAAATGCATTTTTCAATATTATTTCTTTAAGCTATTCTGAGAATAACGTCTTTTAAAATATTTTTATTGTGTGCATTTCCAACACAAAATCATAAGATATATAGCATATCGTCGGTCTAATTATCAGACTGTGTAACTCCACTGGTGTAACTGATTTGAGATAAGAGTGCAACGCGCCAAGCACTTTTTGACGCGATTAAGGAATCGCGCCTGGCAGAGGTTGTTCTCGGGTTACATGAAATCAAAGATGACGGCCTAGCGTTTCCCTTTTGTTTTGTCTACGCCATGCCTCAGTGCGCGTTTCGCTTTTAATTTATTCCTTCGATTAGTGTATATAATCACTATTTTTTTTATTTCATAATAAAACTAGATTTCGAAAGGAGAGGTGGTGGCACAAAATTTTAACATAAAATAAATACAACAGAAAGTAATATTAATGTATTACACTTCCAGATATAAATTATTTACACTATTTTAAGCGTTCATTACACAAAATTTGTAACAATATAGCACGATAATAATATCAAAGTTAACCATATTGTAATATTATTGCCTATCTTGGCGAACATAAACAACAACTTAACGTCTAGCCCTACTGTATCAAACTAGCATCCCAGATGGAGTTACGCAGTCTGATAATTAGACCGACTATATTTATTTAAGATATATAGCATATTTTATATCTGTCTTTTTATCTCTTATTCTTTCTCCCTTTGTGTGCATGTGTAATAATATAATAGCATTTATTTGAAATTCAGTGCCCTCTTTTTAGAATCTTTTAACAAAAGTTACTTTAACTATCTTCAATTTTATTTTAAAAAGTTAAAAATAAAAGAAAAATTTTATAGGCACATATACGTGAATTTTAATTTCATTAATAAGGATGTATTTAATTCCGTTTTTTACACGAGAATAGTCATTTATGTAATATACACTATATATATATATATATATATATATATATATATATATATATATATATATATATATATATATATATATATATATACTGAGTGAGAAATATTATTCATGCATAAAAATTTTACGAACGTATAATATTCCCTACAAAAGAAGTAACAAATCGAATTTTCAGATATTACCAAATGATATGTATTGAATATATCACACACATGACGAATGTTCACTAGACCATGACTATTAACGAAACTGTTTTCTCAAGGAAGCCAGAAAAATGAAAACTCTATGTTTGCGAAACTTAAATCATACATTGAGAGAAGTCTATTGTTTCAATTTCTAAAGTAGGCTTTTCAATCAAGTTCCATTCTGCATGTAGCATTTACAACTGTTGTTGAGTATCTAAAGCAAGCCTTTCAAATTCATTTTTAGTCGCTTGACAGTTTCGAACAATGAAAAGTTGCATGGACGAATTGTTTTACTGTAGCCTTTCCTTTTTGGTTTTATTTTTCTAACACAGGAGTATGTTCCTTGTGATTTGTATCCAAATGTTTATGTTTGTAGTTTTATGTTGTATAACCTTGGTACGCAAACAGCATTATTAGCATCAAACAGATATTTTTCTCTTTTATGTAAACGAAAAATTCCCTCTGTTCTTGAAAATACCGCTGTTCACACAGATCGGCAACTTTTCGTTTATTTTTACTACCGCCTACTTTTTATAAAATAAGGGCCTAAAATAAGTGAGTAATTGTTAGCATAGAATGATAGAAGTTTTTAAGGGGACTTGGTACCCTAAAAATCACAAACCTATCGTTTTTTTTTTATTTTCATTTAATCTTATTCTTTGCATTATTATATTTCGATTGATATATCACTTGTGCATGTCGGAAAGTTAGAAGTTGAATAAAACTTCATTTGAAAACAAATTAGGCAATTCAGCCACACCCCCTTTTTAGAAAAAAAGCTAAAAAATACGTTATGATAAAAAAAAATCTATTTTATAAATAGAAATAATAACTATAAAAAAGAATGTGTAGCATTAAAAGCAGAATATTTCCGAGGCAATACAATAATGTAATTTTTCTTCCTTGTGAAATGTGTGCATGTAAAATTTTTAAATTAAGGCATTTTATATTAATAATTTTATATATAATTTCAGTTCTTATTCCTGATATATTTTTCATACAAATGTAATACTTTAATATTATAAGAAGAAAAAAACAGCTAACATTTCTGTCGTGTTCTTGAGTTTTCTTGTGCAATTTTTTAGTACTCTCTAAAAGTTGATCATTTATAAAAATGTGTGGGTTGAAAACATATGAAAATGCAATTATTTTAAAGAAAAACGTATAAGTAATATCTTAAAGTGGTATTTTAAGTTTAATTAAGCTTATAATAATTATTTTTTCAGAATTATAAACTTTAAAGTGGTTTTTCTCAGTTTGTGTTTTTCGAAACCTTAGTGCATTCAAAATGCTACTCCTTCGACAATTATTTACCAATCACTTCAATTTTTTTCCTGCGTATTAAAAATAAAGCATGTAATAAAATTAGGGATCCGTTTTGCTATAAACTGAATACTTTTTTAAAAAAATAAAATGTAAGACATGTTGGCTTTTTTCGTTGATTTTTAGCCTGTATATCAACATTTTATTTTTTTCTCGAAAACGAATGAAGTTATTCTAAAATCGATCCCTAAAGTTGTGAAGAACATCCATAAGAATATTATTAAAAAATTTCAGGTCAAAAAATTAATTTTTACAAAAGGAGTAGGATTTTAAAATTTTCCCAATTTTCTTCAAAAAATTTAAATTTTTAAAATTGTGTGAATAATTATAAAAATTTTCATCTGGAAACATTTTCTTGAATAGAAACATTGTATAAAATGTTCAAATATAATTTTTAAATGCGTAAATAAAGAAGTTTGCTCAAAGGGTGCCAAGTCCCCTTAAGTAAAAATTATTTTTTTTAGCATTAATTTATCAGGCACCGAATAGCATCGCTATTTAATACGTTTAGCGTATAATTTTTCGAAAGTTAAATGTATAAAACCAAGCTGCTAAAACATTCGCTGCTGTTGGCGGGAAAAATGGTTTGTTGTTTTAGACAACTAGTAATTGATCATGGTGAAGTCTATGGTTCATTTTCACTAATTACGAAGAATTAGAAAGTTAAAAAGTTATAAAGCCATATATATAGTAGTGAAACTTTTGTCATTTACTGTTGGCTAGGATGCAATTCGTTGTGAGCCACACGTAACCCACAGGCAACGTGTTTGAAATACTTGAGATAAAATATGTTTTGACTAATATCGTAAAACATTTTTTTTAAAAGAAAAGGGAAAAACAATAAAAATATTACTCAAAAATTCCGTTATGTATTTTTCTTAGTCACGGGATTTGAAACTGCTTGTTAATGCGCTAGTTATGATGATATGTTAATTAAATAATGCTATAAAATATTAGATTTCATTTTTTAGCTATTGTTAGCTTATAATTTTTATTTCTTAAGAAACTATTATTTTTAATTATTAATTCATTTTTATTTCTATGTCAATGCGACTAAACTGTTGCTGTTTTTCTTTATTTTTTAAATAAAGTATTTATTTTAAAATATATGTTTTTGCGCATTTATTTTTGCAACATTCTTTTTATTCGAAAACAAAATAATTATCTATCGCTTAATTGCATTTCATCCTGCTATTTTAAAAGTATATATATACTCAAAGATATTCACAATAATATCGATGCTTAGAACGGTAATTAATGTACAACAAATTAAATTCAACTACCAGTTATTGAAATACGCATCCAGATTATTCATTACACATTTCAAATGGGTTTCGTGAAAAAAAGGATGGCTCTTCAGATTTTCATCACTTTTACCAGCAGATTTGGATCTTTTGTTGAAACACAGATTTCTCTTTCACGAAATAAGAGCTTTTTTTTATATTCAGTGATAGAAAGTAAAATGTTGGCCAATAGATACCGAGATGTTTCGTTTACACAAGAAATGAAAGATCTATCACCTGAGTCACGCGAGTTGAGAACTTAGAAACGTCCTTTCAGCCATCCTTATACCAACAATCATACTGCTTTCGAAGCTCAAAGGAGCTATCTAAGGTAATAAAGAAAAGCATTGATGGTCTGTGTGATCATAAGGCATTAGATATCTTAAGAGTCTTAAGGGACCTTTTATTGCACCAACTTTTCTTTGTTCGCTCTTTAGTTCTTATCTTGGTTCTGCACATATAAATGAACTTTTTATTTTCAATTTATTTTCAGGCAAGTTGTTACTGCATTTTTAAGAGTATAGGTATTGAATCGAAATGAGAAGAGGATTATTTTTCTATACTTTCAGGTAAGAATAAAAAAATTGATGATATGGCGATTTGTTGGGCGCAGAACATTTTATGGATCGTTAACGAAAAGAAAGTGGGAACGGTCTTAAAAGAGTTCGATTATTTTGTGATCAGTTCTGCTATAACAATGTAGGTAACGGCTCCTTTGCATAATGTTATGATAAAATTGAAGAAGTATTTGATTTATTCTTTTAGAATGGGGTACGTAAAGTACATTTTAATCATTAAAACTGTAATGCCAGGAAGGGAAGTAAATAAAAAAAAATTAACTCATTGTGTACGCATACAGCATAGTAGGGAAACAATGATTAAATTTGTGTGCAATTTGAAAGCACACAGAGTCAGACATTAGTACTGATAACTACCACCTCTTGCTGCTAAAATAATTCGGTTAGGAATCCAGTTGAACTGAGCTTGGACGACAGATGCAGATGAGCTACTTCAAGTTTACTGCACATTTCATCAATCATAGTGCCTGGAGAGTGATGCAGCCCAGTCTCCCTGCAACTCACGACTAGAGGGTTTAGTGAGGGAGAGATCTGGAGATCGTGCTGGCCAGAGCAACAGTCTAGCAATTTCTGTGTCGAGTTAGACCAGGACATGAAAGTCAATATGCGGTTTTACGTTATTTTATTGAAAGAATACGTCTCCGAAGTTTCAAAGCGACAGGCCTTTAACACTAAGAAATATAACGCTGCCCCTCAGATTACCGATGATGAGAACAAGAGGTGTTCTTGTCACATATTCGGTGACTGCCCATACCATCACACCAGATTCCGACACCTGCTGTTCCTTCTTATAAGAGGCATAACATGACCTTCTGACAAAAAACTAACATTCAAATGTGATTTCTGATGGAGAAATCCACTGCGTAACTTTCCTTTTAAAACATAGTTTAAGATGCCTTTTCTATCTTCCGCGTCGTTCGATTGCTCTTAAATTGTAATCATTAGCATATCCCAGAAACTTTTGTTTTTCATACGAATTTGACGTTTGTGTCATCCCTCCTTCATGGTGTTGGTATGTTAATGACCTGTAGTGTACTGTAATCAGGTGTTGAACGCTCACTAGACATCATTGAGTAGAAACATCCTAAAAAAATAAATATGTATAAATACTATTAACATATTTACGCTTTACAAAAATTTAAATGCTTTATTTGCAAATGAAAATACCAGTAATATTTATTGTTTAAGAGAGTTAAGGTAAAAAAAAATAGAGTTTAAATCTCGGGAGTCTATTAGCGACTATAGCGACTGCACAAGTAATTATGCATTTTAAGCTTCATTGTCAACACTCATTTATATAGTAACAAGTAAATGCATTTTATTGATTTGATTTGAAATAAAATTTATGGAAATAAGTGGCATATTAATATCTTACTTTTCATTATAATAATAACAAAATTAAATGACAATCAGAAGGGCAAATTTTTTCATTTCGTATAATTTTCATATGAAAACTTTTTTTTTACATCTTTATTCTTCCTGAAAAAAATTTAAATGTTCAAGTAGAATTTTTACTGAACATTCCTATTCAGGATGACTAAATTTAATGCAGGATATTCAATTCCTTTCACACTGAAAAATCTGATGCAATAATTTTGTCAGTTAATTGCTGAAAAAAATGTTTTGTTTTCAATTTTGTATTCTTAATTATATTCAAGAGTTATGTTTGAGTTTTTTAAGAAAAAGTAATTAATCACTCTAAAATATAAAGGAAGAATTCATTATTTGTCTAAATAAATAATAAAAATTTAAATTTTAAAGATAAAAGACAAGTGTGAAAAACTGTTATTCGTTTGGTTATAATTGGGAAATCTGTAGATTAATGGCTTCTTTTTTGCTCCTTATCCATAGTATTGTATAAACTGAAACCCTGTATAGCTAGCTATACTTGGGTTCTGATCTATTAACAAGTTGTGTTTGCGGTATCCTTATTTTTGTAACATAAATAGGTGATAAGATTGTATCAATTTATGTTACGCTCAAATATAATTAGAAATGATCAATATCAATTAGAAATTAAATGTAACAAATACAACATCATTTTGAAACATTTTCATATTTAAATACTTAACTGTTGCTTTTCTTTGGGTTAATCAAAAGCTATCCTTTTAAAAATAACACCTTTTTTTCCCAACCATCCTTTCCAGCAATCTTAGGTTTTACATTCTGATATAATTAAGCAAAATAATAGTTTATTTTACTGCTATTATTATTATAATAGTTAATAATAATATATATATATATAGTTTACCTTATTTACTTTATATTATTTTATAACTATTTATAGTTTTTAATAATAGTTTTTCACTTTGCCTTTAACAGGCGGTAGGATTTTCGAATTTAATCTGAACAAAACACGTGCGTAACAGAAAGGTTTCTTAAATTCATTTCATCAAAATGTTTCTGTATTATGAGCGTTAAACCTTACTTTTTCGAATCTAACTCTTATTTATACTACAAATAAGAAACGTGCCTTTCATAATCTTTACGCTAAAGAAGAAAATAAAATAGGAGTATTTAAACATTAAATCAGAAGAGTTATTCCCTATGTAAATCTAACTATAGATTCCTCAGCCTTAGAAAATGAATTGCATTTGGAAATTACTTCATTTTGCTTTTACTGTCTTACTAACTACACATTACTGATTAAAATGTTATCTTCAAAACGCTTTTCTAACGCTATAAATCACGACTTCTGCTCGTATCAAATACTTAATTTGTGTATTCAGCTTTTTTATCATCATTACTTGATGAGATTTTTTTTCAAAAAAGTATCTACTTCAACATAAATTATTAATATCCTTAGAATTATTACCTTTAACAAATTAATAGAAAGTATGAGATAGAAAATAATAAACTCAGAACATCCGTAACTTGAATAATTAAGCAAGAATTTTTAAATAATCGAAACTATGAAATAAAATCTTTAAGAAAAGAATTTTCCTTTTAAAGAGTTATTTTAAAGAAATGCCCATGAATAAAAGATTAGAGTTTTCTCCTTAATTTCTTTTACACCTGACTGTTTTCTTAAAAGTTTCTTTCCTTTTTTTTAGAGTGGTCGATTTAGTTTCATTGAATTCGTCCGTGATACGTCGGCAGGTGGTTTTGGTTGGCAAAAAGATTTTATTATCAGCGAAACAGCGCTACCCGCGGATATTTCTTTCTATCCTCCTCCAGATCGTGGGTTTCTTTGTTCTCGGAGAGAGTGTAAGTGGCAGTTTTTTTTGTGGAGCTTCACTCTCACAAAACTTTGATTTCACTGCACCGTACAGTGAAGTTGAGGGAGAGAAAAAAATATCATGATCAAAAGTATATCGATTCCTTTACACGTTGTAAGGTTCTTCGAGCTCGTTTTACTTTCAATTTGCTTCCTTCAAGAAGGAAACTATCATGATGTACCATCAACCATTTATTTAGCTCCCGAATTAGTTTCATCATTGATGTAGTAAAGTATTAAACACTGTGATCGTGAAGTTTTACTTCACCGAGCAGTTTTTTTAAATCCTATTTTGTTTTCAATAGTCAGAAAAAATATTTTTTCGAAGAACTCCCAATTACTCCCTTCCTGAAGGAAACTATCATGACATACCATCAACCATTTGTTAAACTTCCAAATTAGTTTTATCTTTCATATAGTAAGGTATTAGACATTATGCTCGCGAAGTTTTACTTCACAGAACGATTTTTTAAACCATATTTTGTTTTCAATAGCATGAAAAAAATACTTTTTTCAAAAAAGAACTCTCAACTATACCTTCTAAATGAGGGAAACTATCATGATATCCCATCAACCATTTGTTTAGATCCTAAATTGGTTTCATCATTGATGTAATAAAGTTGTAGACATTATGCTCATGAAGTTTTACTTCACATAACGATTTTTTAAACCATTTTTTTGTTTTCAATTGTCTTAAAAAAAATTTTTTTTCGAAAAAGAATTTTTGTAAGTTTTATACACACACACATACATTTGACTTATTATTTAATTTTATAAATTGCATTATTTTTATAATGAGTTCAGTAAAAATGGAATTCTACTTATAAATGACTAGGAATACAGTTTAATTAGCTAATTTTGAACAAGTTATTTCTTTGAGCAGTTTTTTTGCATTAAGCTTACAGTCGAATGGTCTTCGTCACGAACTCGTGGTTGACGATGTATTTGTCGAATCGTGAGGTTGAGGCCTAATGCCACTTCAGACCCTCCTTGTAGAGGGGATGATGCTCATTAAATTCGCCGAGACTCAAAGCCTTCATGTTAGTGAGATGTACGAGAATGGGTACCAATTCAGGTTTCATCCTCATCAGTTAACTGTGGTTCAAAATCACGACGTCTGTCCCCTACAGTCGGCTTGCTTCTGCAAAGAGAGATGCTAAAAAGTAATCAATCCATCGGTCTTGTTTGAATGACTATGAAAAAAAAGGAGAAACACTGTGCCAATAACAATATAACAAGACACAATCAATTTATGGGGACACAGTACGATTTAATTGACAAAAACTTGACAATCAGTCAAAAAATCAAATCAAAATTATTTTTTTTTTGCCCTAAATGATTGTTTATACATTTTTCTATAATCTTCCGAAATTTCAAAGCACAAAGTTTAAAAAACCAAGAGATATGATAAATTTTCTGTTCTTTTTCATTCACATCCCAATGGAAAATAAAAACTTTAAAACTGATTTATCTCAGAAAGAAAAAATAACACGTTTGTCTTCGTTTAAAATGCTAATGTTTTTTTTATAGTGTCAAATGCTTTGATATTTTTCTAACTATTGCTATTAATACGAGTAATAAAAGTGTGCATGCATTTTTAAATCAAAGCAATATTAATTTTTTGAAAAAATAATTGAATTTAGAATTTATACAATTTTTAAGGAATGTCTATATGCATTCTTAAAAATACGAAATTGTACGAATATCAGTCATGTTATTCCAAACCCAACCAACTTTTACCAACTTTTCTTATACATAGTTTGACATGTTTGTGAATCAAATTTCATGTGTGTAAGTCATTTATTGTAGAAGGAGTGGCATTTTAAAATCACTTCATATTTGGGTATATAGCTATTTGGGGTATTTTGAGCACAAAAACTGTTTAACATAATGCATATACATAAGGGAAAACAAAAAAAAATTTGAAAACCTTTAAATCATCGATTTTTGCACAAAGCGTACCGTATTCCTTTAAGAAATATATAAATGTTGGAATAAGTAGTAAACACACACACACACCGGGGAAAAAATGCATTTCCATTTCCCCTTAATGGACATAATATTAATCGTAGATACTAATTCTGTACTTCTATGTCTCAATGAAACTTATGAACAAATAACGTGCTTATAAAGTTTTATTTGTATGTCTTATATTTATTCTAAAGAAGAAAAGTTTCTACTTTGTTCTCATTATCTAAGTATATATATCATTTGGAAAAACGCTTTGAAGCTTTAATTCAAAATTACAAGATTTTTTTTAATGAATGTTAATAATGTGACTTTGTTAATTTTTGATAATAAATCTACTGCAACAGTGTTGTTTTCTGCACTTCAGGATAAAAGAACCCAGAACAATAAATTAATATTTTTAAATTTAAATTTTCTCTTTATATTGTTTTATAAAAATATTTTTCAAAAAAATTGGTAAAAATAAACACTAAAAAAGGCTGCAAAAATATTGATGCAAAATGAAAAACGTTGAGATTAAATTGTGAACTCTGTAAATTATTTTTGATTTCTGATTCATATCCTAGGTAAGATTTTAAAGACAACCTTGAGTTATTATTAAGCTAATTTACATAACTTTCAGTTGTATTTTGAACTATATTTATAGTTATTTTAATGTTTATGCAACACTTACAAATATCTATATATAGAGTAGCTTGCTATTTTCCAATAACGTTTGTTGATGAAAACTAAAAATCAATGTTACGCGTTGCTAAATAATTCTTTGGTAAAACAAATAATTTGATTTCATAAAAAAATTTCGTATGGTAAACAAGAATTTTTAATGAAAAATTAGAATTTATTTTATTCGATCTAAGGGTGGAGCCCTTTTTGTTAAAACTTTTGATTAACTTTTCGATGAAATTTTAAAAAATCATTTTTTTCCCTTTTAGAAAATATAATCCTGTAACTCATCATAAACAGGCCAAACTCATCATTTTTAATTAGTTCACGCGCATTTTACACTTTTTTTTCCTTCTCTCTCTCTCTCTTTTTTTACTTTTTTTTACTTTTCCTTATGAATAGAAGTTTGGATTTTTTCTTGCAAAGCTGATTAAATATTTATTAAGCACAGGCTTACTTTCACCTTATAATAATTTTCCGCTTTCTTCTCGTATTTGCTCACCTGATTGTGAGCGTTTTTTGAAAAAAGCGTTTGTTCATTGGAATTTTATGCTTTTCAAACTATGCAATTCTAGATGTACTCAACTCAGCAAATTAAAGTTAAATTTTAGTAGATTTTTTTTTATCTTATCTGCTGTATGTACATAATAATATTTAACGGATTATTATTAAAAAAATTACTGTAAATTTTTTTTTAACGTTAACAGCTGCAAAATGTTTATTTAATCAATTAATTGTTTTTCAATAATTCATTAATTAGTGACCACATTCAAGAGAGAGATTTCATTTAATTTTCTTAAGAAATACTTCGTAGCTAATATTAACCCTTTACTGATACCGGCGTATATATCCGTCACGTTCAACTCATACGCTTAGGTTCCTCGAATGTATAAATGCGTCTTTCCGAAAAACGATTCTTTTCTTTGCTCTGCTATCAGTAAAACTATTCCGAAGGCTTTGGAACACAATAAAATGACTTCGGCTGTGTTTATTAAGTATTTACTTATTTTAGAGAAAAATTTGCTGATTTATGTCTTTTCTTTCTCCCCTAATACAACGCATGCTTGCACCTATGTGAAAAATGGTAGTACTTTAGAACGAGTCGCGTAGTTTTTAATCGGCAATTAAGGGGGTAGTTATTCCTTAAGAATATTTAATTTTTTTATACACATTTCTCCATCTAAGACAACAAAGATTACTTTTCAGATCAGGTTCGACTTTACTACTGATTAATTACTTGATTGTGATTAATTTGATGCATGTATTACTGATTGTTCTACAGCTTGCAATGTGAAACAAGATATATTCGAGTGTAACTACTAATAGCTTTAAGAGAGGAGAACCCAATTATTTATTGCTATTGAGTTTATCGATCCGTTAGAAATGCTGATGAATCTCTTACGTTTTCTCAATCCTTAAGGGTATCAAATTTTCAATCAATTCTATTTAATGTGATTCTAGGGGTAAAATTACCATTACTTGACTTCCGGAACTCAGCAATATTGAGATTCTATTATGAAGAATTATGAATAATCTAATTTCAGCAGAATTGATTATCTAAGACTGCTTCATTTAATCTGAAGCTTTTGGTTTATTTACAGTAATATAATTGAAAATTCTTTGATTCTTTTGACTACGTAAGTTGATTTTAAATAGTTCCACAAATAACAGAAAAGTCTCTTAAGTTGTAAAATAATCTATAAAAATTATGAACATTTCCTTTAAAAGTTAGTAATTATTCCTCTAATTATAAATGACTTATTATTTTTTTTAAAAAATGCGTATTCAGAGTTAGTTTTTATGGAACAAATTAAATCTGGGAAATGTGTGAGTGACTTCTCAAAATGAAACCTTTTTAAGATGAAGTTGTTATTTTAAAGTTTTGCACTATTTTATAATATTTTATGATTATTTACTGCTGTTATAATGAGCATTGTGCGTCAAATTACTTATATCTTTTTAAAGTTTCGTGTATTTCGTATTGTTACGTTCAAAACATTCTCATAATATTAAAGTTCCTCTGTTACAAGTATATTTAGTAATAGAATTACAAATGTGTATCATCACTGCATATAACAATCGATACCAAACTAGCAAATTAAAAAATTTCTGAAACAACCAATTTAATAAGAGAATCAGATAGGAGACATTAGAACTATATGTTTGTTTCATTATTATATATATAATGCTGATTTTATTTTAAATTTAAAATAAAGGTCTAAATTTCAGATCTGAAATTTTAAGATTAAATAAGCATTAAAATGATTTTGTAAGTTAATACTCAGGTCCTGATGCTCTTGATCTACAAAAACGAAATTATAGCAGTATTTTAGTTCTGACAGTATGTGTTAATGATGTGCAATCAAAGAAAAAATGCGTATCGTTTTATGGTTGTCTTTGCCAAATACGCAAGAGCCTGATCTAAACAAGAAGCATATTTTCAGACAAAAAAGTCTCAATTTTTATGAAAGTTTATAAATTTGTAATTCATGCATCGGCTTATAATACAGTGTTTTAAAATTTCCAAAATAGTCCGTTAATAATTTATTTTTCACTTTAACATTTAAAGGGATGGCTCGTTGAGCATTATGATATAGGAGAAAAAAATGCAAAAACACATTTTATACCAGAAAAAAGGAATCAACTCTGATAAAAATAAGAAGTATGATAAAATATGCTACTCAGTATAGGTTAACAAAGCCAGAATACAACGTTACTGTTGAAGTACTTTTATATCTAAAAAATATTCCAAAAACTCAGGTTCTATTCTTTAACATTATGCAAGGAGAAGCCTTGCTAAAAGGTAACATCAAACTCAGGGTTACAAGATACATGGAAAGACTCTAAAAAAGATAGAATACATATTTTAAAGGAATAGATAGTTGGTCTTGGAAAAAATTCACCATCAATGTATAATACAAGTATTATAACTAGAATATTTTTTTTATGTTTGTCATGATGTAACAAAGGTACACACAAATAAGTGAAAAAAAAATTCTGACTTGGATACTCTAGTAAAATCTACAGAATTGAGGATAGGTTGTATAAAACGTACTTTCATCTCGATGAAATGTGAACAACTAGAATTCATGTGATGAAAGTTGAGAAAGGAAAATGTAACAACGTTGGGCTATTTTAGTTCGGCCTTAAAGTTATTTGTGTAACATAAGAAATCAATTAAGGAAACAGAACATAAATTTTAGACAATGATTTTATCTGATGAGTCATCCCTCCCTGCTCTGAAAGGAAATGCTGGGCGGAAATTCGTCATCTGAGTGGAATGGGGGAGTCGCCCAAAAGTATGTGAAACTAGAAATCAAGTTTGAAAGAGTTTAGAAGAATGATAATGTTTTGAATATATTTTAAGCGCGATTGATTTTTTATGTTTGTGTAACAAGATTTACAAAACACAACAAGGTAGTTTTTCTTTTTAAAATTTTGTAGTTCAGTTATAAAATAAAGATAATATAAGCGTGTCAGGTTTATCTTAATCTTAAATTCAGAAAAATATCTCCAAACTTTATTAGAGTATCCTCAATATATGCGAAAAATGCTTTTGCATGTACTTTCCGCTAGTGTAAAATGCTTTGGTTAAGATATCCGACTACGTTCGGAACCGTGATTTTAAAAAAGCACATAAATGGATCATTTTCATGATATTTAGTGTCACTCAGATTAGAACACATGTATAAAATCGTTTTAAGCACATTTTGACAAAAAAAATTATTTAAATATAATATTTCGGCAAAAAATTAACTTAGAATAACCTTTTTACAAAATGTTCTCCTTTTGTGAAAAAAGCTTTTATTATAATAATATTTTGCCTGTATATAGCTCAGACCTCTGTACAGAGGCTCAACTACGCGCGCGATTTTTGAAAAATCCACATTATTTTCAGAGTTACCACCAATTGAAATAATTATCACCGTTTTTTTCTTAAAATTTCTCCCCTCTGTTGTCGTAAAACATGGATAAACCCACTTCTTAGTTATGTATTTCAAAAATTCTAGTTGAGCCTCTGTACAGAGGTCTGAGCTATATACAGGCAAAATATTATTATAATAGAAGCATTTTTCGCAAAAGGAGAATATTTTGAAAATGGGTCATTCTATGTTCATTTTTTGTCAAAATATTGTACTTAAATAATTTTTTATTGTAACATTATTCTTAAAACAATTTTATATACATTTTCTAATCTAAGAGACACTAAATATCATAAGTATTATCCATTTATACGCTTTTGCAAAATCACGGTTCCGAACGTATATAGTCGGATACCTTAAACTCACATCAGGCTTTTTTCAATATATACAGGAAGTGAACCCTTGGCTATTATCATTTGAATGTAATACAATTCGGGTAGGTACATGCTTGCAATCATGAATAATATATTTTCAAAACCTTAAGAAGAAGAAAAAAAACTAATTTAATATAGCAATATAATTATTCAAGTGTATGTTGATTTCCTTGAGTGCGTTCTAAAGAGTGTTTTTTTTTCAGGTTTAGAAGTTTAAGTTGGCATTACTTTCCAAGATGGCGACCGATTTAACTGCTGTCAAGTGATTTATTCTCAGTTTGGTTTGGCAATTCATCAAAACGATCATCAAGAAAGGCGTAGATTTGTCGAATGGGCCCAAAACGAGATTGCCTTTGTTCCCGATTTTCATAAGCGAATTTTGTTTAGCGATGAAGCGCACTTCTGGTTGAATGGCTACGTCAACAAACAAAACTGCCGCATTTGGAGTGAAGCTAATCCACAAGTGTATGTCGAAACACCGTTACATCCAGAAAAACTGACTGTTTGGTGCGCTTTATGGGCTGGTGGAATCCTTCTTCAAAAACGATGAAGGCCACAACGTTACAGTCAATGGTGATTGGTATAGAGCCATGATTACTATTTTTTTCATTCCTCAATTGAACAATCATGATGTCCATTAGCTGTGGTTCCAACAAGACGGCGCAACATGTCACACAGCTCGTGCCACAATGGATTTATTGAAAGACACGTTTGGTGACCGCCTAGTTTCACGTTTTGGACCTGTGAATTGGCCTCCAAGATCTTGTGATTTAACACCGCTAGACTTTTTTTTGTGGGGCTATGTAAAGTCATTGGTCTATGCGGATAAGCCACAAACGCTTGACCATTTGGAAGACAACATTCGCCGTGTTATTGCCGATATACGGCCACAAATGTTGGAAAAAGTCATCGAAAATTGGACGTCCAGATTGGACTACATCCGAGCCAGCCGTGGCAGTCCTATGCCAGAAATCATATTTAAAATGTAATGCTACAAGATTATCTTTCGAATAAAAAAAATTCATGTCAATCGAATAATACATCGTTGTTTTATTGCAATTTAAAGTTCTGTACCTCTAAAAAAACACCCTTTATAAGTTTTAAAATAGCTTCTCCCTCTCTGAAATTAAAAATAGAGAGAAAAAATAACTAATCATAGCAAATTCCTCCTTTTCAATTATTTTATAGCTTTTCTTCTTGATTGTTACAGTCCATTACCTCCAAATTGGCTGAAGCTTGAAGATACGATTACGTTCTTGTTTGCTGCATTTTGTATATTTGGTTTTTGCGATCTTCCTTAATGATTCTCTCTTCTCTTCGTTATCCTTGAAAAGCTATTACGTTAACGTTTAGGTTCGAGTTCTCATTACAAGTGGAATGTTGTAAGCTGAAAATTTCTTTTTGGATTTTAGGAATTTATAAATAATTGTTTTAAACTTTTCAAACTTTTTTGAATGTCTTAAATTGTGTGCTATGTAATGTCTGCAAATAATTTCAAAAGTCCCCAAGTTGAACATTTTTGGTTTTGTGTGTAATAACATAATTGCTTGAATATTATATCCTTCGTTTTCGCTTAATTTATTATTTTGCGTAAGATACAGGGTATCCCAAAATCATTGGGACCAACTCTAAAGGGAAGTAGGGGACATCACAAGGATTCATATTTGCATAGCAACCCATGGTCGGAAACGTCTTAGTTCGGCGCTAGGGGGCGTTGTTCGCAAGAGCATTGTTGGGAACATACATGCATTACTGCAGTCATTTGAGCTGTCATCGACAGCAGAGGAGTATGGGACGTTTTACAAACACCGAGCTTGCAGATATGCTCCTGATTTACGATTTGGAAGAAGAAGGATTATATCGCGAAAGGTACCCACAAAGAGATGCACCATACCACCAGATGTTTGCTAATTTGCATCACAATTTGTGTGGATACGGATCATTTCGAGGTAATAGGCATAGTGAGGGTGAACCATGCATTCCAGTGGGCCATGGTATCCAACAAATGTTGTTCCATGCATGGGACTAAGTGTGTTGGATACCGTTCACAAGAATTCGAATACCTTGTTGGGAGTTCAAGTCACTCCTGGCCCTTCCCTCACTATGCCTATTACCTCGTAATGGTTCATATTCACACAAAATGTGACGCAAATTAGCAAACATCTGGCAGTACGGTGCATCTCTTTGTGGGTACCTTTCGCGATGCAATTTTTCTGCTGCTTGTCTAATTCATTCTGCCATTCCGTAAATCAGGTGCATATCTGCCAGTTCGATGTTTGTATAACGTCCCATACTGTGCGGTCGGTGACAGCTCAAATTACTGCGGTAATGCATGTATGTTCCCTACAATGCTCTTGTGAACAACGCCACGTAGCGCCGAATGAAGACGTTTCTGACCATGGGTTGCTATGAAAATCTGAATCTTTGTGATGTCCCATACCTTCCTCTTAAGGTTTGTTCCAGATCCTGGAACACCCTGTATATGTTTAAAGTTTTCCTCGAGTTGAGTAAAATGATAAAATCAGTACTGATTATGGCCACCATAGGTGCAATAGCCTTTGTTACACATTTCGATATGGAATGTCTTATTAGGGTACGGCAAACCTTAAGAGGAATCCACAAACCTCCCCAATCTACTAAAGTTGATCTCATGTAGTAGTGGGTGGTGTATGACTGACCAGTCATTCTTCAATAATTGAACAGACGTATTCTATTGGCTATAAATCAGAAGAACAGGCAGCCAAAGCAAAAATTAAATCTAATAGGTGAATTATTTTGGAACGTTGTGTGATACATGTCTTCGCGCAGTGTTCTGTCGAAACACCTGTGGTTTTGTGAGAAATGTATTGTGGCAGCAATGGACACCTTGAGAATATTCCACATACTGATAGCGAATGGTAGTTGAATATACTAATTGTTATTCAACAAACCGTATTATGTGGTTTCTGATGGGGCAGAGTGATCCATCATTGTCATGCACACAGCATACCTGTCATCTCGTGTAGTGCCACAACGAGGTTGGTACAATCGGCGCCGTCGGTCCGTCTCTTTCCTCCTTCATCCATATGTTACAGATCTAAATTACTGTTGTTTGGTTATGTCCGACACGATCACCGATTTCTTCGAAGATTAATCCATATTTCCTATAGACAATAATTCTTTCTTGGTTGAATTCAGAAACGTGCTCGAATAACACTTATATTCTTCTTCGAGACATACGGAGTGACCATGGCAGCTAAGTGGTCACGGTCGCAAACAAGTGATCGGTATTGTATCTGTCGAGTAATGATTTTAAGCCCTTGCCGATGAAGACCGCCCGCTCCTCAGTGCCCAAATTTGGATACCAGCTTAGTGTCATCCTTGTCTTTAGGCCACAACTCAAAATTATGAGATCAATCCCTGCATTGCCCTTGAGTCGTTTCGTAGAGTAAAGTTAATAATCAACTACCAATAGAGGCATACGGAAGCTGCTCAAGAGACGCAGTCAAATGAAAAAAAAATTCCAGCATTTCAAAATGACCTTAGGTTCTTTTATCTAGCACTTGTTGGTGGATCATGATGTGCTTCAGCCCTGAAAACTGAGGTATACGCATGTGGTAAAAATATCACATGGTTTGGAGGCTTCCTTCGTGTATTTTGGGTGGCCAGCAATGCATACGTTATTTTGACATTTTAGTTATTGCATTAGCCATATCATTTATCATGTGGGACTATTAATCAATACAATGCCCTTATGATATGTAGGAAATATAAAAATCAAGGATGCTTAAATTGCTTGTTGTTAATTTGCCTTCTTAGCGCGATTAACAAGAAAACTTGTAATACCTTTATTGTAACTAAATTCTTTACAACTCAAATAAACAAAGCTATAAGTAAAAATGATAATTTTTTTATTTAATAATTAAAATATTTTTTGGGGATTCTTCGACTTCTGCGTATCTAGAAAAAAACAGGTATGTAGAAGGCCATTTTAAATTGACTTGATATCTTTTTTTGTGTGTGATAAGCGCTCAGAATTGTATTTTGCTTTTATAAGAAAGCAAACATTCTAAAGAGTATTCTTATCGTGATGAATTTTCTTCAAAAATCGATGGAGAGGATCACTAATGTCTATTGTCTTTTCTTACAGATTTGCTAATCTTTATATTTACATAATTATGGTATTAAAAAGATTAATTTTGTAAAAAAGGTATTCGTTCATTCATGATCGTTTCCTTTTGAATAAATAATTTAGCACTATTAAATGGATATAAAATTTCATACTCCAAGCAGCTATATATGTTTTAATAGCCTAGAAATAAATCTTTTGTTTAGTTGAAATATTTACGACTTATTTGTTTCTTGTCAGAAGCATTGTTTTATCAGTAAGGAAATATTTATAAAAACGCTGGTATTATTCATGAAAATTAATTTTTTGTCATAACTGTGGAATAATTATATTTTAAAAGCAATTTTAATTAGAATAATTATATAAATATTTGCTGAAATATTTTGCAAAAAAGAAATATTCCTTTTAAAATTGTGTTTAAATTATTGGAAGCTTTCATTAAATTTAAATATTTTTTTTAAATTGCTCGTAAGAATACAGTCTTCCCATTTTTCTATGCATGAAGCTTTTTTTTTCCAAATATATGATCTTAGGTGTTGGAAAATGCTTTAATGTCGGTGTAATTTTAAAAATTGGACTTTATGGGAACATATTAGCATAAAAAATCAAACATTTATTTTCCATGCCCTCTAAAATATTAAATTTTTACCAAAAATTTTATATAGGTATTGAAAACAGCAAATATTAAAAATAATTTTTTTTCCTTTTTTATACATGAAAACTTGTTTACTTACAATTTTTAAGCTTTTTTTACGTCAGGAAGGAAAATTTCGCATTAAATTATTTGCATATGAAGAGAAATTAAGATGCTTTCAATATTATACTCTTTGATTATTTCGAACATTTCCATTTCTTTTTCTTCTCTAGCCTCTTTCCACCAATCAAATATTTATATACTCGTTTAAAGACTTTAAAAGTAACTTTCATATTGAGTGTTAGCATAAAAATTCGTTTTGTAAGATTAAAAATAAAACGGGAAACACATAATATTTTAGGTTTAAAGAATACTTTCTTCTTATTATTATTTCTATTTCTTTTTTGTCTTACATAATATTTAATTTAATTTACTATATATATATATATATATATATATATATATATATATATATATATATATATATATATATAATATATATATATATTTCTTCTTCCTAATGCATATTTCTTTTTCTTTTATTTTATTCTTCCGATTTTATTCTACTGTTATAAAAATAAATTTTTTGAAACTGAAAATATTTTTGCTTTAATATATCGTAATTGGCGATTAACGAGCTATATTTTTAAAAAAACAACTTCATAGTGTAATATTTTACTTTAAGTATATATATATATATATATATATATATATATATATATATATATATATATATATATATATATATATATATATCAGGCCTTTTTGTTTTTAACGGAAAATAAGAGAAACTGAATTTTGTGAATTTTTCTAACCTTTAATATTTTTTTTTAAAAAAAAACATAAATCTAGAACTATTAATGTAAACAGCAAAAGTAATTGCATTTAAAATAAATTGCAGAAAATGGGTTTTAAGTTACATGTTACGTTAAATAGTGTACGATGCTCGCAGCTTTATAAAAATAAAAATAAGTTTTCTTTATTATTATTATTATTATTATTGTATTTAACTTGCTAAAATATCTTTCGTTCCACTAATGGCTATTCAGTTTATGTAACATAAAGGTACCCATAAGATCTAATGAAAGTTGAATATTTTTATTGTATAATATATGATTATCAAAAGTTATTCAAAAGTTGAAAACTGCATCTTTTTTAAGGATATTATCATTTTTATTGATTAACATATCGTTTTTATTCATTATTATACATACAGATTTTTAAAAACGATTTATATATATATATATATATATATATATATATACCTTTTAAATTTATTAATATTTATTATATACTTCGCTTGATCCCAGTTTTACTACAGTTAACTTGTTCATATATTTGCATTTTTTTATTACTGTTTTTTAGTTTTAACTTTAACACTTACTTCTTTTAAAGTGAATTATTTAAATTTTACAAATTAGTTTTACATTTTCTATTTATAATTATAATATACTCTACTTATAATACAATATTTATTTAAATCTAAGCTGCCAACGACTCTGAGCTGCACCCCAAATTTTCAATATGTTTTTATGAAAAAATAAAGAATAGTGTAAATTAGTTTATCGAGGTATCCGATGTTTACAAAATTAAAAAAAGTTAAAATGAGAACTGTTAAGAAGGGAATAATTAATTTATTTTACCAATATTAAAAACTTTTAAATGCATACAGGAACCTGTAATTACTCTAATCGTCAGAGTACCATGTTCAATTTCCCCCATCCAACGAATTTTTCCGCCTTCAATTCTAAACTGCGCCCGATTTTCAGTAGCATTAATATTGGAAAAAGTGCGGCTCAGATTCGAATAAATACGGTATTATAATTTCAGTTTCGAAGCTAAAACTTTTTTCTTAAAATCTTCACCTGAATGGCTTTGTCACTGAATTAGACACGGTGATTGATCTTGAAAGTATCTGTAAGTGATGTATCTTATATTCCTCTCCTTTAAATAATATCAAAATTTATGTTTTGTTTGTTATACTTTGTACGATGATAAAACGAAGTACGATCTTATTACCTCAGATAAATGAAAGAAGGATTTTTTTTTTCTAAATTAAAAATTCAAACGAAACGTTTATTAAGCAAACTGGTCCCATTCAATGAGGTATGACACAAAAAATGGAAACTTAAAATATGATAAAATTGTATTTTAAAATCTAGATTCAAAAAATTGAAAATATTTAAAGCGCCATTGGCAGCATTGATTTTTTAAAGTTAATTTCTTACAATAGTTTAAATCCATATATGATCGAAATTGGTGTACAATATGTATTTGATTTTAACAAATCATAATTCAAGCTTAGAGTAAGCGAATTCCAATTGCATACAATTTCTTTTATATCACAGGTCGTCAAAGTGGTGGTCCGTGAGAAAATTTCACTGGTCCCGAAAAAAATTGGGAATATACTTACTCATCACGATAAGTTATGTTTTAAGATGCATTGAAGCATAATTCAATTCAAAACAATACGTGAAAAGTTATAGAATTCTATTAGTGGTCCGAGGGATTTAAATTATGAATTTGCTGGTCCATGAGGTCAAAAAGTTTGGTGACCGCTGGTCTATACTATATATCAAATGGTATTGTGGTGGATATCACTTTGAAACAAAAGAAAATGTTTGTATAAAAAAATCAAAACATCTTTTATTCAACCCAAATTTGTCTATCTTATCTACAGATGGTCTGAGCAATTTTTTCACGCAGCGCTCTGTAGAACTCACTCCCTATAGCTATTATTAAGAAATAAACTGTTTTTTTTTTTTTTTTTTTTTTTTTTTTTTACCTTTTCGCGCTGGCTTCTCATACAGTTCAGGTTTTCACTGATCGCTATTCATTGCGGGACGGCTCTGGCTATCTTCTTGTTACCTGTTTTTCTAGCTAAAAAAAAACAACTTTTGAAACGAAAAGCTCCACAAGACAAAGAAACGAAAGTAACAGGAAGTGAACCTTGTGCTTCCAAATCAAAATAATAATAATAAAAGATTTGAAGGCCATTTCGCCAATTGGTGGCTCGCTTTTTCCTCCCCTCTTTCTCTGGCTCTTTTAATAAAAAGGGTCCGAAATTAAAATAAAAAAAGAAACATGACTCTGTTTTCATTCTTTGTATGAAGTTCCGTTCATTGCTCACGCAAGCGTCTGGGAAGAACGACAAAAATGGGTTTCATCAAATTGGCAAAGAAACAAAGCGTTCATCTAATGAACGGAAAGGAACGTGAAGATACTCAACACCTCACGTGGAGTGCGCGGGAAAACAATATTAGTAGACCATGAAACTAATTATTTTCCTTTTACTTATGATACATAGAAAAAACATTAAACAAATATCAATAGATTTTCCGAAAACACGTTTTAGAAATTCTTTGATTTAGAGACCTTAGTTTGGTTGTGGTCTTGAAAAGTTATGGATTATTTGTACTTCAGCAAGTATTGGAGTAAGTCAAGTTCTGAAAAGAATGCGGTCAACTCATGACGATATTATCTCACCAAATGCTTGGTATTTTCCGTAAGCATATTTTACATTTTTTATTACTGTTAGCTATAATGCATTTAAACATTTAATTTGAAAGAAATTGTTTTAAAATTATGTAAGCCGCAATAAATTTGTATAAAATCGGTTTTTTATGTATTAATTTAATATAATCAGGAAAGTTCTCTTCTGTAATTCTTAATTAAAATGAAATCAATAAACGAAAAAAGAAAAATTATTTCGAAAATGTTGAAGAAAAATCAATGATTGAATTTAAATGGTTCCGATCAGTTAAAAATTAATTACAATGTGATTGATCCTATAAAACAGTATAAAAATATAAATCACAACAGTATTAACATATATGAACTCAGAAGAGATTCACGCTCTTAAACACGTTGTTAATTGTGATTATTTTAATATTCATAATTTTCAGGAATTGTGGATACTTCCAATTTTTAATTTTTTAAGTTTTTCCTGAAATTTTTTTTATTTTTTTAAGAACAATGGTATTAAGGAAAATTTTCAAAAGGCAATAGTTTTTTAGATACTTCTACTTATTAATTTTATTTTAAATATTAAATTTAAATTATTTTAATAATTTCTGGTCATTTTTTAAAAAAATGTATCTGATTTCATAGCATATCTGTTTCTCGTATTAATGTTATTTTGTCCATGTTATATTTTTTTCTTTAACTGTTTCCTACTACTTCTGGTCTAATGCTTTGAAAGATTTTTGAACGATAAAAATGTTTCATTTAATAGAATTACCTGGAGAGAAAAATTTTAAAATATTAAGAAACAACTCTTATTTTAATATTTTTTACGATAAGTACTAGAGTTTCAAATTCAAATTCTTATAAATTAAATTATACAAACTTTAATAAATGCACAAATTTCTATTTCAAATGCTTGTCACTCTCCTTTACCCTTTTTGTTGCATTAATTTGTTGTTTAAAAATTATCCCTTTGACTTTGAAATTAAATAAGGCATAAGATTGAAAAAAAAATAAAAGTACTGTTTTGTACTGTCTGTTTTTATCATTAACATTTCTATACTTTGAAAAATAGGTGTTTAAATAAAAAAAAATTTCTTTTCTCCGAATCCATAAAATCACAAAGAGTTTTTTTTTTTACTTATTTTTAGGAAGAGAGGGGGGGATTTAAATTTCATGCGGAAGAGTAAAAGAAAAATAGAGTTTTCATTAGCATTTGTGATTTTTGTGTAATAAATCCCACTTCCAGTTCATGTAAAATGAGTATTAGGAGAAACAGAACAACCTTATTGGTCATTTTTTTTATTATTATTGCATATTTATTACATCTCAGAAAGACATTTCCAGTTTCTTAAATTTTGTTTTCCTTGATTTTTGAAAATTATTGATTACTTAATAAACTTCTCCAAATTAAAACAAAATGTATTTAGTCGTATTCAAGCTCAAAATTTAAAAATATTACTTTTTCGTATAAAAAGCAAATATCAAGAACGAAAAACTTCTAATAATAAAGATTATATACAGAAATTGCATTGTCACAGTAAAGTACCTTCTTTCAAATTATTTCCAATTAGTTCCAAATAAAATAGATACTACAAAACTTTTTTAAAAAAGTACAACAGAAAATATTAGTGGCTATTTATTTTGAGTTTGCAGTAAAGTATTACGAAAAGCAACTCATTTCAATCTAAAATATTGATATTTTTAGCAGATTGGATAATATAATTTTAGGCTTTGTTTATCGCATCTTACGACATTGTGAAAAGTTTTAATTCGCGCGCGCGTTTATCTGTACACATTAAGTAGGTTGTTCATGTGTGTGTGACATCATATCCCCTTTAGACTCATCGAGGCTCTACTAGATTAGGATAGTTAATTATAGGCATGACAGAAATGTTTCCTCAGTAGCTAATCTCAGATTCTAAAATAAATGTAGAATATATAGACTTGCTACATTTTACTAGTAGTACATTAAAATGAGCGCATTAGGAAAATCTGATTTTGTTAATTATATTTGCCAAGATTGTTCATTAAATGCCATTTATGGAAAATTATATAATTAAAAACTTATAGTGTTACACTATATAACGTAAATTAAAGACTGACTGTATTTCATTGAGAAATGAAAACATTTTAATTAAAATATATACCAGAGTATATTTATATAAAGTAATGAAAGAAGTATTTGCAAGAGTTGATTTAATTTTTTACTTTCATTAAAATTTTTTATGGATTTCCGATTTTTTGGATATGTCATTAACATAAATATTCTCATAATTATTCTTATTTTACTTCTATTGATTAAATATAATCATATTATTTGCGTAAAATTTAATGATAAATTTATTTTAAGCATCTTTTATATTTATTAAATCTCAATCTTTAAAAACGTTAAGAACATTTCCATTGCCACATATCTGAATATTTTGAAGAGAATGTTGCTGTTTTCGAAAACGTTAATAAAATGTAAATTTTATACTTGGTATTTTTGTACTTTTTCCACTTTGTAAATATATACTTACATGAGAGGGTTTGTAGGATAATATTATGTTTGTGAAATAGAAGAGTAAAAAATAATTTTTTTGAATAAAAAAAACAAACATTTTAAAAAGGGCAATAGTTTTTTATTAAACGAGCAGCGTAGTTTTATTTAGAAAAAGATTCCGACAAGAAACAAATAATTTTCTGGTCTCTTGTGCAATTTTATGTCTCATGTCTTTTCAAGGTCTCTTTTTTAATGTTATGCTCCATGGTTCTCTTACCGCTATAGCGTATTGTTTACGAAGTTGTAAAACTTTAATAGATACAATTAAAGGTCCATACACAAAGAGTAGTTATCACATGTCATTTTTAATTTACATAAATACTTTCCTTCCAAAACACACACACACAACTTTACGTGTACCGGTAATGAAAAGCCTAATTAACATAAAGTTTTACCCAATTCGATTATGTTTTTCTCTTGTTTGCTTGCCGTATAAAGTTCAGAAACGTAGGAGTGCCTTATATTTAATAATCATCATTTATTTTGTGGCATTTTGCACGGGTATATTATTTTTTACCTTTATATAAACATATAAAAATAAATTTTCAACGTTATTAAACAGATAATATTAGTTATTTATAGCAACCTAAATAAGTTAATAAAATTTGAAATTAGCTCATTGCAATGGATATACTCTTCATGGTATTAAAAAATATTAATCAAGCTATATCACATTCTTAATATCCCCATAAATATATGTTAAACAACTATAAATATATATATATACGTATATGTTTAAAGGAAACAAAAATTTTGTCTTGTAAAAAAGTTCTGATTAATATTAATTTTTTTGCTTAACATTATTTTAAATGAACGAAAACGTTGAGTTTTATTGAATAATTATGGTTTTATATACAGGAAAGATTCTGAATTGTTCATAATTTATCCCCTTCGTATATGTCATAAATTTCTAAATAATTTTTTTATTATATTATAAAGCACACTGCACGCTTGTTTTTATGCCTCTCACACAAATTCAACAAAGGTGTATCACATTTCTGTACGTACGTGAAAGATAGATTTCCATCTATTCTTCAAAGTATTATAAAGTAAACTTTAAGAATTCCTACTGACATTAAATACTTGTCTCTGAAAAATAAATTGTCTCTGAAAAAGTTTTCGATAAATCATTTAAAATGAATGACGCTTTTATGTTTTGAGTCAGTGCTTGAATTTATTTCCAAAAGGATGAGAACTAGTAGTACCTTCATCGTTTTTAATACCCCAAAATATATATCCTTCATCAGTTCTCAACAGAGATAGTTACTATCTAGATTATTCCAAAAAGTCAACAATAGAACTGTCACTTGAAACGTTTCAATTTATTTCTTTATATTTTCTTTTAGGTACTTACTGTATTGGCTTTTAAAAGAATGCTCTTGCAATAGTAGAAAAAATAAAAAGGAATTTACTGAAATAAAAATATCCTTGAGTTAGATTTTTCGGGGATTAAATTTCAAAGACGAAGAGTAACTGTATATCGACTACGGATAAAAAATTGGCAACAGGAAAATAAATCTTTTAAAAATATTACAGTTTGATTTCGATTGTACTGTTTTTTCTGACCAAAAAAGGAGAAATTGTATCGTATTCCCCAGACTTTTACGATTTTCGTGAATCCGAACGAAAATTTAGGGACATATTTTTATAAGTATATTGTTATTTTAGTGTCACATCGCACATCCGAAAATTTTAAATATTGAAGCATTCTTCTTTGTTATTTTAGGATATGAAACGGAAACACAGAAACGTGAGACATATATAACATTACACCCTATTCTTGATGAAGAATTTTTCTTTCCTTTTGACTCTTTTCCTTTCACTTGTTTATTGCTTTTCGCTACTTTCTTTCTTTCAAAAAGTCTGAATACGATGTTGTTTTTTTTTTATCTTTTTCTGCTTTTAGAAAGGAAGAAAAGGAAAAATGAACTCTAGATTTACATTCCCAATATAAATGGAATAGACCATCATTCTTGACTAGAAGTATTTGTCTTCTTCTTTCTCCCCCACCCCTTTTTTCTTTTTCCATGTATTGCGTGTGCCTTATGTCCCCCTCCCCCTAAGAACTTCATGAAACCACGTTGTTTGTCACCGACTATTGATCATCTGAAATCCTCGCACTAAAAGTTTTTGTATATTCTTCCCAATTCTCGATTTTTATTTTATTTTTATGGATGTGTCGTATACATGGATGTAACATTGGGATCTATTACATTTGATAAAAATTTGAAGATCGGGAAATATAAAACCAAATATCTCTACCTTGGACATTAACTAATCGATACAACCTAGAGATATATCTTCCACCAAGTATTTTTCCTTCTTATGTTCACAAAATCCAACATTTCTAAAGTTAGCACTCTCTTTGAAGATATAGATGAAAATATCACGAAACGTTTCTTTGTAAGATAGTAGAGGATCTGAATTAATTTTACCTTAAATATTGGGAATAATATAGGATTATATTTTTCTTTTCATTTTAAAATTTTGGTTATTCGAGTTAAATTTCTGGATCTATTACAATCAATAAATGAAAACTGCTCAGCTTCATGAAATAAAGCACCACCTTTACTTATTAAAATGACACGTTTTCAAAGAAGAAGGAAATAGGGAGTTATTGTTACTCAAAATCGGTTAAAAAAGTTAAATATATTTCCTGAACTTTTGAATTTTTAATTGCTTAAATGTCTCAAATACAAAAATGGATACCAGTTTACCGAAGACTTCAGCTAAGATAACTGAAATTTTTAATGCATTGCAATTTTTCAAATACAGTTCAGTATTAAGCAGATAAAAACTAAAACTTATAAAATATTATGTTAAGAAATTTCATTCGATTAATATTTTTTCGGGTTTTTTGGCTGCTGATTTTAATGATTTGGTTGCTTATTGAACAACTGCAACATTTTACTTAAAATATAAAATGCTGTATTAACCGGTCTACTTCTTAAACTTAGTTTCAAGAGAAAAGACGCGTTCCTTTCTAGACGCTCCTATCCTTTAAAAATAAAAAATAACAATTCCTCTAATTATCTCCTTTAAATCCTTAAAACAGTTTAAAATTTTAAAGAATAGAGCTCGCTCTTGCTAATTGTTGAACTTTAACAATTTGATCTCAACAGAAATCTTTTCTAGAAGTCGATTTCTGTGTGTAGGGATAAACTAAAATGCGACTTCTACTGTAGACATTTTTTTCCCTAAAAAACAAGCATATATTACAAAGTAACTACTAAATTAGCAGATACGTCATGATCATAATTTATTGAGCATGACAAAACTCTTCATGAATAAATAATAAAGAGTTTTTAATCAACTGCAATTTTTATTTTACGAAACCTTATTATTACACCTCAACACGAAACCCCTTTTCCCCGCTGAACTTATTAACTTGATTAAAACAAAATTTTTTAGCTTATTTGAACAGAATGTTGTACTCGGAGTCGCTGATTACGCGAAATAAAGCATTTTTACTCGTTGTCGTTACTACATCCAGATACAAATGGAAACAATAATAATGTAAGAGCTTGTTACTACTCGTTAATGAGAAATTGCTTATTAATCTTGAATTGTTAGTGAAAATATGTCCTGAATCATCGATGATGAGTTCAGAATTCTGGTTGATGCTTTCTAAATAATTAATGTGGAATGTGCTAAAGCTTATGATAAATGATCCTAAGAGTTTGGCAGAGACCCATGAGTCTACCCAAAGAGAAAAAAGAGAGAGTAAACATTGCTCTTTCTGAGGTAATAAATAAATACAAAAGTAAATACATTATCTTAGTTGATCGCCCGAATTAGTTAAGTTGGGATTACTATTGCAGTCTCTACCATTAAATATTTAAAACTTTTGTGATGTTTCACCATAAAAGAGTTTTTATGATTTATGAACATCTATTAGAAAAAAAAATTTAAAATAATTTAACCGTTGAAAGAATTTAGTTGTAATATAAATGAGAAGAAAATATAGTCCTGTATAATCTCTATGTGGAAGTGTTAACAATTACTTCAATGTATTAGTTTTATTAATTTAGTTTTAATCGCATTTCGATGCATAATAGCTTTTTATATAAGTAATGGGTTCAACAAAGAGGCATTCAAATTTTAATTATTTAAAAAAACACGTTTTAGAACCAATTTGTTAAAAAACGGACCTGATTTATGTTTTTTATTAAAATTCAAAGATTTGATACTTGCAAAGATGATTCAGTTTTAGATCAGTTACGTGTTCTCCCTAGTCACGAAGAAAAACTTAAATAAACTTAGTTTTATTGTTACAATTTATTACAAATGCAGAAATAAATTATTTCTCATACAAATTTCACTTCCAGTTTCCCAATATTTTGTTTACTTTAAGGAACAATTTAATTACAATACTTATTATCTTGCCTACTGTCAATTTAAGTGCATGATCTATTTATCCTCAATAAAAGAGTTTAAGGTTAACTGGTTAAGACCAGATTGACCCCTTCTCGCAGATCTTATCCTTTTTAATCTCGCGGTACTGGTTAATAGACAATGAAAGTAATCCATTTAGTTTATTTCTTATTATTTTATAGAAGCTTACATGTGAATGTCATTTTTCTATTTCCAACTATTCATTTAGAGAATAATTGTTTTACCCTTGTGACTAGTACTCAAAGCAATATTTGCTTTATGAGTGTTTTGAAAATTTAAGTCAAAGGTGGTCCTATCCTAGTATTTTCTTGAAAACTCTACGTTTTTCTCAAAATCAAAAAAAAATATTTTTATACTAGTAATTTATTGTTCGTATTATCTTAAATATGTTTTGCTCTAAAATGTTCTTACAATTATTCTTTAAAATGAGTAAATTTAATTGCTGAACATAATGTAAGTAAAAGTAGATGGCTGAAAACAATTGTTAAACGCTTGTTAAAAATGCCTTTTTAATGCTTTTATGTTTGATCCATGTTCTTTTGGAAAAGTATTCTGTACGATATAATAGTACACTACAAATAATATTCACCAGTAAATAACAATATTTTACTAAAATAAATTATTCCTCTTATAATAAAGAATTTAAATTTTAGAGTATTGCGTGTATATATTTTCATGCAAACTTTTTCATAAAATAGCTAAAATGAATACATTTTAACACTAAATCTGTATTTAAGTTTTATATCGTATTATATTCGATTCTAAACCACACTTTTTTCCAATATTAATGTTTTTGAAAATCAGGTGTTGCTTAAAATCGAAAGCGCAAAAATTCGTCGAGTGGAGAAAATTGAACATGATACTGACGGTTTGAGCAATTACAGATTGGTGTATGTATTTAAGTTTCTAATACTGGTAAAATAAATTAATTATTCGCTTCTCACTTTTTTAATTTCATAAATATTGGAGTTCGATAAACCATTTTACACATATTTTTCTTTTTCCCCAAAAATGTATTGAAAATCGAAGGCAGCTTAAATTCGAATAAATACGGTATATCAAATAATGTGCATAGATAGTAAAAATATGATTTTCTGCATAATTTGCATTGATTAGTTCAACATTCTTCTAGTATTGAAAAAAATAATAATAGCTCCCTTTTTTTATTATTTTCAATGATTGATTGATTGATTGAATATTAACGTCGCACTGTTCAGCTACACGAGGGCTTTTGGCGACGGACCACGTAATTTTGAACCATGGTCAAGTGACGTGGACGACACCTGAGCTGGCACCCCCCTCTCCTAACTACCACACCACACCAACGGGAGGACGTTTCAGCTCTCGACAGATTTAACGTGCATCGCTGCCCTACACGGCGGGTCTTTAGTGGTACTGGGCTCCAACCCGTGACAAAGCAAGCCACGGTCCGATACCTATACCACTCGGCTACCGCGGCCTTTATTATTTTCAAAAGGATCTTCTTAAATTCCTTACGTAATGAGAATAGTAATATTCTTTAAATGTGTTTGAAAGATTTTCGAAACTTTTTACGAATAATAATTTTAAGTAACCGCCAAAATTCATACAAAGTGAAAGTTCTAAAACTATTTTTTCCGCTCACACCAAGCAACAGAGAACATGGTAAAGTTGAGTTTAAGCTCTCTTTTTTTTGTGTTATATGCTAATCCTATAAGAATAATCTCATTACAAAAATAGCATTTAAAATAATCCATTTAAAGATTATTGATGATTTGTCTGCTCTCAGAATATTGTTAAGTGACTCAAGAAAATATTTTGCTTATCACAGCGATTTATATATATAATTCTATACTCTAACAAGAAAAGCTATCTAAAATTTTTTCTGTTAAAAACACTTAGTTATTCAAAACATGTAACGCAAATATATATAAACCGCTTTTATATGTATTTAATACTATTAATAAACGTCAAGTGCCACCCTTCTAAAATATATATATATATATATATATATATATATATATATATATATATATATATATATATATATATATATATATATATATATATATATTTGTGAAAGGCTTTTATTTACCTTAACTCAATTTGGGCAAAATAGCACTTATGAAAATACTTAAATCAAAAGTTTTGATGGATTAATATTTTTGTTATTTTTTATCAAACTATATCAGTATAAGATATTCAGAATAATTTATTTATACTTTTTATTGATAGGAATAGTTTCAAAATCCATATAATTTTCGCTTTGTTAAAATAATGTGTTTTTATACGTTTGTCAGCTTAACAAAAAATATTTTATTTTATAAAATATATTGAAATAATATTAGAACCAGTGGCGCACACAAGGGGGGGAGGTCCTGAGGGTCCGGCCCTCCCAAGCCCTTGATTTTTTTCCGATATATCATAATTCTAAGTATATAGTACGTAAAATTTAATTAATTACTTGTTATTAATGATTAATTTTATTAATTAATGCTAAATATTTATTCAAAAATTAGTAATTTTTTACTGTGTTTTGTTCCCCAAAATCGACAAAATCAAAAGGAGCATGATACAAGATTGGTGAACTTTCGACCCCGTATCCCCCCCTTTAAATATTCCTGCGTGCGCTACTGATTGGAACAATATACAAATTTGTTTAAATTAATTTTTTGCTGGGGAGAAAAAAGTCGTATTTTATATTTTGTAAATACTTTGAATTAAAAATTAAATAATATTTAATCTTTCAAATTTCTACATTTTACATATTGAATATGTTAATGCCTGACTATTGTTAATAAGTCATAGAATTCTAGAGACATTGCAACTCTTTTCATGTGTTGTAAAAGTGAATTTTTATTAATTCAACAATATAAATATTTCATTACATGAAACCGATTTAAATGTTAACGAAGGCTCTTATAAATATAAAATACATGATTTGTATTTTTACTTGTATAAAATTTAGTAAGCAGTACCTCTTTTGAACCATTATAATACACTGGAGACGATGTTCTTTCAATATTCTTTAAATTAAAATGCAAGTGATGATAAATGATTTTGAGTATAATGAATCAGTTTCTTTTTTGCAATATGGTAAAATGAGTTTCCTAGTGTTATCTCGCTTAATTGAACGGTTTTTCAAGAACAATGAACAAAATCCCACACAGACATATAGAAACATTTATCAATCCAGTAAAACCAGTCACATAACTTAAGATTTATTTAAATGATAATTAAGATTCTTTCATAAATATGCATGAAATTTTATTTTTCTCAAAAACTAATATATATCTTCTCATATTCTATAAGCACTTTCTGGTAAGTTATGATACAAATACTCATGATGACACACTTTTGACACTCTATAACTTAAGGGATAATTGATGCCACAGTGTTTTGGGTGTAATGAATCAATTTCTTCTCTAATGTGGTAAATGTGTTTCCAAACGTAACCTCACTTAGTGAAACGGTTTATCAAGAAGCAATAAACTCGCCTTTTGACGTAATGGTCCCCATTTTCATAAGGGCCAAAGGTGTGTAAGTGGAAAAGCAGATATCGCATTCGGACATGGGGATCACGTAACTCTTCTGGCATCGAGTGGATGCGGCAATCGATCCCGCCATCCGGCTTTCTTTTTTGTTTTCCGGGGGGGAAGAGAGCCCGAAGATTGAAGAAGGTCACTTCGACCGACTCCCTCTTTTTTTATTATTATTCCCCCTCTCTCCTGACTTTCAAGTAAGTTCCGTCTCTTTCAAGGAATGTACTTCAGAATCTTGTTTCAAATTCAAGATTGTTCAGGTATTAAATTTAAAATAAAGACAATGGTGTTTATATCGTTGTAGAAGTAGAATTTTTTGTAATGGCTTTAAGATAAATACGTGAATGATAATTATTTTTAATAAATAATCTTTTTTTTTCTAATTCAACAAATACATCATAACAAATATTGTGTGAGACGGGAATGCGATGTTGAAAAACGCTTTTGCTTTTTAGTTATCTTTCAAAATAAATTTGATTTTTTATGTTATATTGAATTCACCCGACGTCAGAATTAATATAAATGTAAGATTGTATTTATTTATTTAATTATTTAAATTAAAGTAAAAGTTGAGTCTTTTTTATTAAGTACCTGAATTTAACAAATAGTTACTCTTCTTTTGTACAATATATATATATATATATATATATATATATATATATATATATATATATATATACACTCTAGCGCACCAGGATGGAGTCGTCATAATAAAACGAAATTTTACATACGTAATGACTACTTTGATATATGAAAGTGATTAGAAAATCAAAGAAAAAGAATAATTTATTTCAGAGAAAAAGGCAAAAGAACGGAGGATTTAATACCCTGTTGAAGCCCCCTTAGCGCGAATGCACGATGCGATACGATCGGGCATTGAGGCATACAAGTTCTGTATGATGTCTTGAGACATTTCGTTCCATATTTGCTGTAAACTTGCATCTAGTTCATTCAAATTCGTGGGATACCCAACTGGCCGTCCCAAATAATCCCAGATATGCTCGATTGGCGACAAATCTGGGGATCGGGCAGGCTAAGGAAGAGTAATAACAGTACGGAAACTGTCTTGTGACACCCTTGCCGTGAGGGCCGAACATTGTGTTGTTGAAAAATGACTCTTGGGAGCCGTTGCTTGAGTGGCAACACATGTGCTTGCAGGATGTCATAGACATACCGCTGGGCTGTCATGGTGCCACGGATCAATACTAGGGGTGACCGTGTATTGTAGGCAATGGCACCCCATACCATCACACCAGCAGTGGGAGCGGTGTGTCGCCGTAAAGCAAAGACAGGATTGTAACGTTCACCACGGGGTCTCCACACACGAACACAATTGTCATCACTGCTGAGATTGAATCTGGATTCGTCGCTAAAGACGACCTGGTTCCATTCCGCTGCAGTCCAGTTTCCTCGTGCCCAGTACCACCCCAAACGGAAGCGTCGATGGGTGGGCGTCAAGGGCAGCTCACGTAATGGGCGCCGCGATCCCAAATGTCCTTCAGCCATGCGCCTTCGTATGGTTCGAGAAGACACAGTACTGAAGATGCTACCTGTGCCTGGATGGCGGCCGATGACGCAGTCGGCTGTACGCGGACATCCCTTACGATGTGGTGGTCTTCTCGACGACTGGTCTGTCGACGGCATCCTGAGCCTAGTCTTCGTGTAAATTGCATCTCTCGGATCCACTGGTCCCAACACCTCCTCACAACACAATCAGAGCGGCCTAATTGACGAGCTACTCGCCTAGCTGACCACCCAGCTTCCATCGTGCCGATGATTCTCTCCCTCTCAAACTTCGACAGCTGCTCATATTGTCTTCGAGAACGGCGTAATGGAATGTCTACCTTAGCTCTTCCTTTGTAAACGATTCAGCACACTCAAACAAGCTTTGGTTATATGTTTTATACTCCATGGAGAACGACGTTAAACGCCCTCTACCGGCTATACGTAAAGCGCAATCACGCTGCATTTGTAATCATTTGCATATCTCTACGAAATGTACCTTCATGCCAAGTTTCGTTACGATCCCACAATTATTTCTTGGTGCGATAATTTTTTTGTCCATGAGTGTAAATTGTGTGAATCGAAACTTTATATTAATTAAAAATGTAAAGACAAATCCTCGTTATATTTTCAGAAATCAAAATACCCCCCCCATACACACATTAAGAATCTCTTCCATAGTAATTTCTGAGTAACAAGTCAATTGATTATTGATCGAAATATTACTGATTTCAAGTAATTTGAGCATAGTGTAGCCATAGAATAAATAATACTTTTTCCTCAATTTTTTCCATTTTCAAACTTATAATATCCGAAATACAAGTCTTGCTCATAAATAATAAACTCCAAAAGTTTTATCTAATTTCGTTTGCATACATACATTTATATGCAAGTAAACATTTTAGCCTCGATACCAAATAAAGCATCAATTGTCTAAAGCCAAATTTTAATGACTTCAACATGTATGAATGTATAAGGAAATCCTGCAAGAAAAGTATTAAAATTTAATCGAAGAGAAAATCCTGAAGTAGACACGAAAAGAAATTTACCCAAGGTCTCTGAAACAAAAGTTAAACTTCGAATTAAAATAAAGTAATTAGTAATATCATTATAAATTCTTTTTATATATCATTAACATCAATTGATAGATTGTTTATTATCATCTTGGCACACACAACAGAAGAACTATCGGCGAAGGATTTCATAATTTTAAATTATAGTCAATGACAAATGTGACACTTGTACTGGCAACCCTCTCTCCAAACTGCCATACTACGCCAACGTAAGGAGTTCGAACCTCGTCAAATTCAACGTGCATCAGCTCCTGTACACATCGGGTTCTAACATCAAATATAGTTTTAAAGTTATATAATGCGTCGCAATACAATTTTTTTGTTTCTTAACTAATAATTTTAAAATATTTAATCCAGCGCTCAATAGAAGCCTTACAAAAAACAAGGAAAGAGTTTAATTAACATATTTGACCTTTATTTAGATTACTTTTGTTTACAATATTTTTTGCCCGATTTACTTGAGACCTTATGGCATTAAAAATGCTTTATGACACTAAAAAAGACTTATTTATTCAATATTTTAAGCATTTCTTCGCTTTCTCATATTTTAAAGACTTTTCTCTATCTTTTTTTTCTTTTTGTATTTTGAGATCAATTTCTAAGGATTGATCATTTTTAAGAAACAGATTCTCAGATAACGAGGAAATTATATTGGACGATGATATAATCTTCCTTTCGAGAACAATGGTTTTGTTTTCTTATATATATATTTCAGTCTTCCCATTATTTTGCTGTTCGTTATAAATAAATTACAAAATTTTCTTCAAAGAAAAATAATGTTTCGTAAACTTTTTGAAGTACATAGCAATTTAATTCGGAAGTCTTGGAAAAGAGTTTTTCCGTCTTGTTAACTTAACAACTCGAAAGCGATATTTATTTTTCTTATTAACGTTCTTTTCGTATTAAATATTTTGGGATATGCAATAAAGCAAGAATTAAATTAAAATTACTTTACTTTGATAATAATATAAAATTTTATTAAAGGAGTTTTTTGGCTATTTAGTTTAGAGGTAGCGTGTCCGTTTCGCAAGCCCAGGATTGCGGGTTCGATCCCGGCTGGAATTGATAGATTTTCTGGAAGCGAAAATCGTAAGCACTGATATAAATCGACCACATGATTATGTGGCATGTAAAAGATCCCTTGAGTAACAATTTAGCTCTGGTGCTCTCGAAGCGTCTTCTCGTTTGTGTGGTGTGGTAGTTAGGAGAGGGAGTGCCAGCTCAGGTGTCGTCCGCGTCACTTGACCATGGTTCAAAATTACGAGGTCCGCCGCTCAAAGCCCTCGTGTAGCTGAACAGTTCGACGTTAATATTCACTCCCTCACTCACTGGTACTCTCGGCAAAATTAAATAACGGTAATATTTAGTATTTGACAAGAGTTTAAATTCAAATTAACTCAAGCGTCAAAATTTGATAACGAGAGCCGCCACTAGAGGGTTCCATCATGAAGTGGCTCTTACATTTAGGGACTTACCGTGAATGTAAAGGCTTAGCTGCCAATATGCAGCCCATTAAGAAAAAAATACGTATATTTTTATCATTCTGGCTTCTTTTTTTAGAAATTTGCGTTTTCTTGGCACTATTTGTATTGTACACTATTGTATATATATATATATATATATATATATATATATATATATATATATATTACTTTAGATTAGGCGAGGTACACCCTGCCCACCTAATGGCAGACCAACCCCATTGTACGAATCCTACAACTGTTCACACTCATCATTCAAATTGTAAAACTGTAATTTACATTATTTTTATGACTTTTATTAACTATAACTTACTAGTATGTATAAACAAATTTATTACAGCATCACGAAAACCTTTATTAAATATAGAGAGAAATAAAAAAAAAGTAAGACGTTATATATATAAATTAACATATTTATGTAGTTCAGAAATCATAGCGTACTAACGTCTACGTTATAAAACTATAAAACAAAGTATTAGAACATTACAGAATAAAAATTTTAAGCAATAGACACAAAATTTCTATATATAAACATAATTAAGGGAGAGAGATATGTCTTTTCATATTCATTATAGTCCTTCATACCACAATATATATAATTATTCAATAAATGCTTTCATTTTTATATAAATTTCAATTGTTTTTCATCAAATGTCTAAGATCATAAACGCACATTTACATAAACTTAATTAATACACATTGGTAAAATGTATCATTATCGTGCTGCTTCCTAACTTGTATGTCCTTTCATTAATTCTTAAGTTTTCAGAAGTTGCTCTAATCCTGTTATCTATCTTCACTGTAAGCATAGACCGCAAACTTGAAGACCTAACTGTTTGTAATTACTTTGTTTAAACCTTCATGTCACGCTGTGTTTGGCCAAATGCCCAATTCCGCAATAAAATTCACTTTCTATAGCAAAATTAAACAATGCTCCACTGCTTTCGTGTGTCTAGTTGTTTACGAGACTTAGCGAATTATTCTGCATCACCGAGACTTCTATGATTACTTTAGATATTTCTGTTTAGAAATGTAAGAGCTCAGATTACTTCCTAGGTAATGGGAAACTCTATATTTAATTGTGTTAAAAAAATTTCAGATAAGTAAATAAATGGATCATTGTTAAATGCAAATTACTTAGATGGTTTTATCTCTTTTCTGAGAATTGATAGTAAAGTGTATAATGCATCTTCAATGTGTTCTCTTAAGACATATTTTTTTACCGTACAAGAAGATTAATCCAATTACTAATTCAAGTTTTTCAACAATCAATCGCGCACTTCTAAAAAATATTTCTTCGATTAGAAAAAAAAAAGTAGCTGTCATATTACCAAAGAGAAGTCATTAAAATCTGATTATTTATTTAGTCGTCTATAGCTTCTTTTTTAAAGTACTTTTTAATGACTATTCTTTTTTATTATATATATTTTTTTTTTGTATTCAAAAAACTCCTTGAGATTTATGGTTTCCTAGAAAGGCATGGTATTTGAATACAATTTTTTACTATGAAAAGAATCATAAATGGCTTTTTTTGGTATTTTACTAACATTTTAAAATTCTGCGATAAAGAAAGTATCAGTTGCGTTTTTTTAAATTCTCTGCGAAGTCAACAAAAAATGTTCTTTTCCTCTCCTATTAATACGAATCAAATTGAATATTTAAATAAATTTTTATTTACAATAAAAAGAATCTCTTAAACGTTTTTTTTATTTTTTAAACTTATTTTAAAATTCCACACTAAAGAAGATATGAATAGTGAAATTTTTAAAAAAATACTCTGCAAACTCTAAAAAAAATTTTTTTCTTCTCTCTTATTAATACGATTCAAAGCCCATGGGTTAAATTCTTCATTATTTTGTTTAAAAATGAATAAAAACTTTACAAAGACATTATTTAAAATATAAAACCTCAAGGAATAATTTGCATATATTTGAACTAGCTAGTTAAAAATAATTTTAAGCTGCTGCTGTGTTAAAACAATTTGCTCTGAATATCATAAGAACCAAATAAAAATTAGAATTTCTCATTTTGTGCTTCATATATCGTCATCTTAGTTTAAAAAGTAACGCTGTGTCTGACTTTTTATTATTATTTTAACTGTTAAAATGAACTTTAATTATGTCATGATTTTTTAAATCGACTGAATCTTATGCAGGCTGAAAGTTTTCTGGTTTCGAGCGTGTCAAAATTAAAACTACAAATAAGAACCATTTAACGAAAAAAAACTGAGGAACTAGTGTAAAAATTAAACTACTAAAAAATAGCGTTTCAAATAGGAGTATCTTATTATGTTTCAGAATGCATAAATAGTGAAATGAAATTATACTAAAGCTAGATATTGCAAAATGCTTTTAGTCTTTCTAAATCTTGTGCCTAAAAATACAATTAAATGAAAATCCGCTATTTTGTTTGCTACTCAGTGCAAAAAAAATCATTGTAGCTTGCAAAACTCAATCAGCCAAGTATTTTCATATGAAAGAATTATTTCGAAGTCAAGTGTAATTCCTTTAATACAATAAGACCCCTTATCGATAACAAAATTGACAAAATGAAAGGACAGCAAAATTCCTCTCAGGAATCCCTTATTGGTTAGTTAAGTATTTTTTCCCTCCTTTTTTAGCTCGTTTTAAGTGAGTTCCCGAGGAAATAAATTTTAGAATGAATATTTTCTTTAATGATTTTTACATTTAATATGCATGAATCGACTCAAACATCGGGAAAAATTTCAAATTCAATGGTTTAATCACCTTAAAACTGAATATATGAAGAAAAGTTGTCCATTTATGAACAAAATTATCATACATAATATATTGTAAAGATAAAATATTATTATATATATTTTTCTTAAAAACCCCAAAACCATATACATGAGACCAATTTTTGTTCAAAGCAAATCTGATTGCACAATTATATGTAAAGCTATGTATAATGTCCTATGTCTTATTTCATTCTTAATGGAAAAGTTAGAAGCCACATCAAAAATACCAAAAGTACTCGTATGAGCAATATTTTTGGCAACTTAGATTAATCTGATACCATTAACATTATGATTCTTGCCATTTTCATTGGTGTATAGTGTTTTATACATAATTATATACATATACTTTCTCTCTCTCTCTCACACACACACACACACACACATATATATATATATATACTTAGTTCCCCAAAGTTAACTTATAATTATATTCTTTTTTGTGTCTAATTTCAAAATAATTGAACGAAAATTTGAAATTTGAAATATTTTTTTAAAAGTTTTATTTATAAAATTTTATTTAACTTGAACATCAAGCATGATTTAAAAATAAATAATTGCAGTTTTCGCGCAGTAGTTCATCATTTGATAAGAAATTGATCACGCAGCCTTATGGTAATATTCAATAATGATTATTTTTAATAAAAAAATTTATCTGTGTACCTACTAGTAATGCATCGGAGTCATCGACCTACCATTTTGTCAATGAGTCGTCGGACATTTGAATAGGTATCAACGCATGTACTTCTAGTGACACTTGTTCCAGCTCCTTTAACGACTTCGGAGGAGGGCTTAAGATAGTCACCTGACATGCGAAGGAATTCCAAACATACTCTTTCAGATTAAGTGCCGGAAATTAGGTTGGATATTGTATTCACTCTAATCCTTGATTCTCAAGATATTCCTCAACAAACCCATCTCGATAAGGATGGACCTTATTATCCCTTTGAAGGGATTCATCAACAATATCACCAGACTATTATGGGACATATGGAACAAGAATCATTTCCTGATACTTCACAGGAATCAGATGTCTATGGAGTATATGTAAATCAATGTGACAATCGTGTTAATTTTGAGTGAGGAGTTTCACGAGATAGCCCTCTACAAGACTACTTATTAGCATCTTTTTTTCCCAATGGGGCTGCATTTTAGCAACTTAGCCTTCTCAGACACGCAAGTACCCAAATGTGAGAGCCATTTCATCGTAGCTCCATCTAGTGGTGGCCTCATTACCAAATTTGGATGCTTGAATTAGTTTTTTTTAAAACTTCTACTATATTAGCTAACACTCTCTCTATATATTTATTTATTTATCTTGGTGGAATTTTCAATCGCGTTAATAAAATATATTTCAAAGCGCTCAATTAAGCTGAAATTTTATATACATGATTTTATTTTGGATGACAATACAATAATTTAATTATAATTAGTAATTATTAATCGATTAAAACTAATTATTTAAAAAATTACAAATACAGCCACGCTGGCATCATTTTTGGCGACTTAGCGACCATTTTGGCGACTTGTGTCAAAACTTGAAAAGGTTTTTTTTCTCACGTTTTAAGGCATTCAGTTGAACTGAAATTTTATATACACGATTGTTTTGGATGACAATACGATACTCTTAAATGATAATGAAAAAAATTAATTACCACTTAATTTGTGATTCTGCCCTATGTATATACATGTTTATATCATTTGTAACTATTTAATAAAAAGTAGCTAAAATAAAAATTTTCTTTGTTGATCTAAGTAGGAATTGACTTAAATTTTTTTTCATATTACTTGTGTTTTAATTCAAACTCACGTTGGATGCTAAATATTGCCGTGATTGATACTCAAGGGATCTTCTCCATGCCACATAATCATATGACACGTGTGCCTAGGATTTTCGCATCCAGAAAATCTATCGACTCCAGCCGGGGTTGAGCCCGCAACCTTAAGTTTACGAAGGGGCATGCTACCTCTAAGCCACCGAAGCATCTTGTCGAGTCAATACCTCGCCGGGTATTGATAGTTTTGAGGGAGAAAGTTGTCCTGTTTCAAATTAAACTTGTAATGGTACTTCATTGTAGTATGAAACCTTTTCAGTATCTTATAGTCTTGTAGTTCTTTTCTTTTATTGTTGGTTGATTTGATTTGATTGAATATTAACGTCGCGCTGTTCAGCTACACGAGGGCTTTTGGCGACGGACCACGTAATTTTGAACCATGGTCAAGTGACGTGGACGACACCTGAGCTGGCACCCCCTCTCCTAACTACCACACCAACGGGAGGACGTTTCAGCTCTCGACAGATTTAACGTGCATCGCTGCCCTACACGGCGGATCTTTAGTGGTACTGGGATCGAACTCGTGACCAGGCAAGCCACGATCCGATACCTATACCACTCGGCTACCGCGGCCGCTCTTTTATTTTGTTGGAACAATAACTCGAATTCCTTATAAGTTCGTTTTGTGGCCACGGTAGCCTAATGGTCATGGGTCACGAGCTCGTGGCCGGCTTGTTATGAGCTCGAGCCTTAGTGTCCCTAGAAACCCACCGTGTGGAAGGGCAGATGCGCGCTAAATCGGTCGGGACTCAAACGTCCTCCCGTTAGTATGGTGTGGAAGTTAGGAGAGGGAGTGCCAGCTCAGGTGTCATCCTCGTCACTTGACCTTGGTTCAAAATTACGAGGTCTGTTGCCCAAAACCCTCGTGTAGCTGAGTAGAGCGACGTTAATGTTGTCTTACTCAATCTCTCTCGTTTTTGTATCTATTACTATATTTTTACCAAGCTTGGTGGCTTACAGGTAGCGCACCAACTTCGTAAACCCAGGGTTCCGGGTTCGATACTGGTTGGAGTCGATCGATTTTCTAGATTCGTAGACATGCATGCCGTATGACATTATTTGATAAACCCAAGTGAGTGTTTATTAACGTCATGCTATAAAGCAACATATGAAGGCTATTGGCGACGGATCTTGTAATTTTGAAACATGGTCAATTGACGAGGATGACACTTGAACTTTCACCCCTTCCCCAAACTTCCATATCGTGCAAACGGGAGGACTTTGAGCCACAAAATCACAGTTTCAAGTTTTGGTGCCACCGAAGATTCGCTAGGTAGAGGCGGGAGATGAGACACATTAAACCTGTCAAGCTCACAGTCCTCCTGTAGGTGTGGTGGTTTGTAGAAGAAATGGCAGCTAAGGTGTCATTATCGTTACTTGAACGAGGTTCAAAATTACGAGGTCCGTCTCCAATAGTCCTCTTGTTCCTTTAGTGGGTGATGTTAATAAACAATCATTCATCAATTCGTTTAGCAATTTAGCGTGACGTGGGTCTTGGTGTTCTTTATTCATTCTGCATAATTAATTTAATTCATTAGGGAAATATCTATCGAGCATTACTTAAATAGTTCATCTAAGTTTTCAAAATAACGTTCTTAGCTATTTTCTTTTATTTTTACATGTTTTAATAGTTTAACATTTCAGAAACTTACTGACACTCGCTTCTCGTGACTATTAGAAGCATTTTCTTTCACGGTAGTATAAAAAATGGTAAAATACATACCGTAACAGTTTCGTTTAATGGATTCTTTGCATGCAGTAATTGAAACACGGTTTAATAATGAGCCTGTCAGGTGCTCAAGTGTTTCCATATTTAAAATAAGGTGGTTATTTTTTCTCTGAGGAGAAGATAGCTGTTCAGTTTAAAAGATGCTTATTTGCATTAATGAAACTAGTTTCATGGAAATAAATTCATTAAAATAAGTTTAATTGAATAAATATATGATAAATAATATAAGCGGTTATTTTTTTCTGAAAATTTTCAATAACGCTTCAATGTGGCTTGCGGTAAGGTCTGCTCATATAAAGGTACTGGTTACCGAAAATTACAGAAATTTATGTAATTCGCTTACTCTGTGCAAAGATATTCTTAAAAATAATTTCAAAGCCTATTATATTAATTTCTAAGATGAAAATACATTTCGCTATACTTTCCCTTTAAACGTATTTAAACCATTTATTCTTCGTTGCATTCCTTAATTTTTCTTCATGCCATTTTTTAGAAAACTCGATATCATTTTAATGAAGACTTTTTTACTTTTTTTGAAGATTAATTATTCCTTTTTATCATTCCCTTTTTTTTAGTAAGGTTCTTGATTAAAATATGTGTGTGTTAAGTGAGGAGAGTGAGATAGGAGTTTATTGCATTTATGCATAACGTGTATTTTTTACGTCTGATTTTTAAAAACTAGTTCTATGAGAATATTTTTTGTTTGAACCATCACTGGTAAAATATTTCATCCAAATCGCCTAATATTCATTTTGTAAAATTTCAAATGACTAATTATACTCATTGAAATTTTTTTAATTATAATAAATAAAAATAAAGAAATATTCGGCATTAATAAATAGTGGAATCTTTTGAATTGATTATGTAAAACTAAAAATTCAATAGCATTATGATTCCGTTGTATAGAAAAATGAATAACCACAATTTTTAATATGCAAAAGTTAGAAGTACAGCATCGTAAAAAAGTTTTATCCACTAAAAATATTGCCAAATAAAAAAAGCACACATTTGTTTAAATAATTGAAAAATTCACACAAAATACAACTATTTTCTTTTTAGTTATTGAGAAAGTTCCTGTTTTTAGAGGTTAAAAAAGGAAGAGTATATCAAAAATTTGCTTTACACCAACAATATAATTTACCTTGACTCAAAAGAATCAAAATTAACTAAGGTACAGTATCGAACTACATAAAGTAGAATACAGAATGAATGTTTTTCTCCGATGCTTACTATAACATGTAACATTGTGTTTGTATTTGTAATGTCTTCACTCGGTAAATCGGACTATCAATTACTCTTAGTAACAATCGTCTCGGCTTAAAAACTCAGGTTTCCTGCAGCAAGGGCAATGACTTTTCCGTTATTAATAACTCAACAATACTGACTACTACGATTCCCAGTGAATTCGTTTGCTACGAAATTGTTCCTTTATTTATCTACACTCTCTAAAAGGGGTCTAATAGAAAGCTCTTTGTGACAGAGATTTTAGGAAGTGAATCTCTGTTACTTTCCGGACTAGAATAAGTATGGGTTCTTTCGCGAGGCAAGCAACATTTTTCGGGTTTCAGTGTGGGAAGGAAAATTGAATCAACAAGCCGTAGCAGTGATTGCTTCCCTACTTTCACATATGTATTATGCTATTTATATAATTTGCTTTCTTTGTAAAATAAGGCTTCATAGAACTGAAAACATTAATTCTCTGTATATTCTTGTGCTGTTCTTACGAATAAATTGACATTATTCCTCTAGCATTTATATTTTTCAAGTTTGTTGGTATAACTAAACAAACGACATGTTAGTACACTAGCTTCCGAATATTTTTTGTATAATCTTTACTTACCGTAAAATTTGGCCAATAACGCGCACCTAGACTTTTCAGCTGTATTTTTAAATTTTTAGGTATATTCGCCGTATCACGCGCACCCACTTTTTTACGATTGATTGCTTGAATATTAACGTCGCACTGTTCAGCTACACGAGGGCTTTTGGCGACGGACCACGTAATTTTGAACCATGGTCAAGTGACGTGGACGACACCTGAGCTGGCACCACCCTCTCCTAACTACCACACCACACCAACGGGAGGACGTTTCAGCTCTCGACAGATTTAGCGTGCATCGCTGCTCTACACGGCGGGTCTTTAGTGATACTGGGCTCGAACCCGTGACAAAGCAAACCACGGTCCGATACCAATACCACTCGGCTACCGCGGCCCTCCACTTTTTTACGAAGAAACCTGAATGGTACGTATGTAAGGCTGTTTCTTTTGAAGTTATTTATTCGAGGTGTTATACCAGACTTTTTAAAAAAATAGTATACTTCCCTTTAAGTTCATGAGATGTATAATTTCTTTTAAATAAACCGTATTTCGATATTTTTTCGGATTTTTTTTCGATTTCGGATTTCTTATATATATGCTCTCTCTCTTCTCTTCTTTCATTTTTAAGCGATCATTTTTGTACCCGTATAACGCGTAACCGTAAATTTAGATCTTATTTTTTGGGTTAAAAGTGGGTGTTATACACTGGATTGTACAGTATAAAGTTATGTTAGTTATTTTAAAGTTTCAATCAGCTTTTTAACACATTAAACTTTTATACCTATTTTATTCGTATTATAAAGTATCTATACATAATAAAATATTTTTAGCAGCTCATCTACATTTAATGTAAAATGTATAAATAGATTATTAAAAACGTATATATATTACTATTAACAGTCAAAAATTAATATATTTACTCAGTTCCAAATTAAATTTTTATTCCATAAGTTTAATTCATAATTCATGGTAAATATATCAATATTTTCAAAAATTGCCCTAAATGTATAAGGGACTTTAGCCGTGGATACATGTTGTGCGTGTTTATATTCGTTTTTTTTTTACTCTTTACAATCTTAAGAAAAATATGTATAGGTGCTGAGTTTGAATAATTGTGCGATTGGAAGTCATTGGCTTAAATGAAATGTGACAAAATTGTAAAATATATTAATTTTAAATAAATGATTTTGTTCTTGTGTATTTATCCAAAAAATCTGAAATTCAGTTTCCTCATCCTTAATTTTTAGTATAAAAGTTTAATTAATATCTTTTTTGAACTATAATTTAATATTTTTTCACAAAACGTTCGGGATATCGTTATTTTTATTAAATGAAATTCACACGCTAATGTTCGTACTCTGAACTTAATTGTTCTGTGCAGTGTAAATGTGTGTTTACATTTGTTTCCAAACACTGATTTCTATGATATACACTTTCACTTCTTAAAATTAAAATGGATCTTTTTTCTACCGTTTTCATCAATACTTATTATAAACACATTTCGTGCCGCGATCTTTATCATTTATCCAGTAATTTGTGGTTTAGTGTTGTGATAATGTGTTCTACACAAAGCAAGGTTAAACATGCGGGAATTTTTTTCCAGGTATTTCAATTTTTTAGGGATAAATGCATCGATAAAAAGATAACTAAAGGTGTTCTCGCGTTTTTATAGACCGTGATGTTTGGACATGCACTTGGAGAATTCGAGGAAGGTGTTTCAAGTCTTGTTACGCCCTATAGGATAATTGAAAAAAAGCATAAAAAAACAAACTCCTCTCTAAAATGATTTCTTGACAATCGCATGAAATAAAATAAGTAATCACAAAACACCAGACCTCAAAGGATTTGACCCAGCCCATTTATAATAAACTAGGTCATCGGGCCATTTATTTTATACTATATTACCGCCCTATTTCAAATTTCCATTATTCCTTTTTACGTAGAAAGCCATATGCTTCTTCCATTATATTCCACTTCGTACCGTTTAGTGCATATGCAAATACTTAATGGAAGAATGAAAAATATTGTAATGTGACCTGGATTAGTTCGAAAAAGCAGTGCAGCTAGTTCTTTTAATGCGACTGGACCTCAGGCAAAAGCAACCCAACAAGTTCCATTCATCGTCACTTATCCCCACCCCATCATTTTTCCCTCCAACCCTTTTAATAAATATGAGTCATTCGATTACGTAGAAAATGCCTTTCCTAAGAAAGCAGATATCTCTCTACGTATTAAATGTCCGAGATATTTTTTTCTCTTGAAATTTAATTGGGTATTCTACCAAAGGAAATGCTGGCTTTCTTTGCGTAGAGAAAGTGAGAGTCAATTGCGAGATTTAGGTGCAATGGCGTGCACTCACCTCTCCGATTTATTTGTTAACATATTTTTCCTACGTTCAGTTGTTGTTTAAACCATTATCTTGTAATGGCAAGATACTACCTTTTTGTTCTGTTTTCATCATTGTAGATCCTGTTTATGTGCAGGAGTAATTTCTTAAAAGCAATGTTCTATCTCTTTCTCAGTGTTCTGAACATATCTTCAATTAATTGATATGTCGCCAGTTTAAAAGATTATAAAAGTCTGGAGTTTTCGGAATTCTTTTTATTACTATTTTTGATTACTCAGTATATTTATAATGAAGCTTTACGTAGCATTTCAACTGTGAACAGAAGATGTTAATAAAAATGTGACTTAAAATATGTATCACAAAAAACGAAGCTTTTCTTTTTCCGTTTCAAATCTATGGTTAACATTTATTTTGACCGGAAGGGAAAAAGGATGTTATTTCATGAAACTTTGAAGAATAGTTCTATTATAGAAGAATAATCTTCTGTCATTGAGTCATAAAATTATCGTATGGGAGATAACTTAAAAATAAAAATAAGAAGAAAAAATGGCACTATTTTATATTCTTATAAAAATAAGAAAACGTCATAACTGCTTCCTTTCTGGAACTTTATTCAGAATTTAATGAAGAATGCTTAAATATTAAAAATATTTTCATTCACTTATATTACAATAAATATCTTTCTTATCGTTATGTATAAGACAATTTTTAATGACACTAAGTCACTTAAATGGAATTAAAAGAGATTTTATTTGAAAAAAAATAAACAAAAAAGCTAATATAAACTAAATTTTCATTGAAATAAACTATATATTTCTTAACGAATAATAATACTTTAAATTAATTAACTATCTACATCTGTAACTTAACTGAATTAACTATATCTGTATGTTCAATTTAGTGAATTAAAGAGATGTTTTAGTAGAAAATAGACGCAGATTATATATATATATAGTTAAATTTACTTTTCTCACATATGGCTGTTTACAATAATATTTAATTGATATTGAAATAAAAAAAAATTGTCAAATTTTTAAGCGTTGGTTTGAAAGTAATACATTGCTTTTCTTATTCGTAATATGTTCAGATTATTTATTGGGAACTATAAACTAAATTTCTTCCAGACAATGCTCAATAAGAACACTAAAAATGCATAGTTCACAAACTGCCTGTTTTTGGCTTTTATGAGAATTACATGACTAGGAACTTTAATTAAATGAAATGAATCATTTAATACTAATTGCAAATTAATCTTTACTGAATAAAAATGAATATTTTGGTTTTAAAAGGGGGAATGATATTCTCTTGGCTTTAGATTTTAGCGGAATAAGTCATTTCTCAGGCAGTGTGTTATTTGTGAAAAGAAAAATATCTTAAAAGGATATATTTCAAAAGTCTGAAATTTATTTAAAATTTCTGCTAATTAGAATATTTATTAATTGTATAACTTAAATGCGTTATCTTATCGCTTGTATTGCATTAATTTATACTAAATCATGTTGAAACGTCCATCTCTGCTGTCACATTATACTAGTATAACTGAAAACTATCGCGTTTGGTTTGAAGTTTCCACACAAAAAGGATCGCATTTACTTTTTTTAATCATATAAAAATAGCTTCTTTTATTTTTCTATTAAAAACAATCATTGTTCAGCAAAGTATGTGTCAAAGTTAAATTAAACTAACTTTTGTGTATCTCATTCTATGTAAAAATATATAAAACTAGTTTATTTCATTTTCCTAATATATATCTTATTGTTTCACAACAAAAGACAAGTAGCTTAGTGATCAAATTAATATTGAATTAGCTATATTGAATAGCTATATTGGATTGTCAGCAATAATCTATTAGTAGTTATAAAATTAATAGTTCTAGTAAAAAATATGTAAACCATCAAAAATTTGCTCCTTTATAGGGAAAAAAATTTGAAAACTTGCTGTAATCAATTTCACAGTTTTTAATTTCGTCACATTCCTGTGTCGCGTAAAGTTAAATAATTTTTTTAGAAACTAGGTAACAAGTACTGAATACAATTGTTGCAAAAATTTCTTGCACTTTAGATAAATTAAAAAAGTATTCAGGCATGATACTCTGTTTGATAAGATTAGAGTAGATGACTGCCGATAAAAATATTTCGTTGAAAGTAAAATAAAATTATTTTACCTTTAAATTAAACGTCGAATTTTTAACGATGCTTTTCTTGTACTTCTACACGTCTTTAAAATTCTGCTGCATATAAACTCATAAATTTTCACAAAAAAGGTTGATAACATATATAAATAGATATTTTTCAAAATTAAATTTAAAAATCTCGAAATGAAAGAGAATATCTAAATTAGTAAATATTTTCAACATTAAGATTGATGAAAACTAGATTTTTTTATGTTGGTAGAATGTATATAGTTCAACTTTTATTTCAAGCAAACCTCGATGTATTACCAGAAGTAATATTTGAATTTTCACTCATCATTGGATAATGTATATACCAAAACACAGTTTTAATTTGACTTTTTGGAATAAATTACGCTTAAATATTTCAATATTTTATTCACATACTTAGAAAAACATTTTTTAAATATCTCGAAGGTCGTATTCAAATCATTCTTATTAGCGATTACCGTTTTATCTTTGCTTTCTTTTATTGCTTTTTCGAAACTTCTGAACTAATAACACATTTCTCGCTAAATAACAATGACTTTGCATCCACTTATAGATAAAATATAATTAAATATCTTTAGAGACTTTTAACACACACACTCTCCTTCCTCTCTCTTTTGTGGTAATGAATTTATCCATTCCTTAATGATAAAAGTGCACGACGTTCAGTGAACGCTTTCGTAACTGAAAACTATTTTCCTTGGGTAATTAAATTTATAAATCACCAGCATCTGTACTTTGGTGAAGGTCAGAAGTTCGCTAAACTTTTCAAAGGGATCAATAATTAAATTGTGCTGTGTAAGCTAGTTTGCGCCGATAATTCAATTTTATTTTCCATAGGAAACTAACTTCTCTAGATTTTAAGTTAGAAATCAAATAAATATACTGGAATTATTTCCTGTAAAAATCGAGATTGCGTTCATTATATGTTTTTTTTTATTTTCAGCTTGAAAAAATAGCATTGCAAAAAGAAAAAGAAAAGATTTTTTTTATTTAATATTAAACTACTGCGTATTCTATTTTGAACCTCAGTAAACATCGAAAAGAGATTTGATTCTTACTACCTTAGAACTCTTGCCACGTTTCATTTGAGAAACTCTTAGTGGGTAAAGTTTGACCTTTTCTAAAACTCTTAAGTAGGAAAGCAGTTTTTATCAATTTGAAGACCAGAACAAGCCCCAGGGAAAAGAAGAAACACAGATAAGAAGAAAACATAAATTTAAGTTTAAAAGAAATAGTTATAGGCATCTCAGATTTCTCGTTAGGTAGAAACTATTGTTAGAACTACAGAGCTTCTTAAGGCACACTAAAAATACTTTTCTTTAAAAACTGGAAGTTTTAATTTAAGAAAAATTTATAGAGCTCTCAAGTTACGTACTTTACTGTATAAAATATTTGTATATATATAGTGAAACAAAAGAATATCCTACTGAGATTGGAGAATAACAGAATTTCCAAGAATCTGAAACATTGAACAATTAAAATTGTAAAGACCGAAATAATCATTGGACTATAAAATGGATAACTATTATGATTTCTAAAGCTGTCACTCATTTGAGACAGTGAAATAGAATTAAGCATTGGTTTATGAATACAACCTTCCCCGTCAGCAGAAATTTTCGACATAATAGAAAAACAGAAACTCTAGATTGTTTCTGGATTTCTGATATGTTATTTATTGGCAAAATATTTGTATAAATTCTAAAACTGGGATATTTTAATTATTATATTAAATACCTTTCTTTATTATAAAACGAAAACAACAACACAATGGAACCGCTACAACACAATGGAAAACAATAAGCTACTCGGGCGAAAAAGAAACGAAGTTCTTGATCTAACATACAGTATACTGTCAGTACTAGTAAGTAACACAAAGTTATTCAACTATAAAATTAATTAGATACACTGTTCACTTAAAATAAATAGTCAGACCGTTTTCTAGGATCTTAACATAATATATATATATATATATATATATATATATATATATATATATATAAAATAAGACACTTACTTTTGACATTAACTACATTTTCAAAACAAAAAATTGATAATCTTCGCAATCCGATCAAAATGTCAGCGGAGAACGCAACTTATGTTTTAAAACTATGCACTTTCCTCGCTAAAATACTTCTTATAGAAACCGTACTGCTTTTATTCTGGAAGAAGGGAATTAAAAGAATATTCTTACTAAGTACCATCAGAATATTTGTAAAAACGATTAATCTATATAATTTTAAAGTGAGTGGTACTTATTAGTACTGTCAGTAGATAAAGAATTAATAATACAAAACATTCCTTATTTGTAAAAAAAATTGAAAATTCTTGTTATTTAAAATTTTGCTTCGTATGTATTTGTAGGAATACTGTTAATGAAAGAAAATGGATTAAAATTAGATCATTATACATCCTGTGAAAAAATATTTTCATCAAAAATAATATATGGTAATAATGGTGTTCTGAATAATTGGTTTTTAAATAAATATGGTAAGGATTAATCATTTTACTTTATGGCAATACTGAAAGTAAAATTTGAGATGTTTCATCATTTGTACAATCTTTGCTTTACTTCAAAGTTATTTTACCTTTATCAATTGACTGAGAGAAAACTGGAGACTAGAAATCATTACTTTTCCGTGCTTTAAGAATAATACGTTCCTTAAGTTCTTATAGTTAATTATCAATAGAAAAGAGAGATTCCCTACATTTTTCTTATCGGTATTCTGAAAGAAATTACACATTAAAGAAAAAAGCCAACCAAGCTTAGTTATGGAAGTCCCTACGAAACACGCCCTTTACGACTGGAGGAAGACTAGAAAAATTGTTTATAATTTTTTGTTTGTTACAACTCGACTCATACGTTTATTCAGAAATAAATCTCAGATATAAGACATTCTTTTTTCATAAATGCATATCCTTCTTATCAAATAATATGAATGAAAAGATGCAGTAGATTAAGGGCTCTCTCTCTCTCTCTCTCTCTTTCTCTCTTCATACTGTTACCACGTAACCAATAAAAATAGCGACTTTTAGCAAATTTATGTCAAAATTATCAAGTGCAAATGATGTGACAAAGATTTGGAAAAAAAGATCCGATTAACAGTCCATTTCCAATTTTTGACTATCCATTTCTAAAATCACATACAATGAACAAATAATTATTCAATTAAAATTTCTTTAATACTTAATTGGAATTTTCGGAAAACATGTTTCGTATACTTTTATCGTGTTAATTAAGAATAAAATTAGCGGTTTTTTGACTTTTGATTTTTTTCATAAACTATTGTAGTTGGTCTGAGGAAAGAGAAAATAAGAGGAAATAATGCATACATTGTTTTAAAAATTCTTCTTTGTATACAGATAATTGCTGAAATCAACCTTCTATTACCCTGTTTGCAGATTATAACTATGAAAACATTTATTTAGTTTGATACATTAAAAATATACTAAATTAGAGAATGCTCTATGTATTAATTATGAAGTGTTATGAAAATAGTTGTGAGGTAAAAAAAAATTCTTGTTGCTTTCTTAAACAAGTTTTGAATACTTTTTAAATAAATATTTGGGTAAAATTCAATCAATTTTATATTATAAAAAAATATTTAGCCACATATTTATCGAACTGAAAACTGTGTGTGTGTGTGTTCTCCGGAAAAAATTTAATATGAGGGAGAAAGTGGACAGTATTAGACAGAGGGCGAATAATTATAAATTATTTCAATAATGTCTTTAATTTTAAATTTTTCTTTGATTTTGTTAAATATTTTTGGCACTCTTAATTTAATCTCCATATATTACTGTTGAAAATGGCATTTGTTTGTACTATATAATATTTACGTATACATATGTGCTGTATAGTTTCGTATATGTGTGTATCAATTACAATTCTAATAACTCTTTTACATTTACTTGATATCTATATAATTGTATTACTTTCTTTTCTTTTATTTGTTATCTTTAATAAAATGAGGAATAATCTTCCGTAAGATTGAATTGTCATACCGGAACCATCACCATCAAAATTGGACTCGATAAACGTCTTTAAAGCTTTATCGTTTTCCGGTTTACGTTTAAACTTGACCTTGAAAATCCATACATCATCGCGTTCACGATGTTGATTACATAAGAGACCGTAATTGAAATCTTAGAGCCTGCCGTATCGTTAATAAAAAAAGTTACACTCGCAAACTTTGAATTCATAAATATCTTCTGTAGAAATAGGTAAAATGAAAGGGACACATATTGCCCTAAAAATGAACAAAATGTCAATTTTTTTTATAATTTCATTTTAATCGTGCAACTTTTCTATATACGTGTGCAAAACTTCATAGTTCTAGTACATTATTTAGACAGTTATTTAACTTTTATTAACAATATGTCAAAGCGAAAACCATAACTAGAACTCGTGACGTCTGGATTTAGCTTTTTGGTTTACTTTACTGACCTTTAAATCTTTAAATGGCTTCTTCTCAGGCTTTTATTTTACTTAAAATGCTAAGATTTTTTTAATATTCAATATAAAACTTTGAAACTGTTTTTTGGTTGGTTTGTATAATGTGTGTTTAAGGATTCTGTGCATGGAATAAGGATTTATTTGAATAGTTTTTTTAAAAAAAACATCATAGTTAGATATAGCTGTTACGTACTGTTTTTATAGTGTCCGACACCAAAAACAAATTGTCAAAAATACATCGAAAAATATTAAAAAAATTTCAAAAATATTAAAATTTGTAAAAGTTGCAGGAATTTCAAAATATTGAAATATTTTTTTTAATTTAAAATTTAAGATATTTGTTTGTTTAATAATTGTGTGTTTTTTCTGAAATGTATATTTCAGGTGCTTTCAAATAAGTTACATTTAAACATTTTCATATAAATATATAAATAAAAAAATTGTGAACGGGGTATCATGTCCCTTCAAAAGGATTAATATGGACAAATTTTTAAAAGTTACATGAAGCGTCTTTTATGCCCGTAAACCTGTTTCTTCATTCCCACACAAGCAATGCGTAAATATAGCCATTAAGAACCGAAAAGAAACTCTCAAGCATTACCCCTTCTTCGAAGAAACGTCAAAAATAAAACCAGACATGAACCTGTAGCTAAAATATAAAGTAAAGATTCTTAGAAACGGATACGCATCATTTGATGTATTCCGCTTATGTTTCTCAATGTATAAAAAATTCCCACTACTCGACTCATAAATTAAACAAAGAATTACAAATAACAACAACAAAAATGTTAACTAAAGTTTTGGGTTCTGATCCCATTGACCTGGATAGATGTCCTTGGGAATATTACCGCACATTCTAATTGATTTTCTCGCTTTGAAAGCTGTGATATGGAACGTCACGGTTATGCTCCAACGGCTTACCCTTGTGTAGTGGACGTGTGTAGAGAAAGACCGGTGCAATGTGCTCTATTATTAACCTCGAAATATTACCTCTTCCGACGTGATGTCCGATATGGGAAAAAAATGAAAAGTTTGTTTTTGTACATACAGAGATAACAGTTTGTTTTTTGTTATAATTTTTACAAGAGAACCCGTGCTCTTAGATTCTTCCCTCAGACAATCGTCAAGGTCTGACTACCCACGCTGAATTGGAAATAGTCACGTACTCAAACGAGCAAATCCCTTTCTTCCTCGTCTGCTGGACCATCAAATACTGCAATCTTTTATTCACAGCCTATTTGCGCAGTTTGGCGTTAGGTTTTGAAATAATGCCTAGGAGAAGGTGTGTATAAGGGAATGAAAAGAAAAAAAGTAAAACTGTAACAATGAAAGTTTTCCTCCTCCCTTCTTTATGGCTGTTCAAAGCAAGATTAAATTGAACAACTGCTAAAAAAATTGGTTTAAGGTTGTTTTTAGTATCAAAAATAAGCGAGTTGTAATGATCTACTGACTAAACGCTGGAACTAAACAAAATGGATATTACACCTTTACGTACTTGGATCATTTTGTTGATAAAGTAATTATATACACTCTGTCGCAAAAAAATATATGCACCCAGAAGAAATTGAGCTACATTCACGAAATTTGGTATGCATGTAGTGTATATGAAAATAAACAAATGATTAAAAATTCAAGAACAAAATATCATTTTATTAAGCGGTTACAGCTTACCAAAAGGTTAAAAATCAGTAAGTAGTAAAGCCACCTCTGGAAGCTATACAAGCCGAAATTCGGCGTGGCAAATAGTCTTATGACCCCCTGTACTGCCATAGTCTTTGCATCTGCGCAGTTAATTCTCCTGTATCTCGGGACGGCTGCAGTTGCCTTCCCAGCCTCCAGACATGCTCTATTGGCGAAAGATCTGGCCATCAAAGCATTGTTAGTCGCGCAGTATGTGAACATCATCCTGTTGATAAATGGCACCTGGGCAGCATGGGTAGCACAATCGGCGTTAAAATATCGCGTATCTGCGAAGTGTCAAAGTGCCTTGAAGGACCACTAAAGATGAAAGAAAACAAACCTTGTGAAATTGCTGTATGCCGCTCGACAATAAATGCCGGATCGGACCGCTGGCCGGTAACGTGTGCGGTGGTCATCAGCACTGAGACTGAATCGGGATTCATCACTGAAGATGACACGTCTCCAGTCTGTCACACTCAAAAGGTCGGCAAAATCCAGTCGACACTGCCTATGATGTGGGGTCAGTGGTAAGCGTCTTGTAGCCAACTTCGGTCACTTATGGTTTCTCTTGATGGCACTGGATGTCTGGAAGGAAAGTGGCGTTTTGCTAGCGACGTTGTTGGTGAAAGTGGCCACTCTTCTGATTGCACGATCCTCGCGATCATTTTGTTCCTGGGACGTCCTGATCCGCGACGGTAACTCTATGATCCACTGTTGCCAACACCGAGCAACTACCATTCGCTCCGACCGAGGGGCGGCCGATACGTCTATTCGACCAACCTGCTTCTCTGAGGCCTATTATGCGGCCCCTATCAAAGTCCGTCAGCTGCTCGTACTGCCGCCGGTTACGTCTTAAAGGCATCCTAAGTCTCAATATCGTCTATCAAAGTCATCAGATTCGTTTGGATAGCCGTACGGCGCTTACTCATGCTTTTAAACTCTCCCAGTTGCGCAACTAATATGCGCATAGCACATAGCCTTGTCTCATTGGCTTAAATTTTAATCATTTGCATATCTCTTACCAGACTACATTCTTGCCGAGTTTTGTGATTGTAGCTTGATTTCTTCTGGGTGCATATATTTTTTGCGACAGAGTGTATTATAAATTTCTTCAATTGTTTCCTTAAATTTAATTTCATTGAGAAAAACTGCTCAATATGTGCACTTTCTATATAATGCTTTAAATAAATTATCAAATATTACATAATTATTACAAAATTTTTGAAGCATCCTTTATTATCAATCATCTTTTAATAATACATTAAGGTACCTGACTCGTTCAGAACTGTTGTTTTGCAAAAGCGTATAAGTGGATAATTTGTATGATATTTAGTGTCCCTTAGATTAGAATACATGTATATAATTGTTTTAAGAATATTATTACAGTAAAAAATTATATAAATGCAATATTTTGGCAAAAAAGGGACAAAGAATTACCTATTTCCAAAGCTTTCTAGTTTTATGGTAAATAATTCTATAATAATAATATTTTGCCTATATATAGCTCAGATCTCTATGCAAAGCCTGAACTAGGATTTTTGAAATATATAATTTAGAAATGGATTTATCCATATATTTTAATACAACAGAGTGGAGAAGTTTTAAGAAAAGAACACCGATAACTATTTAAATTGGCAGTAACTCTGAAAATAATTTGAACTTTTCAAAAATCCTAGTTCAGGCCCTCTGGATGCCTCTTTACTTTATATAAGCAAAATATTATTATTATACAAGCCCTTTTTATCAAAGCAGAATATTTCGAGAGTAGGTAATTCTAAGTTTCTTTTTTGACAAAATATTGCATTTAAATAATTTTTTTTCTAATTATATTCTTGAAACAATTTTATTCATGTATTCTAATCCAAGTGACACTAAATATCATGAAAAGTATTAATTTATACGGTTTTTTTTAAATCACGGTTCCAAACGTAGTCGGATGCTTTAAATGTTCGTATGTATATTTTTGCCTTTTATCTCACACACACACATACATATATATAATTTCATTTCAAGAATTAAAGCTTTGAAACTGCCGAAAAAATTTTTTAAATATAAAGATTACCCAAGCACAGTTTTAGGTTGATTGTATGTAATTTTCATTTCCTATAAAGATTTCTATACTCATTTTAAATTCAAGCATTTTTGTTCTTGCTAAAAATAATTAATTTCTTTGAGTTTTTTTGTTGTTTGTTTTTAATGGCTATTAAAATATTATGAAGTTAAAAAATAATTACATATAGGAAAATATTTTTGACGTATCATAAAACTACTTCATAGTTTTTTTAATGTCTGATCCCGATACAATTAAAAATTTGTTACATTAAATACGTTTCGAACCAAGTAAAATTTTACAGACGGTTTTGTGTCGTTTCTTCTAACATTTAACATGCTCTCATTTTTCAGTCAGTAACCTCGTTCTTGAGGAATTGAGTGGTACGCTAATTATTAAATTTTAAAATAAATCATTTATGCATTTAAAATCTATTAAGAGTTAATTGAGAATGTATTAAGAATGTTTAACCTTGATACAACAATCACCTATGGCAATCCGTTTGTTACTGCTAATTTTGATTTTAGTTGTGAAACATAAATTTAAAAAGATTCATTGTTTACTTAATAAATAAACGTTTCTTTTGTTCGTTTAATTATGTCCTGAAAAATTAAAAACTATTTTAAGGTAAATGAAAATTTTTATTTCGTGTATAATGGTGCTAATTAAATACATTTGATTTTCATTTACAAAATGTCATAAATGTGAATCACTTAAAATTGCAATGATTAAAAGGAATTAGAATTTCTGGCCTTTTTAAAAGGTTTGTTTAAGGTTTGTTTTAAGTTGAATCTATCTAGCGTTTGGTTCTTTTAAAAAAAAGAAGCTTCTTTTTCACATTTCAATAAATAATACCCTAAAATAAATTTAATAAGGTTCTTTGTCAATGATTTCTTACCCTGGATTATTTGTATAGAGAATTTTTTTGTCGGCTGCAAAATTAAGGTATCCATCTACCCTAAAATCATGATTTTTTAAAAAAAATTGACAATTTTTTATGATTTTATTTTATAGGCCATCTTATTAGCTTTATAAAAATACCAAGTTTTTCATTTTTCATTCACTAGAATAAAAACTACAAGTGTTTTAGTAAAAGCAGATGCCATAACTTTACATAAGATGTTAAACTTTAAAATGCGTTTCACTCGAAATGTATTTTTTTTCGAAAACTCAAACGGGGGCAGCGATTGCTCAAAAAGTTTTTTTAAATAATTTGCTGAAATTTTTTTGTGTTTTAACCTTCAAATTTATCAATCACTGTTTTATTACAAAATTTATAGTTCTTTATGTGAATAATAATCACTGGTTTTTTAAAGCAATTTCATATAATAGTTAAAATAAAGTGCTCTAGTTTTTGTAAAAATTAAAATATCTCTTATCCTGAAGTTCATTTCAAAAAGGAATAGCAAAGTAATACATCCAAATTTAAAAAATTGAGGATTTGTTCATTTACACTATTTGTTCGGAGCGGGTTCCATTTATGTAACTTTTTTTCATTTTTTTCCCATTTTAGTTGCAATAATTTATTTTTCTCTTCTTAATTTTAGCCTTTCTTTCTTAAAATGTAGTAAATAAATCTAAAAACAACAAAAAATCTCCATATCTCCATTTTTTTAAAAAAAAAGTTGTTCCAAGTATTCGAATACCTTAAGCAAGATCTTTTTTTAAAAAAATTAAAGTATTTAGGTTTGATGGAAGAAGTTTAGGGATCATTTTAAGTTCCGTATTTATTTTTAAAAGAAGCGTTCTTCACTGACCACATTTAAATTTTACAGGATAAAAATACAGTAAATATTGACAATACACGAAAACCAATGTAAAGATTGTTCTAGATGAATCCAAATGCGTTCTTTGATTGTATTTTAAGCCATGAACTTGAGAAAGTTTATTCACTATTTTATGCTAGAGAAGGATTCGGATGTTTTATCAATTAAAAATGAATAGTCATTTCTCTTGCGTTAGAAATACGCTGCTCCACCCTTTCTTATGAAAATGTATCTGAAAAGTAGTTAATATAACATAACATACGTAACATTAAATTGTAATAATTTTTAAAAATTATATATATATATATATATATATATAGCAGTAAATAAATTAAAAAGAAGACTAATAAATCCTAAAACATCTTAAGAACAAACCGAAAATAGTTTTTTTTTAAATTATTACTATTTAATGTTACGTTATGTTATGTTATCTTAACTACTTTTCAGTTACCTTTTCATAAGAAAGGGCGGAGCAGCGTATTTCTAATGCAAGATATATATATATATATATATATATATATATATATATATATATATATACATATACATATATATATTAATTAGTTTTATATGTAATATGTGTAAAAACATAATAAAATATTTTGCTGTTGCACAATTACTTGAGATTTTTTTTCCTAATATGCAAATCTAATAATTGCAAAATTTTGTTCGAATACATTTTTGCAACATATTAGTCATTTGAACTTGGAAAAAATGTCTTAATTCATTCATATATTCTCATTAATATTATTTAATTAATCAGATATGAATAGAATACTTCATTAAAAGTAAATGCGTGGTTTCTTGTTTCAAGAACTACATGCTAATTACTGACTTCTACTTGTGTTACGTTTTTTATACGCAACTTAGAAATAACGAATGGTTATTTTCATAAGAAATTAATTGCTTAAAAAAACAAAGATTTATTCTAATTATTTATTTAGTATCAGTGACCTTTTTAGAAGTTAAAAAAAGCCAATATTCTGTATGCGAATTTTGAACCAAAAGATTTAAGATTGACTTGTATATTTACTTTAAGGAATTTTCCCTGAAATGTAACAAAAAAAATCAAGCAAAATAAACGCATTTTATATAAAAAAACAATAAAAGAAAGTATATATATTGAAGGAAAGGGAGAAGTAAATATTCTTTTATTAAACAATATTTCAAGAAATAGTTACAAGAAGTGTGATTTTTTTTAATGAAAATTCGAGCACTTTCTCAGAAACGTAAATAAAAAATTGTTTATACAGCTCCGAAAGGAAATGCGCGGTGTGTAATATCAAAACATATAGAATTGCTTTTTATTGCTGAAAAGTAGTCAAGAGTAAATCTTTTCCATTGTTATCTCAATTTTTTTCATGTAACAGCAGTTCATCTGCAGAGTTTTAAATTCCTTTTTAGTATTTTTTTTTTTGGTATTATGATTTTTTTCTGATTGTTGTACAAAGTTACCAACATTTTCATCATTTATGTATTGGGTACCAAAAGCTTTAAAATAAAGGATAAATCGCGTATGAAATGTCCATTAAAAAAATCTGAAATAGAAAATGTTTACTATATCGTTAAACTAAAATAAATATTAAACCTAAGTGATCTCAAAATCTTTTGTTAATTCTATACCTCTCGTTAGTAACAATAAGGAGATGAAAAAATATTTTACATAATTCAAATTCTGGAAATTTTAAATGTTATTATCCAAGAACTACCAGAAAATAAAAATAAAAAGTATTTCTTTCTTTTATAATATTTTCAGTCAATTATAAAGTTTTATTTATTGCCATACATATGACTAAACACAGTTCAATTTCGAGCAAAATACATTTTCGTCACATATTTTACAAGAAGAAATGTATTAAAAAACATACCAACATTGTTACTGAAACGTTCCGTATCTAAGATAGAGACAATTGACTGATTAATTATTTATTAACGTCACATTTCGAAACTACTTGAAAGCTATTGATGATGAACGTGATGTTTCTGAGCCACGGTTGAATAGTTTGTCCGACACCCGTGCTACCACCCCATTCTCCAAACTTTCATATCAAGCCAACGTGAGGACTTAAAATCTCGACGCTCTTTATGTTCATCATCCGCTTTATACAGCTGTTCTTTAAAGGCAGTAGCACGCGAACTCACGAATCAAAAGAATCAATGCCAACCATTGGTTCCCGACTGTGACCATTCAGCGATTAAGGCGACAAAAAGATGGAGAACGCTCATTACGTTATAATTTTGTCAACGTTTATTTGGTTAACTTTGTACTTCTATTTCACAAAATGTTTACTCCTGTTTATTGAAATATCTGAAGGAAATTCCAGACTGCTAAATCAAATTAATTAAATTTTCGATAGGAAAAACGTACTCAGAAATTTGTAACTATGAAATTTTTTTACTCTTTTCTTTGGAAAATAATGCTTTTTCTCAGCGGCATCTTATTTTGCCCAAGGCTGTTCAAAGACAGCTTAGATAAAAACAAGAATTCTAGCTCTCTTCTAATAATATTAAAAATCTTAATAAATTTTAAATATTCACTTCTTCTGATTTATACTGCTGAAAATATTTCGTAAATACAGACAAATCGATTTATAGTGTGCACAAAAGAATATTTATAAACGTGTTTTCATTTCAATATACAAACTCTTTCTAAACATACGTACATAATACTTTCTATTTGATTCTTTTTAAGAAAGTTTTAGCAAAAACATTTTTGTATTTAATCATATTTCTGATCGTATCCCCCCTACAAAAGTCGAATTAATTCATTGTAGTGCTCAGTCTTTTTCAGTGAATTCAGTAAAAGTATTTTCTAAATTAAGCTTCATTACATCAATATATGTATATATATATATATATATATATATATATATATATATATAGTGTTTTTAGTATTATACACTTCTAGTGTTGTGATTATTATCTTTAGTATTAATATGGAATCTTATTCTAACTCTATATCTTCTTTTCCTTGTAACCTAGTAGTACAGGCAAATATTGGGGAAGGTTGGCTGGCCTTAAAATTATGATTAACCCCACAATCTTGGTTCTTAAGGCTAAAAATTTGTTATTACACTATTGAGGCTGTATTGTAATAATTCGATTTTTTGCTTTACTCTTTGAGATTTATGAAAAATCAGCATATGATTATTTTGACTGTATATATATATAGTGCCCCCCCAAAGTTAAGGACCATGTTCATCTCTTTAAGTAGATTGCGTGAAATAAAAAGTTGAATGGAATTTAATTTGGCTTTATGTATATTAGAGTGCTATTAAAAATAAAGGAAACAAGTTGAAGAACACATTAAAATGTATTTGTAGCTTGATTTACGCAAATGAGATAAAGTGTGTGGGGGAGCAAGAGATTCGATTGTCACTGCAAAAAAAAAAGAAAAGAAACAGGCTGCTCAAGTAGTTGGTTAGTAGGGAATGTAGTCACTTCTTGCTCCAATAAAGATATCTACACAATATTTCATACTACGAAGGAAAATCTGAATCATTTGCACTGATTCTGCCACAGAGAGGTTTTAACCTTCGAAATGATCCTTGAAGTTGGCTCGCGAGTTGGAACCTTTCTTCCAAGTTTCTCCGAGACATGCACAATCAGATTCAAGACTGCGATCTTGCTAACTATTGAATGCACTTGATATCACCACTTTCAAGATACTCCAGTGCAAATTTAGAATGATGAGGCATCGCATTGTCGTCCATTAAAAAGAAGTGCACACTCGTAGCACTTCGGAAAAGACGAACATGAGGTTCCAAAATCTCATCTATGTACTTTGTTACATTAATAGAACCTCCTCTAAAACCATGAAGGTCCGTGGGTCTAGCAGATATTATACCCGCCCACACCGAACCACTGCCACCGCATTTCTGATTTTGTTTTGTGATGTTATGAGGGTGGTAACGTGTTCCACGTTCTCTCTAGATTATGCAATGAAAATAATCTTTCTGTAAATCGTGATTCATCGGAGAAAATCACATTGCACCATTAATTGCCTATCCAGCTCCCATGTTATCGACCGAAACCGGCTCCTTTTTGCACATTAGTCAATAAATAGCACGCGAACAGCTGGACGGCTGTAATACAGGCCATTCTTTTTGAGTTTCCCCGCAAAGCTCCTTACCTGAAAATCATTCCTTCCGAACGTCGCATAGTTCAGAATAGAAATCGGTCTTGTCTAGATGTTGTTATACTCGGTCAGCCTGTTACAATTGATCTATAAACATTTCCGATAGCTTGGTGGAATTTCCGTTGCTTAAAAATTAAGTACTGTGCAAGACTTACAAAACTAGACACCTGTCTATAATCACCCCCTTTTTTAACATTCCGATAATTCTGCCTTTAATTGCACACAAAAGTATTTATCTTCTTGAGTCATACCTAATACTTTACAATAGCTGAAATACGCTCAAGCCCATTGATTACACAAATAACCAGATTATTAAATACTCATTTATATATTTTATTTTAACATTCCCAATAGGCCCTCTAATCATCCTATTATGTAACGGAGAAAAATTTCGTATATGTATTATTTATTAATATCAATAAACATCAATACATCAAGTTGCGCAATATCTCAATTTTTTACTTCATTTTTTTAACCTTTTTTTATATTTCATTCTCCAAATTATACTTAAATTTTGGACGTCAGTATATATATATATATAACACTTCGGAGGATGGTATTACGTATTCCATATTGAGGCGATCTATTTTCAACTGTTGAATGAAGAATACATATTTCTTTGATTTAATCCATTTTATTGTACATGTAGACACTTATACGAAACACAAAGTAGAAGCGACATAGCACAACAAAGAAGCAGAAGACATTCACAGAAGATGTTGACAAATACAAAGGGAGAAAGAGCAAAAGCTTTCAGAGTGCTGGCTATTTATATGAAGTGGCAATCCACATGACTTCCTCTTATGGAGGCTATGATAGGTGGAAAGCTATCGTTCGATAGTTTCTGATGTAATCTTACTTTTTAAAAATGCAAGCTGTTAACCTTCAAGATACGATTACGATTAAATCCCGTAAGGCGGGCAAGCAATAAATACTTACACGTGAATCCTAAAGGAGAGGACCATTAAAAATTAAAAAGTTTTTCAGGGTTAAATTAAAAGGAGGGTAAAAAGTGAGTTAGAAAAGACAAAGAGCTGCGTGGTCTTGTTTGCATTTATTGCAACTTTAATGTAGAAGTATTTCATTATCGATATTCTCTTATATTTTCCCCTGTCTCAGTATTATAACAATTATTTCTTAAACATTTTCTTTTCGTCGTGTAGAGCCGCTGATGCACACACTTTGTGAGTAACGTGAGGAGTTTGAATCGAGGTTCAAAGTCCACACGTTAGGGTGGTATGGAAGTATGAAGAGTGGGATGTATAGAAGTGGGTGGTTGTCTCCCGTTACTTTAGAGTACGACGTTAAGAAAAAAATCTAATCAAATTAAAGTTCTCTCTCTTTTAATTTTCTCTCAATTATAGATGAAGACATATGTGTTAAAGCAGGGGTGCCCAACACAAATGACCTTGTGAGCCACTTCGGAAAAATATTATAATTTCCTGGGCCGCACATAAAAATATGAACCTTTATATCAGATTTGGAAAAAAAACATTTATTGAGTGAAAATTTAAAATAGAATAAATTATTATTATTGTTTTCATTATTTTTCATGTATACAGACATAGATAATATAATAATGTTTATATAATATAATAATGCAATGATCAAATAATGTTTAAAATATTACAGTGTGTGTGTTGCCATTTTCTTGAAAATTACGTTGTTCCTTTTAAATTGATCGTTCGATACTCATTGTTGAAATTTAATAGGGCTGTCATTCGCAAACAATTAAGTATACGTTGCCCTTTATCTTAACCGTCCTGAATATATATTTTTTAAACTTTAAAAAGCATCTCTGACTGCCTCTTGATTTTGGGCACCCCAAACAGAAAAGGAGGAGGAGAAACGAAAGTCGCACACATAGAGAATCATATACCATCCATAGTAAATAATATGCATAATGCAATTCGGAATTTATTAAAAAAGTAAGTTATAGAAAAAAATATAACTGTTTGATAAAATATAAATCTATTTAAATCTAAAGGACATTTCTATCATCAAAAAGGATTTATTTTAAAACAAGAACAGGTAACAGGCAAATACATTGTAAATTTATATATATATATATATATATATATATATATATATATATAAATTTCCCTTCAAATAAATTTCAAAATGAAAAAAAACTTTAAAAACCTGATATTTAAAAATTTTTAAAAACATTCGGCGGACCGCGTGATGGTCACCCTTGTGTTAAAGCATGAGTCAATACATTTTAAGAACTTAAAAATGATGGAACATACTTTCAAAAGTATGCGATTACTTCATAATTCTGAAGAGTCGCTGCCTTTGTAAGCTGTCTGTTTAAATTCAACAGCTGTTGCACGAAATATGAAGAAATGTTAAAATTCTAAGATTGCATACCATGATACCGATTTCTTGTATATTCTGACGAGTTTTCACTTGAGAATTTTTTTAAAAAAGTTATTTTAAAACTTCCATATTTTAAAAAAAAATTTACGATCATTTACATATTCAATTTTTATTAAAAGCATTTTTCATAATTTTTATTGTATTACTATATATGATTAATTTTTATATTCCATTTTTTTGGTTCGTGATGTGTATAATATTTCATATTAATATTCAATTATTAGTTAATCCTAAGATGTTATATATAATATTTCCTTTTACATTTACAGATGGCTCCAAAGTTACCGGTCAAAGTTTGGCCATCGACTACTGGCAGTGCTACTGGGATTTTGCACCTTATTCGTCCTCAGTTATGTCACTACAAATGTTGGTCGTCATCCCAGATTTGCGCACCCTGTCAGTAAGTTATATTTTTATCATTGTTTTCATCTGACTTACACAGCTGCATATCAGTAGGGCTTTTAATGGTGCACAGTTTCATACAATTCTAGAACATATATATTGCTTACGTTAATGAATTATATTTAACTAAAATGAGCTATTGTTTAGATGTTATTTAAAAAAAAAAATAAAAATATATCTTATCTGTATTTAAGGTATCCGACTACGTTCGGAACCGTGATTTTCAAAAGCGCATAAATGGATAATTTTCATGATATTTAGTGTCACTTAGATTAGAATATATGCATAAAATTGTTTTAAGGACATTTTGACAAAAACAATTATATTTAAATACAATATTTCGGTAAAAAATTAGAATAATCTTTTTTCCAAATGTTCTCCATTTGTGAAAATTGCTTCTATTACAATAATATTTTGCCTGTATATAGCTCAGACCTCTGTTCAGAGGCTCAACTAGAACTTTTGAAACATATGACTTAGAAGTGGGTTCATTCATATTTTACGACAACAGAGGGAAGCAATTTTAAGAAAAAAATCGCGAATAATTATTTCAATTGGTGGTAACTCTGAAAATAATGTGAATTTTTCAAAATTTCTAGTTGAGCCTCTGTAGAGAGGTATGAGCTATATACAGGCAAAATATTATTATAATAGAACCCTTTTTCACCAAAGGAAAACATTTGGAAAATAGATTATTCTAAGTTAATTTTTTGCCAATATATTAATTTAAATAAATTTTTTTTGTCAAAATGTCCTTAAAACAATTTTATGCATGTATTCTAATCTGAGTGACACTAAATATCATGAAAATTATCGATTTATGCGCTTTTTTAAAATCACGGTTTCGAACTTAGTCAGACACCTTAATATTAAAAAACACACCTAACTCATTGTTCAAACTTTAAAACTGAACTATGAGAAAAGGTAACATTTTTCAATTTGAATTTCAATCTTTACCTCTTCCTTGTAAAAACAATAACTTTTCAATATTACACTTACAATCTCAGAACTATTATTTGGCTTGAAACGAAAAAAAAAAGAAATACCGTAAAATACGGCGTAAAACTCGCACCTATAATTTCAAGCTGTAATTTTTAATTTTTCTTTATATTCATCGCATCCTCTTTTTTACGAAAAAACCTGAAATATACATGTGCGATGCTTTTATGTTTTGAAATCATTTATTCAAGGTATTATCCCAAACTTTTAAAAAAATACTTCTAGAATACTTCTAGAACTACAACCCTTGAGAGTTCATAAGGAATATCATTTCTTTTAAAGAAACAATATTTCAATATACGTAAAAGTCTAATTTTTTTCTAAGCTGATCTTTTTCTCTGATTTGTAAAGCCATCATCTTTATACCCGGCGTATAACGCACACCCGCATATTTCGATCTTATTTTTAAATTCCTACTATTAGTTCACTCTCTCCATATATATATATATATATATATATATATATATATATATATATATATTTTGTTCAAATTTTCAATCGTTAATAAAATACTTTCTATTCATCCATTCAAGTTCAAATACATTTTTTTAAACTTGTAGTGAATGACACTTAATGTTAATTTCTTTCAAATATTAAATCATTAATTGTTTAAAAAATGAATAAATAGTAACAAAAATAGTAGCCCAACAGCATATATAGAAAGGGAAAGCGTTCATTGTGTCCCTGTAGCGCAATGGATAGCGCGTTGAACTTCTAATCCAAAAGTCGTGATTTCGAATCCTGCCTGGGATGGCCTAACTTCTTAAAGTGTGATTTCTTTTATACTGTACTATTTAATTAGAATAATTAAATTAAATTAATGAGTAAACAGTAACAAATAGAAAAAATAGTCCAACACCATATATAAAAAGGAAATCCCTTTCTGTTTTGTCACTTAACATTGTGATTCTGTCATATGTGTATACATATTTTTATTAATGTATCTATTTAATAAAAAGTAACTAAAATAAAATTTTTCTTTGTTGACCTAAGTAGGAATTCTATATATATATATATATATATATATATATATATATATATATATATATATATATATATATATATATATTACTTGAGTTAAAAGTGCGCGTTATACACCAGATTTTACGGTAAGCCGCTTCTTTTCATTTTCATTTGTTTAATTTACAGTAAAATATTTCCTGATATTTTAACTCTGTGCATCCATTTTTCATTAATAGCTTCTTTTAGCAAAATGTTATGATACAGTTGATTAAGTTATCATTACTTAAAACATGAAGAATTCGTTTCTTTGCAAAGTAAGATACTTTTGATTTACTAGAGAAGTATGTTATTCATAAAAGCGTTCCAGAATGAGGTATTTCTTTTCTTATCAAGATGTAGTTTAATTTTTATACGAATAATATTAACATAACTAGGTTGTTTGGGGGTATTCATAAAGATTGACGCGTTTTGAAAACAACTCTCATAAAAATTCGCTATTATTATCCCTATATTAAACTTTATGACCACGTGTGCTCGGCTGATACTTCTTACAGTCCCTAAAGATCTGTAAGCTATTCGTAGACACAGTCTGCCATCTATCATAAAGTTTCAGAACCATTTGTGTTCTTTGGTGTTGAACACTTTGCATATAAATCGATGTCCCCCCATTATTTTCTTCCATAAATATACTACAGCAATATGAATATAAAAAAATGTTGACTTTAAAAAAATTCTCCACCTCTATTCTAATTAATAAAACTCATTTTATTTAAATGATTATTAATTTATTTTAAATCTACTGTGAAACGAAACTATAACAGAAATAAATCTTCAGAAAATATGTTTTCGTGTTTATATTTTAAGAAGTATATATGATGAAAAAAAATGCTCTTTTGTGAAATTTATTTTATGTATAGTAAAAAAAGTTACAAGGAATATTTTCTCTGGAAGCTTCCAGATTTTGCTCTCTTCTTTTAAGCTTCTGCTATTTATTTTATTCTAAAATTATACAAATTATGTTTCAATATTTCAAGTATCTAAGACTATGTTTCTATCAAGTATCTATGTTTATATACATGAAAAACAATGAAAATAATAATAATATATCAGTCTGTTTTAAATTTTCACTCTAACAAATGTTTGTAATGGATCCAAATCTAATATAAAGATATATATTTTATATGCGACCCTCGGGATTGTAAAGTTCTTTCGAAGTGGCACACGAGGTCATTTGGGTGGGCCACCCCTGATTTAGATAATTAGCAATATTAATTCATCAACATTTAATAACATGTCTGTTTCTCAATTAAAAATGAACATGTTTATTTGAAATATATTCTTATATTAAGTAAGATCTTAAAATGTCCATTTTAAACTCAAGGAGTGAAATAAAAATGTGCGTAGAAATACAGTTTGCAAGAATTAAATGAATTTACGTTAAATTCAAAAATTCGCTCCCATTAGTAGTAAATAAAATAAAATTAAAAAATATGTATGTTATATATGTATTGAACAAACTTATTTACCAATAGTTACTTCTTAAAGTTTTTTAAGTTTCAATATTCCATGAGAAGTTTCCGAAAACTCAGAACGGTGAGATAACCAAATTTAGTTATCAATAATTAAACAGAAAAGCTATTAAAAAAACTGAATAAGTAAAAGAAAAAAATTGATTCGTCCATTGGTGCATTAATTTAAAATATTGCAAACACAGAGAGAAATGCCCTTCTATACTAACAGCGATGTTAATCAATTTTGTCGTGTTTAAGTTTACAGCAATTAATTTTGTTTTAATGTACAGGAGTAGGAATCATTTCCTCTGGAAACTCTTACGCTTCAAAGAGCATTTTGCGATTTTTTGAAATTACATATTTTGACATGCATTTTCGCTTTCCCATAAGCAAGTATATTTTGCTCATTTTAGTATGATTATTTTTTTTTGTTTATGCATTTAAGTACAAAGTTTACAGAATCAAAACAATTTTTGTTTTGAAATAAGGTTTTTTTAAAAAATATCATTAGATGTGAACACAAAAAAATACAAATTTACTTTAGCTTACTTTCTGTTTTACCCACAAGATAACTTTTGAAAGGCCTATATTCTTGTATAAAATTAAAGCTAAAGAATACCTGTATTCTGTATATTTTGAATTTATCTCTTTTTTTTAATATTTTTTTTAAATTTGAAAACAAATTTAATCGTTATTTTTCTTTTTTTATCATGCTACAAAACAAAATTGAGGTATACAGAATACACAGATCTACAAGTACAATATACATATAAAATATCATAGCTTTGCAACTGAAACGTTTTTTAACCTTGTGCAAAGTGTGAAAATTAGAAACTGAGAAAAATTAAAGATTATATATAATTAGATTATTTTTTGCATTAAAATATTTTTTTACACTTAAAATGCACCCTTTTCATATTGTGGGCCTTCTTTTTCCTTAAAGTGTCCATGCATGATTTTTTTCCCATTCTGAGAGTCTTAAGAGCCTCTTTTGTGGTAGATTTAAATTTAATTTCTGCTCCCTTTATTCGATCATTGTTACCCTGAAAAGCAAAAATGAAAGAAAATACTCTAATTTATAAAACCAAGGCATTTCATAATATCTCGGTGATTAGATATTCCGTCATTAAATATCACTGTTGTTTAATTTTACACCCATATGAATTGTTATTTTGGAAGAACTTGGTATTGTATATAGTTCTGGTTAGTATTTCCAACTGTAAAACTGAATGATTCTTTTTATAGTTTTTAGTCTCTCTATCCAAATACTTTTTAATAGCTTGGGAGAAGATAATTCTTTAACAAAAGATTTAACTGCATTCTTAACAACGATAGACATAATAATACATTTGTTGAAAAAAAAAGTGGGGGGATTTTTCACTTAAGTAAATGCATTACAAAATAGAATCAGATAGGAAGATGTAGAGCATCGTTTCACCATTTATTGAAGGATAACGTTATACAGTATAACGTACCTTAAAAAAATTAGTAGTATGTTACATTCCAAATTCGCACAGAGTGTGGAGAGTAAAGTGTCATATCAGATGTCGTCCTCATCACTTGACCGTGATTTAAAATTACGAGGTTCGTCGTCAATAACCCTCATGTTGCATTGAAGTGCGATGCTAATAAAACAAGTAACCAATCAAAGAAATCCAAACATAAAATAATGCAAAATTCGGCTATAATTTTTTAAAGGACAAGTCTTTGTTGAGATTTATATTTTTCTTTGCCCTTAATGTAACTATTATCGGATTTAGACACGATTTGCTTTAAAACGCGTTCCTCACACTCTATGTTGATTTTTAAAAAAAAATTCTTAAAAATTGATTTTTGAACGTCTTAAGGTATTATCTCTCCTCCCCCTTAATCTAAAAAATTTTTAAACAATTAACTTAATATATTCTTGAATAATGTTAACTAACATCATTAGATTAAGTCCATATGATTGTCTATCTGCAACATTATGTCGCCATTATATCCAATCGACGTATCAAATTAAAAACTCATGCAATAGTTCAAAAAGATGTAGTATTTACATGTATTTTAAAATTACTTGAGAATTTAAACCCAAACCTTTTTTTTTCATTTTACTAGCAGTTTTATTATATCTTGGGGGAAAAATGTTAAAAATAATTACCTGGAGCATATAAATTATCTCAGTTTTATTCTTACTATTTCCAGCAGCAAATATTTTTAAAAGAAATATCCCTTCTTCACTTTTTTCTTTACTTTCTAAGACTTTTAATGTAACAAAAATGTTGTATTATAATTACATCTAACCCTTAAGAAGAATTTTTTCAATACAAGCAAATATGAATAGCATTAACATTTATCAAAAATGTGCATTTTGCATAAATGTATAGTCATCACGTGAGTTGAATTCTTGGATTGAGACTTCGATTCATTTCAAAATATATGTTGCATAATTTAATTTGTAAGAATTAGATAATTTGTTTACCCATAATTTTTTCATTTATTTTTTGCTAGATCTTTCATTATTTCTTGGTTCCTCTTTTTCTTTCTAGATCTTACATAATTCCTTTTTCATAAATTACTTTTGAATATTTTCAAACTAAAAATTGCTATTGTACAGAAATAATTCTTTCCAAAATCAAAATTTTGAAGCAACTCAATTTGTCAAGAAAATAATGATCTCTAACAAAAAATTGCAAAGATGAAAAACAATTATTTTTTAGATTTGATTCTTTGCACTTTTATTTATTCGGCAATGCCTCAGAATTATAATAAAATAAAAAACGTTACATGCACCCATGCATTTATATATGTATATATATATATATATATATATATATATATATATATATATATATATATATATATATATATATATATATATTGTAGTTAATTTTGCTTATATTCTCCTATCACTGCGATAGGAAATAATAAAATCCAAAGTAAAAGATTGCAGTACTATTAAAATATCGTTTATTATGTTACAATTAGGGGGAAAAGAACAATCTTCCATTCACAACAGCTGTATTTCAAGCAGAAATTGTCATATAAATTATAACCTTCGAAATTATTGATAATTGATATACAGAGCTCAAAATCCTAAGCCTTTGGTTCAAAAGTTTCCTGAAGGCGTACATTTGGTCGATTCTTAGTTAAATGATTGTGCCTAATGGAGTAAAAAAAGTTGCAGCTGCTCTAGCTGATATAGTGGCGAAGTTCGGGCATAAAATAAGCGACGTATTGTGTGCAAAGTGTAAAGCATTTCTTAAAAGAAAATCAGTTAAGGGGGATTGAGCTTAACTTGTAATACTAGAGATGAGAAACAATATCACAAGTATCAAATTTTAAAACCACATAATTAAAAAAATAAAAATATTTTACCGCGCGTAGACTTTTGTATATATTTGTAAGGTTTAATGTATTTATAATGATTGTTACGAATCGCGATAAAATATAAAAATGTATTCAAAACTTATTTACACGTGTTTAATTCCTTTCTTTAGTAAATGGACAGCTTTTTTTGTTGATAAGAGGCTCCAATCCAATTTTCTCCGAATCATAGAAACAAAACTTTTAAATATGCTTTCATTTTTCCCCCAAGAATGCGTTTTTTTCAGTCAAATACTAACTATACGTATGTAAATTCATTTTAAATATTCAAATAAAAATTTGAGAAAAATAAGTATAAAATTATAACTAAACAAATTGAATGAAAAATTATTTCAACAAAAATAAATTAAATTTTAAAGATAATTCACACTCACACACATAAAAGAATTTATATAAAAGTTTTTTAAAAACAATATTTACTAACAAGTAGTTTCTGAGAGAAACAGCAATTTCAAAAATTATTTTAAAAAGAAAGAACATCTTTTAATTAAGGAATTTTTAATAAAAAGAAATTATCTTTATAACTTTAAAAAATTATTATATATTGGTCACGTGTCTTTTTTTCGTATTAATATTTTAAAAGATAGTGAAAATAGAATTAAACATCGAATAGCATATGTTTTATTTTCACAAGTGTTGTCATATTTATACTGAGAAATAAATGCTAAAATCTGGTTTTACATCCACTTGTTTAGAAATTTTCCATTGGAATTTGCATCATTTAAATTTTTTTATATTTTGCTATGCTTGGTGATAATTACAAACAAAACACTGATTTTTTTAGTTATTCAGAATTATTTTCTATTCATGCTTTTTGATTTTTTTCGGGTTCATATTGAACAGAAAATTGCTCATCATATAAGTGATTCTTGAATAAAACTAATATTAACTACCAAAGGATCCAGAAGTCAGGACAAACTATAAAAAATAATAATTCACAAACAAATAAATATTTTTAAAAAACTCGATTTACACTAAACGGATACAAGAGAAGTCGAATTTTTTATGACAAAATAAAATAAAAAAGCTTGTGTAGTTTTTTTTATTTAACTACCAGATGGCGTTCAGAGGACAAGTCACTTACATGTTTTAAGGAATTTTACTACTGTTCAATGCCCAGTTCATCATTCTGGATCACAGAAATCAGACAAGGCACAGCACCATTTACAGCATTAAAGAGAATTTTTTGCAGTATAGCAGACACGTTTTTTCGGACGGCATTTTTGAATCTTGGCAATGATAACGGTTTATCGAGAAACGCTTTTGGCATCGGGAACCCCTCACAACCAAAAGTCATACGGTGTCAGACCGGGAGATCTGAGAGGTCATATGTGTAGAAAGGATTGACCCTACCAAATATTGTCGAAGAAGGCGTTGAATAGGAACTGCTGAAGTCCGGACCCTCCATGAACAAGAAGTCAACGAAACTTTAGCTTCAAAGATCTGTATTATTTTGTTGAAAACAGAACATGTCATTGATCATTTGCCATCCCGGATACCGTGCATCCAGTAATACGCTTGTAATGCTGAAATGGAACTTTCCGAATTTTTATAAAACAGTTTCATTAAAAGTTTTTTTTCTCCATAAAGAGAGTATTTCTATACGTAGAGCTTCTACTAGAGTTATCTGATGTAGCCGTACTTTTTATACTGTTTGTTACTTAGCATAATTCGATTTCAGAAATCTGACGGTGCCATCTATTAGTCATTTACAGAACTATTCAAACATACTTTTTTTATTTCGTCAATAAAAAGCTGCTTATTTGCCATCCGTTTGTTGAAAATCGCAGCTTTTATCTTAATTTGTTCGTGAATTATTAATTTTTATAGTTTGTCCTGGCATCTGGATCATCTGGTATGTACGTATTAATTAAAATTTTACTAATCGCCCTTTGAAATCTGGTGACATGTGACAGGTATTCAAAAAATGTGAATTATATTTTTTTACTATCTATTGAATATTAATATCTATTTCCTTAAAAAAACGAAGAAATAACTTTATTTTTTATCAAATTATTGTTTTAGTTGTATTTCGGATCTGAACTCTGGTATTAGAATCAATGCATCAGAGAAAATAAAGTCCTTAAAACTTTAAAGACTCATAAATCACGAATTAGATTTGTAATTCTATTTATCGTGTTTTTTTTTACACACAACCAAATATATGTTTGAACACTCTTATGTGTGATTTTTCATAGAAATTTAAATTAATGAATTCATATTTATTATAATGAGACAAATACGATAATATACTAGGTGAGAAAATTAAATATAACAAAATCTAATTTCAGAGATTAAATATTTTTCATAACACTATGTGTAATATATTTTATTCTATATTATTAATCAATATAAATTTACACGTATAAACTTATGGAAATAAAATAACTACAAAATATATTGGCTTTGAGAAATAATTTGAGCTTTTTCGCTATTTTATCAAAATCGGTTGTGAACTTCGTTGATATAAGTACATAATAAGAGTACTATAATAGTAAAAAAAAATACATTTAATGCATAATAATTCCTATTCCAGTAAAGTCATTTCTAATGGAATATTTTGTCTTATAAGTTTCTTATACTTTTATTTTTCCTCATATTTTCAATATTAATGATAATAATAATTATTATTGTATGTAATCAGAGAGAAAGAGCAGGGGCGTAGCTACCGCAGTATCAGTCGTATCAATCGTACAGGACCCCCAAGCTACAGGGGCCCCAACATTTGTGAGTAAAAAATTGTAAAATGCTAAGGAGCCCCAAAAAACGGTTCACACAGAATTTGGATTCAGGGCCCACTCAGAATTAGCTACGCCAGTGAGCAAGAGACATGTTTGAAACTTATTGTCAAAATAAAAGAAAATAATTATTATTCATTTCTCATGGCCTTAAAATATAATACATGCTTCATGAAGTATTTTTAAATTGATATATTATATATTTAAATCTGTAGCGTTTCTTTCTCATCTAGAAATAACAGATTGGAAAATAAGATAGCTACATATCACACTTTCCCTTAAGAATCTTTCAAATAACATCTGACGTCTGTATCCGTAAATCCTTAGCTCCAAAAGCTAGCACGCAAATTTAATCTGTGATGGAATTTTTTTCTCTCCGCACTTCTTTTATCCGTTTGCATAACTGAAGAGGGTGTAAAATGAGTGCATTTCTCTTGTGAGTAAAATATGCGTCACTTACTTTTCTTTTCTCCTTTCGTTCGATCGATGCAAGAAAGTTGGAATAATTTTTCCTCCACCATGTTTTCATTCTTTTTCTTTCTGCATCTGCTGTGTGCTGAGAGGAAATTCCCTTCTTAAAAAAAGTACTTGCGAATACATTAACATTTTATACGGATATTGAAAGTCTCGTTTCTGAAGTAATAAAAAAGCCGAAGATATTTTGCCTGAAACTAAAGTAAATGCAGGCGAAACTATTTTTAAAAAGTTTTCGCATTTTTTTTTGTTTTATTATTATTAAAGTGAAATTTGAAACACACTACATTTTAGTCAGGTATTGAAACTCTCGTTTCTCTTAAAGTACCTGAAGAGGCCAAAAAAAATATATTTTTCTTAAAACTTAAAAACTAAAATAAATGAATGGGAAGCTAACTTTAAAGGTTTTGTTGTTTTTGTTGTATTATTATTTGACTGAGATTTAAAACTTATTGCGAAAGCTCTTATTCTTTCCGATAGATAATTGGAAGCATCTTTCATTACGTGTTTGCTTGTAACTTTTAAACCTTTTGAGTTACATTTGTAGTTAATGTCACATATTTTTATCAGGGTTTACAAATATATTTGAGTTTTTGTATGTTTTTTTTTCAATTAAACCTCGCGAGAGGGGAAAGTGGTTAAATATTTATTCTGAATATGTATTGCATCATACATATAAAGACGCAAAATTTCTAAGGTACAAAGCGTTTTGAAAACATTATTCAATCATTTTCTTAATACTTATAGCACTTTAAGCAAAACCCCTTGACTGCTGCCAGCGTATATGCACATCTTTGCGAGATACGATCGATTTCTTTGTGCTTCTATCAGTAAAACTATTCTGAAGGCTTTAGAATGCAATAAAATGCCCCTGACATTGTTTTCAAAGGATTTACTTATTCCATAGAAGGATGTGCTTGTTTAAGTCTCCCCCCTTAATACACCACATACCCTCACCTTTGGGGGAAAACAGTGGCACTGGGAAGCGAATCGCGTAACTTTTAATCAACAGTTAAGGGGTTAATCATACAACAGTGTTTTATGAGACCTTTTTAACATGTATCAAATATCTCTCCATTTGAAAACTAAGCCATTAACCTTCATATATTGAAACACTGTACTTTTTGACTTATAGCAGCATACATGCGTTTTATAAATTCTTACAAGCTCTGCAAAAAATAACATTGTTATAACTTCCAAGGCGAAGAATAGTGACCTTGATTTAAAATCAACGTTTTTGGATAAAGGGAAAACATTCCCGAAGAAATAGAAAAAATTCAAATATAGATAATTTAAAAATTTGTGTGGTGTTGAGTTTTTAAATAAATATTTTTCTTAAAAAAAATGAACCTAATAATAATTGCGATGATCATCTAAAGAAGACTAAAAAATCTAAAAAAAAATAAATAAAACAGTATTTATTAAATATTCAACTTAATTTACTCGAAAAATTGTCATTTAATTGATTTAAAAGAAAGTAAAAAAAAGGGAAGGACTGAAATTTTTAATGCATAGAAATGTATTTTGTAATTTTTCTTCATAAAATTTATAAAATGTGAAGTAGTTATTAATGGATAGTATTTATTATTATAAGTAAAATAAGACCCCCCCACACACACTATACACTGTCATCCAAAATTAAGGTGACAAACAGGAAGTCTAAGATAACTACGGAAATATTCGGTTTATTGCAACAAAATTTGGCACAGTGGTATGTTACGATGGGAAAAGGCATGTAGCAACACAACAATGTGAAAAAGAGATAAATTGTTATTAATATAAAGATTTTATCCAAAACGTTCAAACTATAATGCATTATATCTCAAGAATTCCCGTCTAATTTGGTGTGTGGTCACCGTGCACTGCAATGCAAGTCTCATTACGATGTGTTAATAAGGGGTGTCGAGAAATGATTGCGTCAATAAATCCCATTCTTCCAAAAGAGCGGCCTTTGACACTTGGAAGGTTCTTGTGGAAAGGAGGAGGTTGACGGCATGCAATGGTTCTTTCTAGACCGTCTTAAACATGTTCTATTGGACTCACGTCTGTAGACTTCGTTGACCAGGTGATACGGCGAATCTTCTCTTCAAGAAAATTAGCAGTATAAGCTTTGTGTGTTTTTATATTATTGTTCCGGAAAAACTTCACATGGCCTTAGTTTTTGTAACATTATACGCGCGTGTGTTACAACAGATTTTTAAAAAAATTATTAAAAAAAATTAAGAAAGTTATTTTAAAATATTCAAGAGGTTCTTCAAAAAACTTTTTTAGATTAATACAAATGCGATTTTGAACAGAATTATGTTATTTTAGTATATTTTTATAGAAATATGTATATATATACGTTGATAATTACTTCACTAAAGTTGTACCGTGTCATGTTTTCTTTCAGCTTGTCCTGCAACACTGAGGACATGGATGAGTTCAAACACAAGGCTGCCGAAACTCCATGTACTTCTACTTTCCTACCCTAGAAGCGGTTCCTCCTTTCTTGGTGATTTACTGCAGAGCTACAGTGGAGCATTTTACCATTTTGAGCCTCTCCATTACTTTGGAAATATAGTAGCACATAACCAATTGGACACAGCTAGAAAGCTTCTCCACGACCTATTTACCTGTGATTATCGAGATTGGGGCTCTTTTCCAGAATGGGCTTGGTTCAACAGTGATTTCTTAACATTTAGAAGAAACAAAAGATATTGGCACATGTGTACACATAAGGATAGTACACGTATGCTTTGCTATAATATATGTTTCCTTGCTGTTGCCTGTCGAAACTCACCAGTTCAGATTATAAAGACTATTCGAATGACAGCTTCTGAAGCCGGGAAGATGATGGAAGAATACAAAGATCTCAATCTTAAAGTTATTCATCTAGTCAGAGACCCAAGGGGAACAATGAATTCTAGGCAGCAGAAAGATATTGCCGCTTGGTGTGGTAAATATAAAGCCTGCTCATCATCTCAGACATTTTGCCATTTGGTAGATGAAGATTTAAAGCACGCATGTGAGTTACAAAAACGTTATCCTAATCGGTACACCGTGTTAAGATATGAAGATTTAGCTCTTGATCCTCCACAAGTCACTGAAAAATTATTTAAATTTCTTGATATCGGTCCAGTTCCGACTGAAGTCATTCAATTTTTGGAGACTCACACTCAAGGGACAGCTCATGGAAGCACAAATTCTTTTCTCCAGCCTCCTTATAGAACAGTTAGAAATTCTACACAGGCTGCCTTAGAGTGGTGTAAAAAAATGAAACTGAAAGATATTCAGAAAGTTCAACGAAGTTGCCATGTAGTCCTAAATAAATTAGGATATAAATTAGTTAATAACACAGACATAGGCGCTGAAGATGTCATTGGTGAGGCATCTGATTTTTGTATGTCTCCTTAATAATATATATTTCATTCTTCATAACTGAATTGTTGATAACAGCGAGTTCGCTGTATTTGTTGATTGTTTCCTGAGACACGGCGCTGGCGCATCCTGTTTGAGTATTCACATTGTGATGATCATAACGTTACCTTGGTTTTTCCTGCTGGGATTAACCTTTACTTTTGTCTTCCTTTTTATCTCTCGATTCCTTAAGATCAATCTTATTGAGATTGATATATGTGGGGATCAGTTTGTACAGCTCACTTTGAACGGTATATAGATTCGCAAAATTTGTAACAAAAGACATTCCTCCGGGTTGATTAAATTGATTTAAAAATGGAAATGTAAAAATGCTGATAAAATCAGATGCATGTTTTTAATGAATGTGCTAAGTGCTGCTTTTACGGAATCCGTGATATCGATTTTGGGCAAATCTTGAATTGTAAACGAAAAACTCTCACAAATAAAAATGTAATTTAGTAATGACCTAATTAAAAACATCGCTATCGTTAACGAAAAACGCGACACCAGTTGGAACTAAATAGTTATATCAATAGCCTAGAATGTATTTCTTAAAACTTAAAACTAATGAATATTTTTAGTAGATCTGTAATCGGAAGACTTTCTAGTTAAATAGAATTTTAGAATTTTGAATCTCTTGTATTTGATATTTAGCTAGATAAGTAAATTAGACGTCATTTTAGACGCTATAGTTAGGAAGAGGCATCATCATACTATATATATATATATATATATATATATATATATATATATATATATATATATATATATATATATATATGCATTAGCTTTTAATTTACTGAAGAATATTTAAAAAAACTTTTTTCTAGTATAAATTTTACAAGGCTTAAGCCTTTGCTGCTTCTGGTCATTATATGTTAAAATCGACTTAAAATGCCCAAAATGCTTGTTGCGTTTGTGTGATTCAACTAAGAACGTAAGTAAAGTGATATTATTTGGTACATCATGTTTCAAGGTGATATATTTTGCATTTTTATGTAAGTGTACATGTATACAGTGTAATAATTTCAACTAGTCAATTCATTTTTAAATATGTTGTATTCCATGTTATTTTTTCAAGAGTCATTCAAAACATGAAAAGTAATTTGAATGGAAATTATTACTCTTGTTTCAACCTCTTTACTAAATGAAATTCTAACATCAAAAGTAAATAGGATTAAAATTATTTGTTTCTAAAAATATAATCTAATTAATTTATAATACATGAAGTTAGTTGCTCCGTTTGAATGATGTGTTATATACTGAAAACAAAATTTAATATTCAAATACATATGTATTATATTAACTCTTATAACTAATCTTGGTTGCAATAGTTCTAAAAAATTTCACCAAATTCATCGGAGTATTTTTAAATTTAAAAGAAAAGCCCGCGCGTGAATATAATTTAACTATTTCACACAAAAATTAATTACTTACCTTATTTCTGTTATCTCTTTTCAACTTTGCTAGCTTTATTACTAATGAACGAAGAATAGAGGTACATAATTCAGAATTATTTTCTGATCAATTAATAAACTAAGCACAAATTCAGTTTGTTATTGCATCTCGTAAATAATCAAGCTGAAATGTTTATCATGATCAAATTCCTAAAAACAAACACGTATATATTAAAGTTCACAACTTGTTAAATTCTGTATATTTTCAAAATCATGTCCAAAACCTCTTATTCAGCTTCTATTTTCCTTTTAATCTCTTTTATTTCAAATTTTAAATCAAAATGAACCGTCTAAATTAGAAATAAGAATAATTTAAGTTTGTCCTCTTAAAATTACAATTAGTAAAAGTTAGCAGCTGAAAAACAAGTCGCAATAGTTTCATATACTTACTGACGTAATTGAAAAGTTATCTGTGAGCAATACAGAATGAAAAATGTTTCTTAAGTTCTTTCTACTCGCTTAAAAATAATGACCGATTATGTACTATAAATTTTGCTTGAAAAATCTTATGATGTAGCGACATTTCAATAATTTTTGCTATGATTTATATAGCTATATACTTATTATGAAATAGTATGAGAATTTGTGTGCTATTATAAAAAAATCAGGTAGTTTCTCTGTGAAACGTATAGATTATGCTTATAATTCACTTATTATGATGGAATTCATGTCTTTGGAGTTAGTCATTATACGCGGTAGAAACACGAACACACATAAAGGATCAAAGGAATTTTTTTCAAATGTATTTCATGTTATCATGTAGAGTATAATATAAATATAATTATTACAAAAATATGTTTAAAAGTAGTGAACCTCTGAATACAAACTTTCATAGAATGAAACTAACACACTCTTTCTATAGTACAATCTTTTTGAAAGAATTTGCATTGAATTACATAGAACCGCTGTTTTAAAATTTGGCTGACTAAAAATTCAAAATTTACTGGGTTTTTTATATGATTTTTAAGTATTTATTCATAATCTTCTTTGGAAGAATAATTATAAATTATTAAAAAGATGTGTCTTTAGACGGTTGTACTGAACCTATGAATTCAATTTACGAATATATTTTAACATGGTAATTCAATGCATTCTGAAAGTGTATTCAAAACTTATGACGTTTGGTACTATATTTATTTAATAACTGTGACAAAAATGTAACTTTTGAATTGCTAATTTTCTCAGGAAAATTATTTTAAATCACAATTTAATCCTAAATAAGAATACATTTTAAAAGTTTATTTTAATAGTGTAGCTTCATTTATATATATATATATATATATATATATATATATATATATATATATATATATATATATATATATATATATAATCATTTATTTTTAGCAAATAATTGATATTTAAGTTCACCGCATGCCCCATAAATGCCATTAGGAGCTATTAGAAAGTCTCAAAAGAAGAAATTCTGTTTTTTTTTACTTAAAATTTCTTTTTCCCTTCAGAATCATAGTTCATTGCCACTAGTAGTCCATTGAGATGATTTAGTGTGATGTAAATCAGTTATATATTTTTCGCACGTTTCTGTCTTATTGCATTGAACACTATATATCAGGGATGGCGAACCAATGGCACACATGCCATTGATAGCTCGTGACACAAAATTTTGGGCACACCACCTATCAAAACGGATTGCATTTTAATTCAATATAACAAAGTTCAACATGAAGTATTACGAACAAACGCGGGTGATCGGTCGCAGTTCTCAAAGAGATTTTCTCAGTTCAAAGAATTATCGGAAACGCTCAAGTTTTTTATGTACCCTGATGTGACTTCATTTAATAAACTTCATTTAATAAACTTTCCTAATTGGATTGATTAGAGATTGAAAAATTTGAAATGCAACTGATTGATTTACCGTCTAGTTCAAGATGGATTCAAAAAATTGTTGAAAAAAGGAGAAAGTTGGAATTGATTGAAACAGAAATATTAACAAGCAATGTAAGTAAAAATGCGAGTAATGGAATTTTGGAACATGGAATTCAATTCCAGACACCTTTAACTGTTTGAAGAAGCTTGTCCATGCTGTTTTATCCATTATTTTCATCTACCTACCCCTACGAGTCTTTATTTTCAGAGATGAAAATAACATTAAAGACTCACTTAGAAACCGTTTGCAGATGACTCTAATTCAGCATGCATTCTACAAGAAGTAACATCTTCAATCCTAATGTAAGTTATTTTTCATCTAATCTGCAACAGCATAAAATCACGCTAATGTTACTTTAATTTGAATTACACGTATAATTAAAACATTTACTACTATAAAGTACAAAATGCAGAGTTTTTCGTAGTAAAGGAAGAGTTTTGAGTTGTTAGTACTTAGTTTTTTTTATTATATATTTTCCCAGTAATCACAAGTCAAAATTATTTCAAAGCACGTCTATATCTCCTTAAATATTTCTTTAAAAAAATGGTACGTAGATCCATAAAGTTTCGCCACCCCTGCTATATAACATACAGGTGCAGTTACTAGTAAAGCTCTCGTTGACTAGCTACAGTTTCCATAAAAGCATCTAGGACTAATAATAAAGGAAAAACCCAATATGAGTACTTAATTGAAAACACTGGTCCTTTCTAAAATTTTGGCAAAATGCATTTTATTTTACAATATGCCTTTCAAAGGATTTTAAAAGAGGAATTTAAAACCCCGATATATATATATATATATATATATATATATATATAATCCAAAAATATAAAATCCAATATATATATATATATATATATATATATATATATAATCCAAAATATAAAATCCAATATATATATATATATATATATATATATATATATATATATATAAACGAAAATATAAAAATATACAGATAGTTATAAACCTAAGATAACTATAAATAGGAAGAAAAAGGCACAGTAGTACAATGACAAACTCCTGGCCTTAGGAATCAGGATTTCAGGTTTAAACATGTTTTGGGACTAGCCAACCTTCACCTGTAGTCTGTCATACTACGTACCAAGAGGAAAGGAAAGAATTACATATGATGATATATATATATATATATATATATATATATATATATATATATATATATAATATATAATTATATAATTGAAAGCAGGAATACATTGGAAGATTATATTTACCACACCAAAATCTTTTATATGTTCCTTGTTCAAGTATTGGTACTTACTCCCATTCAGACAGAATGAATTACTATATATTGATTTTAGTTAGAAATTGAATGCTTCACGAACTGTTGTTATCTATTTTTCAGATCAAATTATACGAATTCAAATTAAAGTTCAACTAATGGGGACTTTTTAATGATTACCTAAACTCTACAGATGTAATATAAGCCATGTAATAATATTTTAAAAGGTGTGTTTTGAATGCAATGTAATTTCAGAGAAATGCATTGAAAATAATTTGATAGTTTAATTTTTTTTTCTTAAAGTCTAATAACTACTTTTTCCGTAAAAATTGTTTTTATTTAAATGTATAAAGGTATTTATGGTAAGTGTGTGCTTAATAAGATTTAATGTTTATAAATCGCAAAAATATAACCTTTATGAGAAGTATAATCCAAAAAACTTCGTCAATGTAAATTAAAAACTTAAAACACAATAACTGAGCAATCTTTGCATGAATATGTAGCTGAGTTAAAGTGAGTGAATGTTAACGTCGCACTGTGTTCAGTTACACGAGGGCTTTTCGCGACGGACCACATAATTTTGAACCATGGTCAAGTGACGTGGACGATACCTGAGCTAGCACCACCCCTCAACTAGTGTAGCTGAGTTAAAACCAAAGAGACAATGAAAACTTATCAAACCTTAATAACATTTCGGCACATTTTTAAACTTAAGTTACATAACCAAATATTCCATTGTTGTTTTCTTGCATGGTTTATAGGAACTGCTAATGAAAATATCTTTAAATAATAATCGTTTATAAACAATTTCAATTATTTGTTGTTGTTTGTTTGTCTTTTTGCTTAAATCTTTTCTTCACTTTTGTGAATCGATTTTAAAATACTTGCATGTTGTAGATATGTACCTTAAGATATATTAAAATGACTAATTGCATGCTTACAAGAAACATAAACATTTCATTCCTAAAATTATACACAACCTTCAAAAGCTATTATCTGAAAAAAATATCAGCATAACTATTCCATGTGTAAAATTCCTCTTTTTTTATTTATTTATTTTCTCAATATATTTCTGTTTCTTTCCAATAAACTTTAAAGCTATCTTCGTTTAGTGTTAATAAATAGGACCTGAACTTCAATTATTTTTCCAAATTTAAAAGAATTTAAACATTAATATAATATTTTGGCTTCACTTTCCTATAGAGAGCAGCATATTTTATCATGCTTCTCATTTTTAACTGAATTTATCTATAAAATGTGTTTTTCATATTTCCTTTTATGCCATAATGTTAAATGAACTATCTTTTTACGTTTTAAAATAAAAAAAAAATTATATTATTTATAGAATATTTTAAAATTTTGAAACTGCTATATTATAAACAAATGAATTAATTACATTGTTGCGAATGTTCATGAAAATCTAGGCATTTTTCTGTCTGAAAATATGCCCCTCGTTTACAGTTCAGGCTTTCGCACATTTGGCGAAGACGGCATTAAAGCATTATCATTCCGTTTGTCCGTTGAGAACTTGTCTAAGATCACTGTATATAGAAACGATGGGGAATATATCTCTATATTATTAGTATTTAATTAAAAGTTTACTGAACATATCAATCTCTCACCAGTATTCAATGCGTGTTATTTTTAACAATGAAAAATACAAATCAACTTTTCATTGTTGTTATTGCTCTTCCTATATATTATACATTTAATACGAATGTATTGTTTGTGTGATCTTATCTCTCTAAATAACTTAGTGAACAATTTCAAAAAAATTGAGTTACATTATATACTATCTTAACAAGCCTAAGATTGACGATAAATGTTTCTGATTAAAATCGCCAAAAATGTGTATAACCAATGACATAACATAAAAATTATGGTTATTGATATAATGAGTTCTACTTAGAAAAATGGCATGCGATGTATATTTTTTTCCTAAGAAAAATTATGTCTATTAGTTACTAACTGGTTTCTTTTTTATGTAATGCATAATTTGAATTTCTTGTGAAAGTATTCTTTAGTTGAATATTATACTTAATTTTCAAAGGAAAAGTAAGAACAAGTATTGATGTACCTAGTCATTGGTATTTTTTTTCTTTTTTTGTATTTTTTTATGTTTATAGTGATTTTTGAAATATCACGTATCTCATTTTTTCCCTTTAATATGTTGGAACATTTTATCATAATATTTATCTGATTTTTGTAATGGTATTATTTATGTAAGTTATCTAATCAGGACTGGAGAGAGATGACAAATGGAAATTCGATTCAGGAAATGTGAACACTTCTCATTTCTTTTAAAAATAAATACAAAATAAAATTTACTTAACAAAAAATGTGCTTAAGAAACACAGACTAATCGTATTCAAATCTTATGTGAAAATATTTTCGTAAATCAAAGCAGGATAGTCAAAGTGTGAATTTATCAATATAAAATACGAATCTTTTGAAAAAGTTTAAAAAACTGGTTTGGTTACAATTTTAAATGGCAAGCATTCAAATTGAATAGTTTTGAATCTCTGAACTATTTGCTTAAAAATTGTAATGTTTATCAGAACAACGATACGTTATTCAAACAAATGTATTTATTAAGTAATATTTATTGATCGAGAGGGAAAAAATGTTAAGGTATTTTACTTGAAAAAAATAATTTTCAGGATTATTACTCAAAAAATAGCCCACAACACACTCCTTTCTAGTTTACAGGTTCAGTTATGCGAATTGAATTTTCAAAAAAATTTATAATATGCTACGAGTAATATTTTTGTCGTTGTAAATGAAATACTTAAAAAAGTTTCTCTACAATTTTTCACTTTCTTTTTATCATTTTACATACGTTTCTTAAAAACAAACTCAGACTTAAAAACTATAATATTTTAATAAAAACAAAGAAAAGCGTCATTAACTTAAACCGTGAATTTTGCAACTCTTTTAACTCAAAGATAAATCCTAATTTTTTAAATTAACATACATTGGAAACTCAAAAACACAAATCTCATAAAAGTAAAAATTCTTATTCTGGTAGATTTCATTTACATCATGCTGAAATCAAAATTTATAGATAAAAATAATTATATGACAAATGCAGTGCGGTATGTATACAGTAGCAATTACAAATTATTAAAAAACAGAACAAAGTTTTATCTCATTGGCCTTTAAATTACTGCCCTCCTGCATCCCCACTCTTGTTCCAAGGTTCGTATAACTGTTCAAAATACTCCTGGAAATCATTTTTTGAGAGATCCTTCAGTTGCTTCGTGGCATTTTGGATCACCTCATCTGAACCCACAAAATGATGTCCCTTTAATTTCATTTTCAGCCATCAAAAAAGAGGAAAATCCTCTGGAGCTGGAATCTTTTCCGTATGCTTTCTTCATCATCTTGAGTGTCTCAGAAGGTGATTTCATAACAAATTTGAACAAAACACAGAATTTGATGTTTGCACACTGCTCCAAAGACGACATTACAAATTCCGACGATTGAAAAATTCGCTTTGTCAAAAATGATCTGCAGATAATGCCAACAGTACAGGAAATGAGTTCCATGTGGATGTGTGTTTTCCTTATTAGTGCTGCCAAACCCTGAAACAGATATTTTCCCTCCAACGAATACCTGCGTGAATGTGGGGGACCATTCCGGGGAACTTTTGACTCTAGTAGTATATCTAGGTTTTCATCTTACTGGACAATATATTTCCAATTGCATGCTGAAACACTTATCTTCCTTCCTCAGTGGCACGACAGCCCAGGGTGGGCCTTGGCCTTTTCAAGAAGCCTTTTCCTGGGCAGCCTTCTTCCTGCTAGTGTTCTCCAATTCCTAATTCTTAAAACTAGGAAATATTTTACTAGGCCATCAATCCATCTAAGATTTGGCTTGCCCTTTCTTCGCGTGCCAATTGGTTGAGCATTGAAGACTTTTTTAGTGGTGCGGTCTTCGTTCATTCTGATAACATGACCGGCCCATTTAATTCGTTGTATTTTGATGCAGTTAACAATCTCATATTCTTTATATGATTAATAGAGCTCTAAATTTGACCTTCTTCACCATGCTCCATTTGACCGAATTCTTCCAAAAATGAATCTTAAAATCTTCCTTTCGTAGATACGTATCCTGTTCTCATCTGTTCGAGACATGGACCAAGTTTCCCATGCATAAGTTAATACTGATCTTAAAAGACTTTTATACAATAATACCTTTGTTTTTCTTTTGATTAAATTTGACTTCATATATTTTCGTATTCCATTAAGACATCTATTAGCCATAGTAATTCTCTTTTGGATTTCAGTTGTACAATCGTTTCTATTGTTAATTTCAGAACCTAAATAAGTGAAAAAAGCTGTCAACAACTTCAAAACTATACTCTTCAATTTTAAAATGGGAATTATTAAAGCTTGATTTAGTGCAAGGCATGTACTTGGTCTTATTCTCATTGATTTTCAGTCCAATCCTGAGGGCCTCTTTCTTTAAAGATAAGAAGGCCTATCTTAATGCGGCGGGTGTTCGAGCGATAATATCAATAAAAAAAGCCAACAACTGTATCGATTTATTAAAAATATTTCCTCTGGTATTGATATTGGAATCTCTTACCACTTTTTCTAATACTCTAGACACTCATCATCTAAGAAATAAAAAAAGTCATTTGTGGATTTATCGCAGTCTGAATTGATTGATCGAGAATTTTAATCACTGTTTTTGATGATCGTCCATGATGGTAATCATGTGAAAGAATGCTTTACAAAAACATTTGTTTCAGAAAGCTATATTTCTAATAATGTATCCTTTCACATTCCATGGCGTAAATGCTTGAAATGTCGAATCATTTGGGACACTGAGTTTAATTTTGTAAGCCATAAAGGAATTTTTTTTGGGACCAGTAGCAATATAATGCTTACAAGAAATTTCTTCCGATAAAATTGCGATTGATCGTCATTGATTCATTGCTTTTTCAGAAATAAAACATCAGCATCGATTTCCAACTTCAAAATTAAACGTAATTATTAAAAATAAATTGATTGTACAATCTGATATACTAGAAATTTGTGGAAACAAATTTCAAAGAATCTACAAAACATCAATTCCATGAGTACATATCCTCTAGAAGTGTGACTGTTAGCTGTAAATTTAGTGTCCAAATACAAAAATATCCATTCCATTTTTAATATAAAATAATAGAAGTGATTTTGACGTATCCTACTGTCCAATTTTTTTTAAAATTTCAAATGGGACTGTAGATTGGTAATTACCATTGCAGACCTAATACATTCCCCGTTAGCTGGTATCACTTTTTAGTGTGGCACCATTGCCACAATGTAATTTTGATATTGCGGCATTTAGTAGTTTCCTCCCCATAGGGAGATACCTGAGCTCTGACGATGGTAAATAGTACTTGGAGTTTCATTTTTCCGAAAGCACCCATGCCAAACACGCACTCTATGGATCTTTAACATGCCACATAGTAGTACAACACTAAGGCTTTTAATTTTCTGCATCATAAAAATCCACCGTCATGGTACGGCGTCGAACCCGCAAACAACAAGGCCAACGCCTAACCAATTACGCCACCCAGCTGGTAACTAGTCCGATACTTTTCTTCATTTTGGAAATCTACCTACAGTTATAAACTGATGAGCGTTTCAAATAATTTTTAATCTCTTGACTTGTGAATACTTTTCAAAACACTTGCACAGTAAATATTGTTTAGTTGAAAAGTTAACATATATCTACACATTTTAAAATTATGTAGATAACTTTTGCATATTATCAAGAAAGCATAGTACTTGATTCTTAGGTACGTAAAAAATATGTAGGATTTTTGCTTTCAAGATATCTCTTAACATGCTACTTTTAAAAACTTTTTACTATGCTTTGTGACCAAAATGAATAATTTCAAAGTACTTCTAGCTATTTAGCCACTAAAATAACTTTGAATACATATTCTTGAGATTTTCTTCCAGATTACTGGATTAAATTTTTGATATCTGAACTTATAAAACACACACACACTTCACATGTAAAAGGACATAAAATTTCTTAACATTATTTCAAATTTTTACAGAAAACTGTATTTGCATTGAAATTCTCTCATCCTATATATTCCAATAAATTATGTAAAACATTCAGTAAGATCTACCAGGTGCATATTTGCTTATTGATCTTACGCAGAATATTTAATTAAACATGAACCACAGTTTCTGTCTTTTTTAGGCCCAAATCTAAATAAATTCTGCGAGTGTTAAGAAATAATAGATAAAAACAATTTTTTTCTCCTTTTCATTTTCTATTAAATTACTTTATAGAACTTCCTGAGCAGAATACGAATAATTTTCAAAATTTTTCCAGATACTGAAGTTAAGCATCCCGTTTTTGAAATGCTTAAATAATATAAGAATTTCTAACATTTTAATCTAAAAAACTTTTCATTTTAATTTGAATATATTTATATATACTTATGCATGTATATATATGTATTATGTCTAGTTTAAAGATTCCTTTTAAAATTATTATTAACTTTAACTGTACATTTTAACAATATAAGGAAGAATTGGATAGAAAATTCAGTCTCTTGATTCAAGCTTATCGAAACAAGAATTTTAACTTTTCTTTCATCAGATTAAAAGGCTCATTATGGACCAAAAAGAAAGAAAGAAAAGAAAAAAAAACATTCTAAGCATACACATATTTAAAAAAACATTCTATAGTTGCAGTGACTAATAGTTTTTGAATAGTTACGATTAAAAAAATGTAAAATAAATTAGTAAATTATGATTTGTCTAATAATAGGCGCAAAGAATTAAACATCTAATTTAGTTATTAAAATGAAGTTTATCAAAAAATAGAGAATATTTGCTTTAAAAAATTATGGATATTGTCATAACTCTTCCAGTCCTACTCATAAGCGTTGAAGATGAAAATTTGTAATATTTTATTACTTGTTGAAGTATATTGTCTCTTTTTGTTAGCAAATCGCAACTGTACTATTTTGAAAATACAACGACGCATTTGGTGATAATAAAAATATATTGAAATTAATATATATTGCTACTTTCATTTTATTATTTCTTGTTTTAAAAGCACATACAAAGTTCATGTATAAAAATCAATTTACCTTGTACATATATACAATTTAAATGTATTTTTTTAAATTTCGAAAACTCTTCAAACGGTTCTATATTATAGTTTTCAGGACAAAAATATTCATTTTGAAAATTCATTTCATATATTTTTTTTTATACAGATGGTCTAAAAACTAACGACCCATATTATCTAAAGGTTTTATGAATGAATGATTTAGAAAAAATGGGAAACGTAACATTTGCTTTTGAATCAACCTTTAACATTGCTATAGTGGCCGCGGTAGCCGAGTGGTATAGGCATCGGATCGTGGCTGGCTTTGTCACGAGTTCGAGCCCAGTATCACTAAAGACCCGCCGTGTAGGGCAGCGATGCACGCTAAATCTGTCGAGAGCTGAAACGTCCTCCCGTTGGTGTGGTGTGGTAGTTAGGAGAGGGGGGTGCCAGCTCAGGTGTCGTCCACGTCACTTGACCATGGTTCAAAATTACGTGGTCCGTCGCCAAAAGCCCTCGTGTAGCTGAACAGTGCGACGTTAATCTTCACTCACTCACTCACTCACTCACTCACTTAACATTGCTATATCTGAATATCAACTTATTTTGTCATTCATTTCTCAATAAAAAAAATTTAAAGACGAAGGAGAAGTTGAATATTGAGCCTGAACCGATTTTTAGAGTCGATAGAAAAGCTCTGAATTCATTATTTTTAAATAAAAAAGAGTATATATACATTTACGTTGTCAAATTAAAGTTTTTCTTCTTCTTTTTTTAGAATATTCAATAAATTCTTTAAAATTGTATGTGTCTGCTCCATTCACAAATAGAACTAGTGTAATCTAATGTGTTCTTTAACTGTCACTATACACATACACACATATGCTATCATTTTAAAATTGATCGGATTATATCATTAAGCTATTTAATATGAAATATATTTATTCTTTGCTGAAAATTTATGCTTTAAATGTAAGTGACTCATAATATTTCGCTAGCATTTAGTGAACCTTATATGCAAAGATAACACCACTTAGAATAATTTTATTCCATTTAACTACAAGACTGATTTAACTTTTAATAAAATATATGATTTATGTAATTCTGACAAAAAAATTTGTTTTTTATTGATAAAATAGAAAACTCTAAAGGGGGGATTTTTTAATATGATCTAATTTAACTGATTATTTTTTTTCAAATCAAAGCAACAAATGAAGTGCGTATTGCCACGTAAACAAATATTAAAAAGCATGAAGATGAAATTTAAACTGCGTTTAAAAAACTTAAAATATTTTTTTTCTGTCGGTTATAATACAGAATAAAAAGGCACAATTTTATATAGAGAGTTATTCAGTTTTCAAAGATATATACACTGTAAAACTCATTTCCAAAGTACAAAAATACAAATTTAACTAAACAAATTTATTTTCTTTATATAGTAATGGTTCATATGTTAGAAAGTGATATAACGCAATTAGATAAATACAAACCATCATTTATCAATCTATGATAATAATTCAAATGATACAACGCTAGAGGGTGCTTACCAATTTCTGTTGGGTTCTTTCATTTTCTTTTCTTTGATGAGCTTGAATAAAACAGTGGGTTTATGTTTATATCATCAAAATAAAAATAACCCCATAATTTGTCTCAAGTATTTATTGTTTTTCGTTAAGGGGCACAACACAATACAAATACAAATGAAATTCAATTTCAATCATCAGCGACAACCTTTGTTAAACATTTTCCTCCACAATTTTTTTCCTCCCTCATCTCATAAATCTCTGCTCTTCGGCTTCTTTGCCCTTCGTCTCCTCCTGATTGGCTGTTCTCCCGCCTCTACGCAAGTGTTTCCAGATGCAGATTGCGGATCCTCCGATCTTTACACCAGGGAGCGCAAGGAAAACGTAGTCACCGCAGTCATTTGGATTTATACTATCCCCTAAAAGTGCACGAATCTTAAGAAGATAGAAATTCATCACATATACGAGACAGCAGCAGGTAATGATGGCTAGTGCGTGTACCGAGAGCATTTACCATCTTCGATGAAAGAATCTTTTAACGACTGCACCAACAATTCTGAAAAAACCTCTTCTTCAAGTTGCATGCAGGATATATGACATGGAAGAAGTGTTAAGGTATCCGACTTCCCTAAAATCATGATTTTTTCAAAAAATTGACAATTTTATTACAAAAATTACAGTTCTTTATGTAAATATAATCACTGCTTTTTGAAGCAATTTCATATAATAACTAAGATAAAATGGTATAGTTTTTGTAAAAATTAAAATATCTGTTATCCTGAGGGTCATTTGAAAAAGGAATAGTAAAGTAATACAACAAAATTTAAAAATTAAGAATTTATTCATTTACTATTTATGCAGAGCGGGCCCCGGTTATGTAATTTTTTTGTCAATTTTTACCCCTTTTTTCCTTTTTAAGGAGTAATAATTTATTTTTTTCTTCTTAATTTTAGCCTTTTTTTCTTAAAATGTACTAAAAAAATCTAAAAACCACAAAAAAATCCCCATATCTCCATTTAAAAAAAAAGTTGTCGCAAGTAGTCGGATACCTTAAGTATATCATATGTAACGGACAGCATTGTGCAGCTTATCAGCAAACGCCCTGAATGTAACATGTGGACATTATCCCATTATGTTCATGTGTGTCATCAAACGATGTGGTAAGCACTGCAAGAGGAAGGAATACACCCCTGCCATGTGCAGAAGGTTCAAGACCACCGCGGATACAGATTTTTCTGTACATATGTTATTCATTGACAAACGCACATTTGCTTGAGAAGGAACTTCGAACATTCATAAATATCGTGTGGGGGCAACTGATAATCCACAAGGAAGGTGTCCAGGCGAGGAGGTCTTTATGTTTCTCCTCATTTAAAGATGCAGCACGTTTCGTCTCTTAGTGTTTTACTACTTGAGTTCAAAAGAAGTATTATGTTTGTCTCGTTCTGTTCTATCACCCTCTAATACAAGTGCAATTTTCTTAGGAACATCTGCATGTACTGCTAGCTATTAAAATTGTAACAACTGATAGAAAAGCAAATAGCAAAATTTTTTCTATTATACATATATAGCATAGCAGGAAATAAATAAGTTACATTTTTTTTAATTTAGAGGTACACAGGATACGAAACTAGTGAACACAGCTGCCACCTCTGACAGCTAAAACGGCCCTGCCATTAAGCATAAAATCGAAATAGGCTTGAAAGACAAGCACGAGTGTTATTCAATGACACTTCAAGTCTATGCCACACTTTATCAATCGTAGATGTTACCATAGCGAAGCCATTACACCAGATATAGGACCTTTATGACGATATTGAAAGCAAGCAGGCCCCGTGCATTCACCTCGGTGCCTCCAGAAACGAATACTTCCATTATGAAGCGAGATTCATCTAAAAGAAGAAAACGTGGTGTCATCTTTATTTCCAGATTGGTCGTTGAGTGCACCACGTGTCTGCATGTTACAGTGTCAAGAGAAAAGAGAAACCACAATAATAGTCGCCAAGCAGACATTCCGTGCTTCGCCAACCGTTGTCACATCATCCAAGCTGATACTTTTGTTGCAAACAGTCCCACTTTTTGACTCGAAGTCCATGATGGGACCATACGATTCTGTAAGGCTGACCTGACATCATATCTGTCTTCTCGGGTGTTGATGGCTGGAACGATCGAGATCTACTATGACTTTGGACTTCAACCAGTGAAAGTAGCAATATCACACAGCGATAAACTACACTCTCGTTCGGTCACGATTTTGAGGTTATTAGATTTAGATTCTGATACGTGCTCGTAGCCATTTATCCTACTTATTCGATGCATAATACGATCTTATCATAAACAAGCAACTTTCAAATGCGATTTTCGAATGAGAAACCCACTGCATAGCTTTCCCTTTATAAAGATTTCGAGATTACGTTCTTCTCTCTTGTATTTTTCAATTTTCTTTAATCCTAATCATTTAAATATCCCCCCACCTTCTTCATTCCATGTGAATTTTATGTTTGTATCATCCTTAATTCAAGCTGCTGCAATTTTAATGACTAGCTGTGTATATTCAAACAATGAATGAAGTTTTTCATATTTAAGATACACACATTTTTAGAAGTTAGTCCTAATGCAAAAAAAAATAAAATAAAATAAGCATAATCCAGTTTTGTAACACATTTCTCTGCAACAAAAACTTTTGGGACATATTAAGATTTTATTGATTTTTTACAGTGTAAAATTAATATATCCTAATAATTTCATAGAACAATTTTTAAAAAAAAACTCTGATGACATGTTTTCTATCTCCTAATATTTTTCGAGCAGAGGATTATATTTTTATAAGCATTTTAGTGAAACAAGGCTTTTCATTATCTCATCAGACGTTTTAAAACCCAATTTAACTTGATTTTCACAAAGCTGATCTTTGCGTTCTGAAGGAGAGAGTAGTTAATTGTTGTTAAATAGTAAAATATTTAATTTGAAGAGATAAAAATATCTATTTATATAATTTTCTACTCCCAATTACAATACTAATTTTTTGAAATACGAAAATTTCTATGAACGTATTTCATTTTTGAATAACAGATATTCTTATTCAAAAATGCAGTTATTCTTATTCAGTTATAAGATTTTGTTAAATACATCAGTCATAATTTAATCTAGAAAATTTTAATAACATTTAATTAATAGAGAATGTGGAATGAGATAATATAAGAATATACTTAAATATAAAATACACTTCGTTCTTACAGCTTTCACAACATGAATGATACTTGATTATATATATATATATATATATATATATATATATATATATATATTAAAGAATTTATGAATCACACATTGTAACAGTAGGTCTTATTCTTGAAATATTGCTTTCAGGTTCTGGATAATTTGGGGAAGGGGAAAGGCGATTAAAACAGTTATTTACTCAAAAGCATTTCGCATATGCTCTATGGGTTAAAATTTGAAGATCCGTCTGGTCAGTTCACATCCTAATCACCCATGGATATGGAGCTCTCTCAGAAAAGGGAAGGAAAACAACAAGCATCCTATTGTCTCAAAAGCAGAATCCATTCGTTTCAAGAATAAATATACATATTAATTTTTACAAGTATCTTATTTGATGCATCAAAGTAAATGTCCACAGAGATATTTTTTTTAAAAAACTATAAAGGTTGGAACTAACAAATTATTAAATATTAGGACGACTAAATAAATGTAAGTTAATTTAATAATTAAACATACCACAAAGAGAGCGAGTTTCGAAGTGATACATAAAAGGTAAGTGATAACAAGTTAACAAATATTGCACCAAAAATTAAAGGAAAGTTAAAAATCTTGTAATTTGTATACAACATATATATATACAAATTGTATAGCTAAGTATACAAATATCATCACAGTTTGTTAATGCAAATCATAATAATAAGCCAAGATTAGAGCGTAAAATATAGGTTATTAAGTTCACAAAGGTAGCTATAAGTCGAATACCTTTAAGAAGGTGTGCCATATTTGGAAAATAACCTGTAAGAAATCCCTTCAGATACCAATAAAAGTTTAAGAAACTTATAATTACAAAATCGCAGAAAAAAGATAAATTATACTCTGGACTCAGAATTACAATCAATAAATTATATTTCCAGAGGTAAGCTATAACTTTTGGTAACAATAATAATATAAACGATAACAATAAACCAACTAAAAATAATAAAGAGAGCAATTAATTTCAGGAAGTATCAGTTGTCCATAAAATTCAAATAAAAATTTTTAATTCTTGGATATCATCTTAAAGGTAAGAGAAATATTATGTGTGTGTGTGTGAAAATTTAGTAAAAATTCCAAAGAGCAAATTTAATTTTAATAAGTAAAAATATAACTTGTATAAACTACATAAGATGCATGATAATGATGTGACATCCGTATTCCAAACATAGCAGATTATTCTAAAAGATAATTGATGCTGTGGCGTAGCGTGGGCTTCCGCCGCTTGGGGCCGAACGGAAATTCGCCGCCTCTTTATTTTAATTATTAGTCAAGAAAATTAGTAAAAGTAAAAAAAAAAAAGCAGCTTCAAATTTTTTATTGATTAAAAATGCACTTTTCGTGTTTTTTTCATAGCAAAATCTTTCATACAATTGTCAATATCAATATGTATGTCATGTTCAATTGCCAGAATAATTAAATTTGTTAGCCTTAACGTGGACATAGTCGATCGGAGATAATTTTTGATTAATTTTAGCTTTGAGAAGTTTCTCTCGCAACTGGCATTACTGATGGCAGATGTTAAAAACATTATGACCTAATGAGACCAAATGAGTTCTTTTTACAGCCTGTGTCTGTTGCAGCTACAAAAGCTTGTAGACGTTGGCGTTCAAGTTGGAATTCTTCTTTATTAATGTCTTGAGGAGCTTAATCTAAGTTAAGTTCGTCCATGCCTTAAAAAAGCACATTTTTGAGCTAGATTCTGCAAATGTTGGAATCTTTCTCGAATTTCAGCAGTTACTCTATCTATTGAAGTTAACATTGTTCGCCTCACGTCATCTTCGTACGATAACTGAACATCTTTACTTCCGTCACCAAATATAGGCTTCCTCCTGATTCGTCTTGGGGTTCAAAAGAAATTTCAAGCTCTTCTTCTAAACTTATAGCATATATTAAAGCGTCCTCCACGAATTCCTCTCGTTTACTTCTAATACGGTCTGTAAAGCACGTATTTTTTTAGCACATTGATGGATATTTAGTCCCTCTGTTTGCAAATATTTTGTGTGTGTGTGTGTGTGTGAGCATCATTGACTTCACACAGTACCGATTGCCAGAAACCTAAGTAACATAAAAATGAATGCGATTGCATAGCGACTAATAAACTTCCTGCATCTATGCGTGTATTTTACACGTTTCCATTAGTTTCGTCGCACTGGCGCGATTTGAATTTTATGAATTTAAATATCGTGGTGCTTGCCGCCGCCTCTATTCGTATGCCGCCTGAGGCCATGGTCCCCTCAGCACTTCCCACGCTACGCCACTGAACTGGTGTGACCAGACTGTTTGCAGACGAGCGTTTTTACCCATAAAAATGGACTAAGGACCAATGGCGCCCTTGAAAAGTTGAACATATAACTCCAAAATTCTATCCTTACATCTCAATGTAATCTAATGAAGAAAACTAAGCCCCATTCACTCATCCAACAAGATGCCTGCCGATACCATGAAACCTTAACCCCCGTTTCCATACCGATCTTTTCTCGGATGTTATAGGATATATTGTGGATCCCTGGTTTCTTCCAAAAATCGAAAACAATCAGCTCGAATTAATTTAGATTCATCGGTGCATTAAATGGTCTTCACTGATCCCTGTTTTATATTGATGTTCTTTACATCATGTTATATATATAAATGGGCTCTTCAATGCGTAAAAGGGAATGGGACACAAACAGAAGTCGGCTTACTAACCCTCTCTCATACAGCCTTCTTGAAACAATGCCCCCTGAATTTTGGGTTAGCAGGAAGTTGAGACGGCTGAGAAGCTGAGGCACTCCTAGCTCTGTATCAGACAAGTATCAAACCTTCGCTGTATCATACAAATATTGATTTTCATTCGTTTTTATAACTCTTGGCTGACTTTATCCAGGCTTTCTCTCTACGAATCCGGTCTCTTTCAATTAACTACACAAACGCGCATATCAAAATCTCCAGTAATCTGCACTTGAGACTATTCTAACTTGAGTCTTCAGATGCTTCGCCACCTCATTCCACTATCCAAGCTTACGCAGTTACTCATTTTAACATTTTCCTTTTGAATTTTAGCGAATGATTTCATAAAAATACCACGAAAATCGCCGAAGTGTACGAAAAAACAAAGCGCTGGAACTACATGTACTTACAAAACATTTTTCTCTAAATCAGTGATTCCCAAAATGGTCTATAAACACCCCAGGGGTCTATGATGACCTGCAAGGGGCCCACGTAAGCGAAAAAAATAATTTGGGGGTCCATGAAGTGTAAATGGGCTTCTACGATAGTGGCTCTCATTAAACCAGATCATGATTTTAATTTTAAAAGGACATTTAATCAAGTGGAAACCATGTGACGAATCTGTACGGAACCTTTCCACTAATATTCTTAGGCGTCTTTTTTGGGGAGTATAAATTCGCGTATATTTCCAATCAACTCCAAAAGGTGAACGGGATATGCAAAGTAGACAAGGTATTTAAGTTGAGCGTTGTAAGCTAGCAAGGATGAAGGCTATTGAGCCAGCAACAGTAACCTCAAATTTAGAGGATTCCAGGAGATTACGTTAGTGAAGACTTATTGCTGCTATTCTACGGAAGAACTAGAAAGTTGATATACCAACAGTAAATATAATTTATATAACGCTTAAAATAAGCGTTAGTTTAGTAAAATTAGTTAAAGTTAATGAAAGCTAATAAATCGAGTTACGTGCATTTCTCGGACCTCCTATTTCGATAAACCTTACTTGATCTTGAGCATAATTATTAATTAATTTCATAATACGTAATTTAATTTAGTATAAAAGGTAAATCCCTTTTATTTGACGTAACATAGAAATATTATATGTTATTAGAGTTTTTTTTAGACTTGATATCATAAATACAAGTTATTATTATACAAAATGGCTCTTAGTGATTCTTTGCCTCAAATGAATCTTGGTATCCAGGGTGAGACCCAGAGGGGTCTTCACAGTGGCGCCCAACGAATAAATCCCGAGTTTAGAGTCGGATCTAATTTTCGAATCATCCCTGAGCAGTATTTTTCGGGAGTGGAGAACGTGGCAGAGTTCTTGGAAATAATTGATAACTTAACATATTACGAGATACCCACACAACTGGCTTGTGCATATTTAAAGAGTCATCTCACAGGACGGGCACTAGATTGGTTTGAGGTTCTAGGTTATAGGGTTGTAGAAGACAAGGCGACAGAGATTACGCACACTTAAAGCAAGCGTTGACAGATCAGTTCGCCGTGGTTAGGAATAGGTCGGAACTAGAAACGCGTTTTTACGCATCATCTCAAAAGCACAATCAGAAACCTTCCGATTTTCTGTATGACTTGTTAAAGATACACAAAATATTAGAACTAGAAATTGTGAAGGTCCCCTTGGACCTCACTTTGAGAACGAGAATAAGTAGGAGTCAGATAAGAACCAGTAGCCATTTTTATAAATAACTTTCTTTATTTGGTTATCTTATCCAAATAGTATCAAAGGCTTATTAAAAATATATCTAAATAGCTTTATGAGGTTTAAAAGATTTTCTCTTAAATATTTAATGATCTAATTAATTAACAATTAGAATATCGATCACGCAGAGATTACCACGATAAGAGATCCCAGAATTATATTCTATAATGTTCTTATTGAACATTTAACTTTAATCTCACTCCTAATATAAATCTAATGAGACTTCAAATATAAATCAATATTTACCACACTGAATCTCAAGTCTTCTTGAGATTAAATTATCCAACAAGAAATCTTCAATTATAAATTTAACTTCACTATTATAACTTTCTACTTCAATCTCTCTCTCCTACTGCTCTAACTTTACTATTCCGTTTGACTTAAATACTTTATCTAATCTGCATAACAAGGAATCCCGTCCTCTCTTTGGAGCTGATTGGAAATAGGTAGGGAATTAAATTTCCTAAAAGGACGACTCAGAAGGTTAGTGATAAAGTTCCGTATAAATTTGTCACAAAATGACGGACGAAAAATTGCTAGATCATGTTATTAGTAGGTTAGAACCTCAGATTTTAGATTATGTAGAGGTTCGGCATCCGCAAACCACATCTAACCTTCTACAAATAATTGATAAGTACGAGGAAAGGTTTCTAAATAGAAAAATCAGGGTTTCGAGTCGGGAATTCCGAGATACAAACCAAAGTGAGAACAATCGTTTCCCTAACAGGAATCGGCAGGAAAATTGGAGGGAGATGAGAGGTAACAACAGATACTCTGACAATAGCAGACCGCAGAGGGAATTCAATAGGTTTGAGGGTCAAGGTGTTGCGGATAATCGGAGATTCGATGGTCGACGCCGAGGTGGTCAATCTGATCATAGATTCCATAATCAAAGCGGTGGTTCAAGGAACGGTTCTTTCAGGGGTCAGAATGATCAAAACAGAAATTTAAACTTTTAAGCGATCGATGCGAGTCTGAGGATGATCGATCGCGATGTACAGAAAATCCTCCACATACGGAACACCGAACTATTAGGATATCCTCACGACGAATGACTCCAGTAGATTTAATTATGTGCCCATTCTTTTAAATGAAACATTCATTACAACCCTTTGGGACACGGGAGCGGAGAAATCTTTCATATCAGAGGAGGTCTATCGCAAATATTTTTCGTATCGACCGAGTCAAAAGACGAAAGATAGAGTAGTGACGGCCCAGGGAGCCCCGTGTTGTCACTTAGGTCGGGTCGAATTACAGATTCGGATCCGAGAATTCCAGAAAACCTGGGAATTTCCCATTCTTAACAATATGCAGTACCAATGCATTTTAGGCATTGATTTTATGAAGGAGTCCAAATTGACTATAGATTTCGATCAGAAATCTCTGATCATTCTAGATGACCAAATTAAGCAGTTGCCAAAAGTGGAAAAGTCAGTCGAGATTGATCTATCCGATACAAAGCTCGGTGAAGGGCAAAAGCAAAAATTAAAGGATTTATTTAATGGTTTTAAAGGGCTATTTTCAGACCAGCCGGGGTTAACTCATGTTTTATACCATGAAATCGATACTGGGGACCAGGGGCCGGTAGTATCAAGACCCTACCGATATGACAAGGTAAAACAAGGAATAATTGATTATCACATTGAGAAAATGTTACAGGAGGGAACAATTCGTCCTATTCAATCCCCATACGCGTCACCGGTGATTTTAAAGCGCAAAAATAATGGCCTTCCTCCAGATTGTCCAAAGGCGTATCGATTCGCAATTGACTATCGCAAACTCAACGACATCACTAAATACCCGCGATATCCATTACCAGTGATTGATGGCCTGATCACAAATATACCGCATACCGGAAATTATGTCGACATTAGATTAAAAATCGGGCTACTTTCAATTGGCAATTAGTCCGAAAGATATCGAGAAAACCGCGTTTATAACACGCAATGGCACTTTTGCATTCCTCAGAATGCCATCTGGCATTTTCAGGGGCGGTGCCAAATTTTCAAAAGGCCATCGACATTATATTGAAACCGGTTATTGGGCGTTTCGTGATGGTATATATGGACGATATTATTATTACATCTCCATCGTTTAATGAACACATAGATCATTTGAATCAGGTATTTACATTGTTGCAAGACGCAGGGTTAACTCTAAACAAAGAAAAGTGTCACTTCACATGTGACAAATTGAAGTATTTAGGTCTCATAATTAGTAAGGAAGGGATTGAAACCGACAATAGTAAAGTCAAGGCAATCGCAGAAATGAAACCCCCTAAATATAATAGGGAAGTGTTGAAGTTTTTAGGGATGGTGGGGTGGTATCAGAAATTTTTACCCCACTATGCAGATATCGGTTAAAGAAAAAGGGGGCTAAATTTAATTGGTCGACGGAAGCAGAGGATGCTCTTAATAAAGAAAAACGAGCATTAACAGAGGCACCAGTTTTGCAGTTGCCGAACTTTCAGGAACAGTTTAACTTATTTACGGATGCTAGTGGGGTCGGAATTGGTGCTGACCTGAATCCAAATCACAGACCTATTGCATTCGCGTCTAGAACCCTGAACAGGGCTGAAAGAAACTATACAGTTACAGAACGAGAATGTTTGGCGGTGATATGGGCATTAAATAAGTTTAAAACTTATTTTGGATCACTACCGATGAAGGTAATCACAGATCACACGGCATTAACAAAGCTAACGAATGGGAAAAACTTATCTAGTTGGATGATTAGATATGGGCACTCAAGTTATCTGAATTCAACATTGAATGGGAACATCGATCTGGTGTCCAAAACGTTGTTGCGGACGTATTGTCTAGGAATCCAGTAGGCAATATGGATGGATCACAAATTTCGTGCGCAACTCTTCGAGCCTTAGCCTTAAACTCCAGAGAACAACTCATTCGAGAGCAAAGGGAAGATCCTGAGTTAGGACACATCTATCGTTATCTAGAAAAGCCAGACGACGGTTCCGTTAATGCAACTGTATGCGAGAATTGGTCCCAGGATTTGAAATTAATTGATGGTCTACTCTTTTACGCGAGAAATATTCTACAACTCTTGGAGAACTAAGAGTGTACATTCCTAAATTTCTTCACGGAGCAATAATGCAAGAATTTCATGATCTGCCATTAGCAGTCCATTTAGGAAAGAGGAAGACCTACTTAAAATTGCGTGACCCATGTTATTTTCCGTATATGAAGAAATATATATATGAATATGTATCGACCTGTGACCGGTGTCAAAAATTTAATTATAAAACTGCGCTACCAGCTGGTCGATTAATTCCGATAGTATCGAATTACCCCAATGAAATCGTAACGTTAGACTTATTAGGCCCCTACCCTACATCCCGACCCGAAAGATATAGATTTCTATTGGTAATAACTGACCACTTCACTAAGTGGAGTGAGCTTATTCCTTTACGAAAAGCTTCGGCCCAGGCCATAGCTAACGCCCTTTTTGAGAATTATATTTCACATTTCGGAGCTCCGATTTCTTTGATTAGTAAAAGTGGCCCCCGATTTATATCGAGGTCTTTGAACACCTAAGTCACAGGTTCGACATAAAACATATGAAAACGGTAACATATCGGCCGCAGGCAAATTTAACGGAAAGAGTTAATCGCACTTTAGTGCAGATGATAGCTTGTTTTGTAGAAGAAATTCACGAAAACTGGAACCGATTTCTTCATGAGTTCGCTTTCGCGCTGCGCACATCAGTTAATGAAATAACAAGTAAAACTCCGGCTGAGTTATTCATAGGTAGAAAGATTATAACATCTTTTAGTAAATTAATAAATGTCACAGAGGGTGCTGAATATGTGGGAAGAAATTATTCGTTGAGGCAAGTCAGAATATGCGGAAACAACATAAGACTTGGGAAAAATACTATAATTGGAAAAGGAGAGAGGTTAACATCAAAGTAAATGATTTGGTGTTGGTACAAACTCATTTTATGAGTGCTGCGGGCAGGAGAGTGGTCAGAAAGTTTATGCCTAAGTTTGAAGGGCCATATAGAGTGTTGGAAGTTCGGAATAACAATTTGATCATTTGGAAGGGAAAAAGGGTCACAGTTAATATCGTCCAGGTGCAAGTGTACCATCCAAGACAGTCCGACACAATTAGTTTGGATAGTCATGTTGAGACACTATTTGAATAACAGAGGTCCAGTAATGGGTCGAGTAGATCACACCCAGGGAAACCTCGAGTGAGGAGAGTAAGGGTCGTAAATCAAATAAGGGAAATGCCGGATTTGAGGATCCGAGATTGAAGCGTAAAGTAGTTTCAAATGGATCAGTGGACAGGACGGATAAAAAGCGGTTCAAAATATGCAGGAAAAGATTTCTGCAGGGGTCCGAACATGAGGACCAGAAAAGACCTACCCCTGAACCAACACAGGGAATAAAGATAGCAATTCCATCCTCGGTATCATCTAGAAAATATAAATACAGGAGACCTAATAACCCTTCTCAGGGATCACAGTCCATTGCAGGTACCTCACATCAAATAGATACCAGGCAGGGCAAGCCACCTACAAAAGGGAGCAGGCAAGGAGCGAGTGTCCAATATGACAGGGCCCGGGAGACAAGGACAACTCCGAGCGGAGGAAACAGTGCAGCTGAGAAGAGACCAGTTCTGTCTAGACAGGCGACAGCAGTGAGACCTTGTCCTTACTACCTACGGAGCCGAGTAAAACAGCCCGAAGAAATACCAGATGAGCAAAGTAGCAATGGAATCGACAGTATCCCGCAGAACAACCTCAGGAGAAGGAGCATCAGCATGAAAGCCTTAGTCGGAGATCTGGTGGATAGGAGCGAATAGAGGACAAAGAAAAAATCAGGTTGTATAACACTAACAAGCGCAGCATGTATGGAATGGGAATGTTAAGGAGCCAGATGCTTTAATTGATGTATAAGAAAATGTTATGTAAAATGTGAATGAATTTGTACATACAGTAGATGTTTGTATCTTCACACTATTTAAAGAAGTTTTCATTTCGGGGTAGCTGACCCTGAGCATTGTATAGAAAGCGACGAGTCAACTGTAAACAAGAATAAGTGTGTATAGTTTTTCATAAGTAGTTAAGTAAATCACACAGGCAGGTTTTTCTCCACTTCGGTGGTTTTTTCCTCGCCTCTTTGCCAAATGGGTGTAATGTAGGGATATATAAACTTCTAAATGTTGCGTCATAAAAAAGGAAGTTTTTGGTCGTAATGTTTTTTTCTTTCCCTTAAAGAAGGAGAATTTGTAAAGTATCCGATTGTTATATATATATTAAAGTCTTCGAGACTATAAATCAAGTTTAGGAATTGGTTACGTAATTTATTTTCAGGCCATTTGTGACCTTCGAATAAATCCTGTTTTCTTTTTGGAGGGGATTGTGACGAATCTGTACGGAACCTTTCCACTAATATTCTTAGGCGTCTTTTTGGGGATTATAAATTCGCGTATATTTCCAATCAACTCCAAAAAGGTGAACGGGATATGCAAAGTAGATAAGGTATTTAAGTTGAGCGTTGTAAGCTAGCAAGGATGAAGGCTATTGAGCCAGCAACAGTAACCTCAAATTTAGAGGATTCCAGGAGATTACGTTAGTGAAGACTTATTGCTGCTATTCTACGGAAGAACTAGAAAGTTGATATACCAACGGTAAATATAATTTATATAACGCTTAAAATAAGCGTTAGTTTAGTAAAATTAGTTAACTAGCTAATAATTCGAGTACGTGTATTTCTCGGACCTCCTATTTCGGTAAACCTTACTTGATCTTGAGCATAATTAATAATTAATTTCATAATTCGTAATTTAATTTAATATAAAAAGTAAATCCCTTTTATTTGACGTAACATAGAAATATTATATGTTATTAGAGTTTTTTTTAGACTTGATATAATAAATACAAGTTATTATTATACAAAATGGCTCTTAGTGATTCTTTGCCTCAAATTAATCTTGGTGTCCAGGGTGAGACCCAGAGTGGTCTTCACAACCAGACTTACCTATTTAACAGATTTAATTACTAAATTTCATGAGGTTAATTTGCAGTTACAAAGCAAAAGCATTGTGATGTACCTCTCCTTGGAAGTACATCTCTCGAAGTATCAGCGTGAGCTAGAGGTGTAGGGTTAGCGAAAGAACTAGGATCAAACATTATCTTAATATGACTTTATTAAGATATTTAACTTAAACCTTTAACAAATTCAATTAATATGAGAGAATCTACGATGACGCGACACACAATATATAATAAGATCTAATCTAATTCAGACCAATCTCAATAATCGAACTGCCTAATCCTCGATTCTAATATTAAGTAATCAATCCTTCCTTATTATATCTTGTAATAGCATTTGTCTTTATCTGCAATGGGATGCAGCTTTGCGAATAACTTCTAGTCGAACACCAATATGTATATTCACGTCACGCACAACTTATTCAATCTTGAAACACGAACTGTAATAATCATCAACTGCCTCAACGCACATCAATGGTCTAGCATTCCTTTACATTGCCATACCGCTTACTCTAAGATCCGATATTTAAAGTCCGTTTATTTGCATCTCTTATTCACATCTCATTTCTTGGATTTGGTTGGAAAAGAGTTGCTATTAATTCTGGCTCAAAGAACCCAAACGACTTGTAACAGAAAAGACGCGTAAGACGTCACAGCATACATTTTATTAAAACAAGAACCACATTTCAGACTTTCTTGCCAGAATTAAGCTAAAAGAGTATAATTTTGGACGACATAAAATTTCCAAGTTTCTCAATTGTCACAAACAATCTGTCAAGAAAAAGACGTTTTAACCTACGTCCAACATTTAAATGCCCTTTTTTTTAGATTTTGAAACTAGTTTTGAGAATGTTTTGACTATCGTAATACCACAGTAGGTAATGAATTCATATGGTCCCTTTGAAAAAAAAATGTCAGATTACAAGAATTAGGCTCTAGGAATATAGGCACTAACGAAGATCTTAAAGTAAAGTTTAGAAACAGATGTCAACAATTTTGACTTTAAAAAGGTATACCTGTTATTTATTCTATATTATGGAATATCTTGTGAAAGTTTTAATTTTTTTCCGATTGAGAAGGAGTTTCAGTGCACTTGCCAATCTACAAAACAAAAAAAGAAAGAAGAAAAGACTGGACACTATTAACCGAGAAGATATTTAGGGTTAAACCTGACAAGATTGGTGCAAAATGTTGAAAATTTGTTATTGCATCCCCAGGTTCATCCCTCTCACTAAAAGCATTTGTTTCTTGCTCAGTTATTTTATGCAACAGTCATTTTATGCATTAATTAAATTTTATTTTAATTAATTAACATGTGTTTTCTTAAGTTTTAAACACGATACTTCACTACAGTTAAAACTTTAAATCTTTTAAAGTAAGTAGCTCTACACCTGCTGTCAAAAACACATTTAAGCTGATGCATTTTCAGAAAGTTGATATTAGGTAAGTAGGGGTTTACCCCAAACCGAAAAACCTGTCAAGGAGAATCTATGAGGCAAAAAAGTTTGGGGACCTCTTCTTTAAATGCAATGTGCACGTATACGTAAGCATTACTAAAAAAGTTGTATCCATGTTTGGAAACATTAGTGTATCTTCAATTCAGTACTTTCCAAAAAATTTGATTAAATATGAAAAATTCCCTTAATTTTAAACAGCAGTGTAGCCTTAAAATTTGTGGAAAATACGATTCAAATTTTTAAAACTAATTGTTGATAGATGAAAATTTACGTATTGTAGAATTTTGAGAATATCTTATTCTTCTCTTTTACTGAAGTATTAAATATGAACAACAGATATTTTAGATAGAACGTAATCAATAAATAAAATATATAGCTGTGTATATTTTAAAGATGTGTCTTCATTGAACACATACGAGGGTTACGAAAATATGAGTAATCGTATAAGGTTAAATGAACATATTCATTGAAGAGTATTTTTCTATGAACGATTTTAATCAAATGAATGAAAATTTGAGTAAAGTGAAAATTATTATAGTCTTTTTTTCTTTCCATCTTTGCTCAGTGAAATGGAAATTATGAATTACTATAGTTTACCAAACATTAATAAGATTTTATATGAATTCATATATTATATAAAATGTGTGAGATATGATATGCACATAACATCAGTGAGAGTCTACGTGTTCATAATAGATTCCTCACAAGTGAGAAAACGATATCTTAAGACAATAAGAATCTCTCAGATCCAGTGTTTAATATCATGGATGTTTGAAAAGTTCAATGTTCTATATTATAACCGAAAAAACTAATTTTGTCGGAAAACCTTATTCGAAGTCAGCTTCCTCTACTGTAAAGTGAGTGAGTGAATATTAACGTCGCATTGTCAGCTACACGAGGGCTTTTGGCGAAGGACTACGCAATTCTGAACCATGGTCAAGTGACGTGAACGACACCTGAGCTGGCACCCCCTCCTAACTACCACACCACACCAACGGAAGGACGTTTCAGCTCTCGACAGATTTAACGTGCATCGTTGCCCTACACGGCGGGTCTTTAGGGGTACTGGGCTCGAACTCATGACATGCCTGCCATGATCCGACACCTTGACCACTGGGTTACCGCAGCCCCTCCCTCTACTGTAATCGAAAGGGATCACACAATTCATTATTTGTTAGTTTTTTTTATCAGATTACTTGCCTATTTATTTTAATTTAGTCTCGTTGGCTAGGGTTAAGAAAAAATGTTCGCAGAGTAACTTTCGTAGAGAATAGAACTTTCAACATAAATTGTAAAGATCTGCTCACACACAAAGTGGATATAGTGTAAATATCAATATTATCTCTCTTTCTCAGCGGCTGAAAACTAATTTCAAACAATTTTAATTCCGCCTGAGAAATTATGCATCATATTTATATTTAAATCGTCTTTTTGAAATTGGTGGTTACTTGAAAGAATTTTGTCTTGAACCAAGACACGGAAAAAAATATTTAATTTTGTCAACTTTCCTCTTTCACACTGCTCAGTTAACGTCCTTTTCACTTGACTGAGCTTCAAAATTACGAGGTCCGCGTCACCAATAGCTAGGGACGTCTTAAGACTTCTTAAAGCCCTGGGTCCCTACGCAAAAGTAGGCCCTGGACCCTTACACAAATGTAGCCCCTCCCCCCCCTATTATCCTTGAAAGTAGACAGTATACAGCAGGGGTGGGCAGACTTTTACATGGTACGGTCTACTTCTAATTTTTTCAAGGTGTGGTGGTCCACCCTGGGGCATAAGTGTGATGAGTTATAAAAAGTTCAATAATATTTATATTATAACAATAATAAATATATAGAGAGAATATGTTCTTACCTACATAACTACAATATAAAAAAAATCTTACTCCGTAGAAGAAATAGTCCGCATACTGTCAGTCCCAATCTTGAATATCTAGGTGTATAATTAATTACTAACTGTTAACCTTGCACTGGATTCCCAGTGGTCGTCTGTGAAACGGGAATATGTTAATTATTTTAATCTTTGAAAATACAGATTCACCCAGGTAAGTAGAGAGTAAAAACGATGTTAAATGAAATGCAGCTTTTTTTAATTAGGATACTTTACTTCGTCCATTAGTTTCCAAAAATTATTCTTTTAAAAAATTACATCATTTTGAAGAAGAAAAGCTTCGTTTTTCTCAAGAGATAAAGAGAACATGTAACATATTTTCAGTTATGTTTTCCACATCAACATTGCCAGATGGGTAACAGATGAGGAGTGCAACTATCAGTTCTAGTCTAGTAAATTCTTGCAAACATCTGAAATTCGAAGTGCAGTTTTATTATTGCATCATAATATTTCTCTCTTTGCTTATACACACACACACATATATATATATATATATATATATATAATGCCATTTTTTAATCAACTCATAAATATTTTTAATTTTTTTAAAGTTCATTCTTCATTAACTGAGAAGATGTTAGCTTTAAATTGTGTGTGTGTTTTTGAAAGTATTAAAAAATCCGATCAATTCTGCTATTGTTTGATTTTTCTCTTGTAGTTTTTAAGTTCAATTCATTAAATGTTATATAAAAAAAATATAAATACATCTCAACCAAACGTCATCACTAAGTTCACAACGTGCATTTCCCCTTCTGATTCTAAAAACTTTTACCTCCAGTAATGGTCCCTGAATCATGATAAAAAAAAAATACTCCGACTTAACCAACGAATATCTGCACATGTTATATAACAATTTCCCGTAATCAGATTTGTTTTCTTCGAGATAGGCACGAAATTTTCTTCTCTGAAGACTTCTTCTTCGAACTGAGTTCACAATTTTCATGCAGATTCCCATGACATAACGCACATTTAGAAGGTTACAATAGAGGGCCTTTTGGTGAATAATGCAATTATAAGAAAGGAAATGTCGTAAGTCACATCGTCTCTGATACACATAGCCAGAAATCCATTGACATCTGCCCGTCGTTGATGGGGACCATCACCATCAGTTGTCATCGATATAACTTTACAAATCGGAATACTTTTCTCCTCTATGTATTTATTGAAAGAGCAGTAAACATTTTCGCATCTCGTGCTTTCCTCTTTCGAAGTAATCTTGTTTATATATATATATATATCAGTGGCTCACACAGGAATATTTCATGGGGGGTCCGGGGTCGAAGGATCACCATTCTCGTATCATGCTCCTTTGGATTTTGTCGATTTTCGGAGACAAAACACAGTAAAAAACTAATTATTGAATAAATAATTAGTATTAATTAACAAAACTAATCATTAATAACAAATACTTAATTAAATTTTACGTGCTATGTACTTAGAATTATAATCAATCGGGAAAAATCAAGGGCATTGGGGGGGAGTGTCCGGACCCCCAGGACTCCCCCCTTGTGTGCACCACTGATATATATATATACACTGCTGGACAATTGCTAAGGACGGATCACAAATTGCTATGTAGAATAACATTAAGCGAGACATGAGGCCTAGTAGGATAAAATATAGTTGCCACACTGTTCAGACATTAGAATAAAGAATATTTATTGTTCTGGAAAGTACATAAGCTGTGAAACATCTGAAGGAGAAAAAAAATGTTCATTTGATCTGCGTACGGAGAAATGGAACAATGCATCTAAAAGTCAGCAGGCACCTTAAAGAAAGGTATCAGTACGGGATATGTCCACCGTGGAGTGTGATGCAACATTCCACACGTCGTACCATACTTTGCACAACATTATCCAGCAGCTGTTGAGGCAATTTATCCCATTCCTTTGTGAGTGCACGGATGAGGGTGTTCTTGTTTGTCGGAGGATAGTTTCGACCAGCAACTTGCCTCCCCAAAGCATCCCACACATTTTCAATGGGGTTTAGATCTGCAGAACGCGCTGGCCATACGAGACGTTGAATACCCTCGCTGTCTAGACAATCCTAAACAGCGAGTGTTCGATGACATGTTGCGCTGTCGTCCATAAAAACAAATTTATCACCGACAGCACCACGGAAAAGACGAACATGAGGAAGTAGAACTTCATCAATGTATCGTTGGCCCCTCATAGTCCCATTCGTGACCACATGTAGGCGCGTGCGGCCATTGATCATGATACCGGCCCACACCATGATACATCATGTCGGATATCGGTCCTTTTCCTGGATATTTTCTGGACGATAAGCAGTACCACTCTCGCGCCAGATCAGTTGGCGTCTACAATCCGATGACAGACTGAACCTACTCTCATCTGAGAATAGTACGCATGCAAAGTCCTGTTCACTCCAATTGTGATGCTCACGACACCGTTGCAAACGGGAAGTACGGTGCTGTCTGGTCAATGGGACACACACAACAGGTCTGCGTGCGTATAGTCCTCCTCCCCTCAAACGTCTGGCAACAGTTTTTCGGGAGATCTGCTTTCCTGAGGCAGCAAGAAACTGATTTGCCACCCGCTGAGCTGTGGTGCGCCTGTTCCTTTTTGCTGACAGGACGATATATCTGTCTTCTGCAGGCGTCGTACTTCTAACACGACCTGCCCCGTGCCGTCTACTACACATTCCAGTAGTTTTAAATGACTTCCACAGCCGTGAAACAACGCTGTGAGCGATGTCGAACTCCCTGGCAACATCTGTTATTTTTCGCCCTTCTTCGATCTTTGCAATAATTCTGCCACGCATAAAATCATCTATGTGATGTCGGGAAGACATGCCACAAATTTTAAGTTCGTCTATTAAATCTTTCCTGTAAAACTTTGACTTGAAACAACAACTGTCCACACGCGTCAAAACCTTTAAAGCTCTTATGAACGCTATCACGTGATGAACAGACGTGGAAAAAATTTGCATACTCATACTTCTTCTTACTAATATCCCGCACTTATTCTGATTTTCCACATTTTGCTTCCTTTCATTTTGTGGTTGCTATGGATGATAGTGTTATCCGTCCTTAGCAATTGTCCAGCAGTGTATATATATATATATACTAGTGTGCAAAAATTAAGGATGAAGTCGAAAAATTAGCATATCAGCTGAACGAAGAGGCAGATCGGACAGAAAGACCAATCAGGAGATTAAGTAAGGTGAAGTACGGTAGCACATGCGCAGATATGCAGGTAGACGTAATGGGGGAGTGTCTGAGTAGTATAAAGCATGTTGTCGGTGTAAGATCAGTATTTCTGGCAAAGAGATTGCACGCCGTATAGCAGTTAAAATCACACCGAGTTGCTGCCTCAGCGAGAAATGGCGAATAATCAATCTGTTAGACGACATCTGGATGCTTTTACCCGAGGTCGAATCATTGGGAAGTTGGAGGAAGGCCGCAGTGTGACAAGTCTGGCTGCAGAGTTCGGAATTGCTCACAGCATCGTTTCACGACTTTGGAGACAATTTCAAACTACAGTAACAGCTATCCAGGGGTTCAGTAGTGGTCGTCCACGAGGAACCACACCCGCAGATGACCGGTACATTGTCTTACAGGCCAGAATAAACAGGCGTCAGACAGCGGGAGAAATCGCTAGACTCACGACACAGGCGACTGGACGACCGATATCGCGTTTTACCGTGGCCAGAAGACTGCACGGTGGTGGTCTGTTTGCACGACGCCCTGTACGGTGTGTACTTTTAACGCCTGCCCATCGGAGAAGGCGTTCTCTGTGGTGCCGGGAATATCGGAATTGGAGAGACAATGAATGGGGACGAGTACTCTTTACAGATGAGAGCAGATTCAGTTTGAGTAGCGATTCTCTTTGCATACTCATCTGGAGAGAGCGGGGAAGCCGCAATCATCCCTCGAACATCATTGAAAGGGACAGGTATGGAGGTCGCGGTGTTCTCGTTTGGGGAGGCATCATGCTTGGTAGTCGTACAGACCTTCACATCTTCGACGTAGGTTCAGTCAACGGGACCCGTTATTGTAACGAGATTCTTCTTCCATATGTGCGTGTTTTTAAAGGCGCTATGGGTCTGCAGTTCCTTTTCATGGACGACAATGCACCATGTCATCGCACAGAAGCTGCCGAATAGCTCTTAGAGAGTGAGGATATTGAACGTATGGATTGGCCGGCACGATCTCCGGATCTCAATACCATCGAGCATGTATGGGATTTTCTAGGCAGACGCTTGGCAGCTCGTACCTTACCACCAGTAACGATTCGGCAGCTTCGATTGGCGCGGCAAGACGAATGGGCAGCAATGCCTCAACAACTCATTGACACCCTCATTCTCAGCATGGGAAGACGCTGTGAAACCTGCCTAGCAGTCAGGGGAGATCATATCCCCTACTAAAGACCGGATGTTTCTTGCTGGACACCCATCACAGGGATGTTTCGGCCTTCAGTCGCATTGCGCTCCATGCTACTTTTTCAATCAAGCTTCTTTTTATCCCTCTGATTTCTCTTTTAGTAAGTGTTGCTTACATGTTACACATGTCCTTACGTATTGGGGATCTTACGGTATTAAATGTGTTGATTTGGAAAGCTTTTGTACAAAGTTATATTGAAAAAACCGTCTCGTCCTTAATTTTTGCACAACAGTGTATATTAGTTATTTTGTCTATTTGTATTTTAAAGAAAAACGTATAACTAATATCTTAAAGTGGTATTTTAAGTTTAATTAAGCTTATAATTATTATTTTTTCAGAATTATAAACTTTAAACCTGTTTTTCTCAGTTTGTGTTTTTCGAAACCTTAGTGCATTCAAAATGCTACTCCTTCGACAATTATTTACCAATCACTTCCATTTTTTTCTTGCGTGTTGAAAATAAAGCATGTAATAAAATTAGGGATCCGTTTTGCTATAAACTGAATACTTTTTTTAAAAAAAAATAAAATGTAAGACATGTTGGCTTTTTCGTTGATTTTTAGCCTGTATATCAACATTTTATTTTTTTTTCTCGAAAACGAATGAAGTTATTCTAAAATCGATCCCTAAAGTTGTTTAGATCATCCATAAGAGTATTATAAAAATTTCAGGTCAAAAAATTAATTTTTACAAAAGGAGTAGGATTTTAAAATTTTCCCAATTTTCTTCAAAAAATTAAAATTTTTAAAATTGTGTGAATAATATATGAAAATTTTCCTCTGGTAACATTTTCTTGAATAGAAACATTGTATAAAATGCTAAAATATAATTTTTAAATACGTAAATAAAGAAGTTTGCTCAAAGGGTGCCAAGTCCCCTTAATACGTTCGCTGCTGGGTGCCGCGCTATGACGAAACGTAACATCAACACAAGAATCCAATCCCGCTGAAGCGTGAGGTTTGGGGTGATGTTTCAGTAGCCAATGCCGTGTCATCGCGGAAAGAGCTGATAAGCGTTTATTTTCCCCTTTAAGTGTGTGGGGGGAACCCATTTCTACGGCAGGCATTGTGGTGATCGCATTTCTCCCCATAGTCGCAAATAATGTGAGAATATGTTAAGCGTCTAGTGCGTTTCCAATAATAGTGCATATGTCGTCTACACATATTCGCATACATTGTGAACAGCCAATGCCCGAAGTCTAACTGGCGTCGGTGCTCCACAAATATATTTCTTTTAGTAGAACGTCTTAGATTTTATGAGAAGGCGATCACCTTAAAATGTCTTGGCGGTCCACCGGTCGATCATGATCGACTTAATGCCCACCCCGGGTATACAGCATTGCGTTGTCAAAAACTCGTATAAACAATAACCCTAAACTAAAATAAATGTGTATAATTTACGGTCGCACAAATTGGCTGGACCGATTGTTGCCTTTAGACTGAATGAGTAATGATGGTGTATGGTGATAGGTTTAGGACTATACATGGACGACGATCATCTTATATAGCCAGTTGACATGTCGTCCGAAATTCCCAGTTTTTAGGAGAATACAACCGGAAATAACATTTGACGCTGAAATTATTCAAATCGTGATCCTATTAAAGCTGAATGAAGAATGAGGTGAGGTCCCATTGTGGACGAGGCCCTGGGCTCGGTTCCAGTTAGCCCATGCCCTAAGACGTCCCTGCGTGTAACTTTGAAATGCGATGCCGCTAAAAATTAATGGATTCCCCTCCTCCATTTGTATTTAACTTATGGCCTCTTCGATGATAGGTTGGCAAGAAAAATGTTAATTAGACTAGACAGAGACTTCAACCGAATTCCAATTAAACTTGCGTAACGAAGCCTCAAACTTTGAAGTTAAATACCAGCAAAGATGTAACATTTGAAATATGATGAGGTTAACTGTGGAGATCATCAATATTAAGAAATGTGAATTCACAAAGGCATATTTCTTGAAAGAAAAGTGGGTTTTCGTCTCTTTGTCATAATTCCTGTATCATTAGAGATGTAACAGGTTCCGTTCCCGATTTTCTACTATTCCTAAAGTGAAAATACTTTTCATACATCGCTTGATTAGAGAACCTCTTTCTGTATAGGAACCGTGAATTATGCGAAACAGAACTACTATTTAATGTCAAATGAATTGAGTTCACGTGAGAGAGAGAGAAGATAACAATTATGGAGACGTGTTATTAGATTAAATTATTCTTTACATTTGAATCGTAAGTATTTGCGGAAAAAGGTGATCAAGCACCTCCTGGTGGAGTTCATGGAATCCAGCTGAGTATCAGCATTTAAGATAAGTACCATTTTTCTCATTATTTTAATTAAAAGTTGATAATAATTGTAAGGTTACGAAATAAAAGTTGTTTTAATGATGGCTCTTCCTTCTATAAACCCTCCTACCAACATGAGTAAAGATTCGCTACAGAAATAATTTTTTTTAAAAAAAACTTATTTCTCAACTAAGAAAAGTTTGTGAGTATCTTAGAAAATCCCCTGTTAGAAATAGAATTCTTCAGAACTATGTGAAACAGAAATACAGAAAAGCATTAAATCCTATACTTGACTGTCAAGCGATATGGAATAGTTTAAAAGCTATGCTAGAAAGATTTGTACACTCAAGAGAATGCGTTGTTTTTATTCTGAATGATCGTAACGTTCTTCTCACAAGTAGAAAGAATAATATTGCAAAATTGTAGAACTTCGTAAGGTTTTTGAATCAATAAGATTAGCAGAACCTTAAGCAGACAAGACGCGAATTTATAAACAAGTGAAGACATATTTGATTTTTTGTTGGGGGAATCAAAAAATTTGAAAACTGAAATTAGTTGCAAGTTAGTACACGGTATAAAGACATGAATTGAAGGAATTAGAGACAAGGGATTAATAATACTTCTCTATTTATAAAATTCCTAGACCGTTTGGAAGAAATTTTTTTGTAAATTTATTCCATAATAGCTACAAAAACTGATATTGTTAAATTATCCGGACAGATAATAGCAAGTTATATAAAGATTACTCTGCAGAATATGACTGTAGTGGTAAAAAAAGTGCCGAAGAAAAAAATTAAGATATATCTATGATGAAAAATGTTATGGAAACAGCAATAAATAAATATCTGTAAAAAAAAAAAAGTGAAACCCTCTAATCCTGAAACATTGAAGGAAATTTGGGTCTCGAAGGCTAAAAATGGGAGATCAAAAAATTTATATTTATTATCTAATGCTTTAAAGTATCCGACTACGTTCGGAACCGTGATTTTAAAAATGCGCATCTATGGTAATTGTCATGATATTTTCTGTTACATGTATAAAATTGTTTTAAGGACATTTTGACAAAAAAAAATTATTTAAATACAATATTTCGACTAAAAATTAAAATAGAATAAACTTTTTTTCAAAATGTACTCCCTTTGTGAAAAATGCTTCTATAATAATAATATTTTGCTTTGATAAAATAAAGACTTCTCTAGAGAGTCTGAACTGGGATTTTTGAAAAAATCACATTATTTTCAGAGTTACCACCAATTGAAAAAATTATCGACGTTTTTTTCTTAAAATTTCTCCCCTCTGCTGTCGTCAAACATGGATAAATCCACTTCTAAGCTATAGGATTCAAAAATTCTAGTTCAGCCTCTTTACAGAGGTCTGAGCTATATACAGGCGAAATACTATTATAATAGAAGCATTTTTCATAAAAGGAGAATGTTTTGAAAATTGGTCAGTCTATGTTCATTTTTTGTCAAAATATAGTACTTAAATAATTTTTTATTGTAATAATATTCTTAAAACGATTTTATATACGTTTTCCAATCTAAGTTATACTGAATATCATAAATATTATCCATTTATACGCGTTTGCAAAATCACAGTTCCGAACGTAGTCGGATACCTTAAAGACAATTCAATCCAATTCAGTAGCAAGTGAGAGTTTTTTACTATTTCTGATAATTATATTTCTGAAATAAGTGCACAACTAAGCAATAAATACATCGACTTTCTTTGCTTTTTGAAGTAACATTTTATAAAACAAAGAAAGAAAGAAAATTATAATTTATATAAATATAAAGTATTTGTAAATTTTTGAAATTTTTAAGAATATTATTTTGTCAATTTTTTTAGTTTTAATACCTTTATGTATGTATGCCCACATATGTACCTTATATTTTCCTTTTTTTTATAATTTTGAGTTATTATAGATAAAAAAAATTAAGAACTTATATTCTGGGATGTAAATATGTCTTGTTTTTTTTATCTCTTAATACACTCATGGACAATAAAATTGGCGCACTAAGAAGGAGTTGTCGAAATGAAACGAAATTTTGCATACGTAATGACTACTTTGATAAAAGTAAATGATTAGAAAATCAAAGAAAAAGGATCATTTATTTCAGAGGAAAAGGCAAAAGAACGGAGGATTTAATACCCTGTTGTACCCCCTCTAGCGCGAATGCACGATGCGACACGATCGGGCATTGAGGCATACAAGCTCTGTATGATGTCTTAAGACATTTAATTCAATATTTGCTGTAACTTTGCCACAAGTTCGTTCAAACTCGTGAGATTCCCAACTCAACGTCCCAAAGGATCCCAGATATGCTCGATTGGAGACAAATCTGGGGATGGGGCAATCCAAGGAAGGGTAGTAAGAGTGCGGAGACTGTCTTGTGACACCCTTGCCGTGTGAGGCCGAGCATTTTCTTGTTGAGAAATGGCTCCTAGGAGCTGTTGCATGAGTGGCAGCACATGTGGCTGCAGGATGTCATAGACATACCGCTGTGCTGTCATGGTGCCACGGGTCAATACTAAGGATGAGAGAGACCGTGTATTGTAGGCAGTGGCACCCCATACCATCACACCAGCTGTGGGAGCAGTGTGTCGTTTTAAAACAATAGCAGGATTGAGGCGTTCACCACCGGATCTCCACACACGAACACGATTGTCATCACTGCTGAGATTTAATCTGGATTCGTCGCTAAAGACGACCCTGTCCGCGGCAGTCCAGTTTCCTCGTGCGAGGCACCGCTCCAAACGGAGACGTCAATGGGTGGGCGTCAAGGGCAGCACACGTAATGGGCGCCGTAATCCCAAATGTCCTTCAGCCAGGCGCCTTCGTATGGTTCGAGAAGACACAGGGGCCCCTAATGAAGGTGCTACCTGTGCCTGGATGGCGGCCGATGAAACAGTTGGCTGTACGCTTGCATTTCTTACGATGTGGTGGTCTTCTCGACGACTGGTCTGTCGAGGACTTCCTGAGCCTAGTCTTCGTGTAAATGACATCTCTCGGATCCACTGGTGCCAACACCCCCTCACAATACAATAAGAGTGGCCTAATTGACGAGCTACTCGCCTAGCTGACCACCCAGCTTCCATCAAACCGATGATTCTTTCCCTCTCAAACTGCGACAGCTGCTCATATTGTCTTCGAAAACGGCGTAATGGAATGTCTACCTTAGCTCTTCCCTTGTAAACGATTCACCACACTCAAACAATATCGTAATGTCTTAAAGAGAACTGGAATCTAGACAAATTCCTCTATCCCATATCTGGAATAGCAGGAGCATTTTGTTGTGAACTTGGTTTGGTGTATGAGGAGGTGTGGCCACTAGGAGAAGGGACCAAAGGTGAGTAGGAGTACTTTAGCGGCTTGAGAGGTTAATTCCTATTAGTTCGTGAGCTTTTGGACTTGGGAAATGAAAGAGAAATTGCCTGATCGAAAAGAACCCGAATGAAAAAAAATTTAATCATTGAAATAAAGTCAATTAAGTTAATAGAATTGTTGTAGAAAAAATTAAAATTTAATCTAAGATCACTTCCAATAGCATAAAAGCTTGTTTGAAGTCTTTAGTTTTCTTTATTTCGGGGAGAATTTGTTTTAATTTGGGAAATTGCTTAAAAATATTTGAGACTATTTTAAATAGAGCTACTAAAAAAAAATCTTGGAAATCAGATGAGTTATTTTCATCTGATGAGGGAATTTGGGGAAGACTTTGTCTTTCCGAATTGTTTTTGTTATTATTGGGTGGTTGGGGGTCAGCAGACTCAAACAAGCTTTGGTTACCTGTTTTATACTACACGGAGAACGACGTTAAATGCCCTCTATCGGCTGTACGTAATGCGCAATCACGCTGCATTTCTAATCATTTGCATATCTCTCCGACATGTACCTTCATGCCAAGTTTCGTTACAATCCCGCAATTATTTCTTGGTGTGCTAATTTTTTGGTCCATGAGTGTATTTCAAATATGTTTCATGTAAAAGCTAAAATGTAAAAACCTGTTTTTTTAAAAAGTCGGTTTTGGTATAAATCTTCCTTCACATACACCAGTGCTTCTCAAACTTTCAATACTGGCGCCCCCCTTTTCAATCACAATTTTTATCGCGCCCCCCTTATACATTAATAATGCACTAAATGCAATAATAATTCACTTTGACGCTAAAGCTACAATGCGAGATCTTAATTATAAACCATACACATTAATAACATAAGTATTAAATTTTGAATACTACTTTTAAGCAAAAAATAAATTAACTAAGTAATAGGACAATTATTACGTTATTTTTCCTTTCTCTAATTTTTAAATTGAACATATTGCAAAAATGCGGTGACTGCTTAGAAGACAAAATATGGATATCTGCTAAATATAGAAAAATAACTCAGAGGGTCAATTTCTAATCATAAGCATTCCTTATAAAAACTTTGCTTTGTAGAACAAGCCCATGGAAGTCGTTAATACTTATTAAACTTGTTCTTAATTTAGTATTAATTAAATAGTTATAAAATACTCTGTGCAGCACTGATACATTAAAAGTATACCGGCCGAAGTACGCGCTCTTTGCATGAGTTCGTTTAAAAGAAAATAAAACATTCTTGCCAAACATTAAAGCCAAGTGCGCGACAATGTTTACAAAAATGTAAAATGTTTTTTTTAAATGCTTGCTCAAATTATAATTAGTTTTAAGCGAATTTTAATTTTAATCCTCACAGAATTAGCATTTATAGTTGATGTTAAATAATGAACAACAATATAAAATTCCGATGAAGAATAATTGTATTATTTTTAATATTTTTAAAGCAAAAAGACTTCAACATGTTTTAACCTGGGAGCAGGCGCGCACTCGATACGATCTAGCAGGGTTATTGAGTCACCCCAATCCTTTTTTTTATAATTATTTTATTGTACACGATACAAATCGTTATTCCAGTGAATAATTTAACTAAGAGAAAGTTACTTACCTACTTTCAAGGACTCTTCAATTTTTCTTTGGTGACAAATAAACAGTTCTGCCAGAATCAACAATTTCGTGATCTGTGTGTCCCGCGCGACCACTTCCGGGTAAAAAGTGTATTCATTATGATAATATGTATGTTACTGCTAAAAACAATTGTTATGCTTTATGTTTGAAAATACTCCTCTTGGTCTCAGTCTTCGCATAGTAATCCATCAAAGAGTGTGTGTGTGTGTGCTTTCCGTGGTTTTCCAAATATCATAAAACTGTTTTACGTGGAAAAAGCGCAATAGAGAAATACATTACTTACAACTTCCTTAAATGAGAAATAAACACATAAGAGATGGGTTATAACTAACTCTACTAATAACTTAGAAGGTCAAACAAATTACAGCTATACTGTGCAGTATTTCAAAAATAATGACAGTGATGAATTTTTTATGTTCCTGAATTTTTTCGATTCTGGATCTGGGATCTGTTTTTCTCTGAAAGAGTAGAATGTTATTTTTAAAAAAAGAAAACGTAATAAAAACTCTCTCATCATGGGATTACAGCAAATTAAATAAAATATTTTTTATTTGGTTATAGAATCAAAGATAGCTAATTAAGTATTGAAGAAGTTTTTTTTTGATGACTTGATATCGCCTATAACAGGGGTGGCGAACCTTTTTGGGTCAACGTGCCATTTTTTCTAAAAAAACGTTTAATGAGTTATAGGCGTGCCATCAAATAATTTTGACTTGTGATTATTGAACAACTAATAAAACTAAATACGAACAAATCAAAATTCTTTATTTAATACGAAAAAATACATTTTGCACTGTATAGTAGTAAATGTGTGTGTGTTTTAGTTATACTTGTAATTTTAATTAAAGTACCATAAGTGTGATTTCTGCTGTTGTAGATTAGATGAGAAATAACTTATATCAGGATTATAAGATGTTACTTTTAGTAGAATGCATGCTGAATTAGAGTCGTCTGTTAAACGGTTTCTAAGCGAGTCTTTGATGTTATTTATCTCTGAAAATAATGACTCGCAGGCATAGGTAGATGAAAATATGGTTAAAATAGCATACGCCAACTTCTTCAAACAGTTAAATGCGTCTGGAATCGAATTCCATGTTTCCAAAATTTCGTTACTGGTATTTTTACTTATATTGCTTGTCAATCTTTCTGCTTCAATCAATTCCAACTTTTTCCTTGTTTCAATAAACTTTTGAATCCATATTGAACTAGACTGGAAATCAATCAGTTGCATTTCAAGTTCTTCAATTTCCAACCAATCGAATTGAGACAAGTTCAGTTTATCAAACGAAATCACATCAGGGTACATAATAAATTTGAACGTTTCCGATAATTCCTTGAACTGAGAAAATCTCGCTGAAAATTCTTTGATTAAAGAATCCATTATGGAAATAAAGTCATCAATAACTTTTTCTTCGTTTCGTTTCTCTTGGGCATCTAAATCTGTGATAAGTTTGGGAAGTACTTGTAGTTTTTTGTAATAATATCGTTTCTGAAAACATATAGTTTAGCTTCAAAAGCGGATCTATCATGACGATAACTGTTTTATGCGGGCCTTGAAGCTTTATGTTCAATTTGTTGAAATATTGGCATATGTCTGTAAAAAACATCAATTATAAAAGCCACATAATATCCATCAACTGTGGGTATTGTTCAATTTTGCTCTCATTTTGTAGAAACAGTCTGATTTCTTCCAAGCAATCAACAAATCTTTGAAGTACGTTCCCGCGGCTCAACCAGCAAACATTGTTATACATTATTAAGCCATTATACACCGAATTGACTTCATTCAACAAAGCATCAAACTTTCGTTTCTTTAAAGCCTGTGACGATATGAGGTTGACTATTTTTGTGAATAAAGTTATTACATTATCAAGAAATCTTGAACCACTCTTTGCACATAAGGCTTGTTGGTGAATAATGCAGTGGTATTCAAGAATCGAGTGTCCTACGTCTGTTTTAAATAAAGAAATTAAGCCATTTTTTGCCTACCATATTTGGAGCACCATCAGTGGTTACTAAACAATTTTTTCAAATCAATTTCCTTCTCAGCAAGCGAATTTCTTACTGCCGTACAAATATCTGTGCCCTTTGTAGTTGTTAACAACGATGTTATCGCAATTAATTCTTCCTTAATGATGTTTTCTACACAATATCGAGCAAAGACAGCTAAACGTGCCGATTTAGTAGTGTCAATACTTTCGTCAAGACATAGCGATATAAAAGGAGCGGAGTTAATGTCATTTTTTGTTGATCTGTAACATTTTCTGCCAATTTCAAGATTCTACCTTTCATTGTGTTTCTAGATAGAGGAACATCTTTGATGCGCTGAATTATCTTATCTTTATTATCAAAATCATCAAAAAGTGAGGGCGCACATGCCAACCAAGCTTCCTTCAAAAACTCTCCCTCTTAAAAGGTTTACCATGCCGAGCAATGGCATTTGCAGCTGAGTAACTTGCCGCACTTGTGTGACAATTTTTGCTTACATATTTAAATATAGACGTCGACTGTTTATTTCTGTCTTTTATTGCACTTGCAATTAATTCTTTTTGCTCTGGTTCGCTTTTTTCACAAAAGGATTTGTGATTTGTTTCAAAATGCCGTTTTACAGACGATATATGTTCTGCATACCACTGTTCCAGAACATAAAACACACACCGCTTTGTCACCTTTATTGATCATGCCATATTTATCAGCCCACCAAGTTTGAAATTCTCTGCTATACTTACTATCTTGCACTTTTTTTTTGTTGAACTAGCCATATTAAATACCAGTTAAAATCGTAAATTTAACACAAAACTTTAAATGTACAGATGTGTCGATGAAATTAACTATTCTATGTGCTCTCGCTTGATTCCCCCGCCAAAAACACCCCTTTTTACTGACTGCGCACGACTGCGGGCTCATGGGCAGATTTATTTGTTTTTAAGAAATTGAGTGCTTGCAGGAGATTTCTGTAGTGTCTGATCTTTCGCTTTTGTCTCAGATCATTAAAATTTTTAAAAAATAAAGCAGTGAGAGCTATTTTACCAATTAGACTTACAAGACAAGAATTAGATCACATTAATAAATTAGATGTATACAAGCTGAACTATTAATGTAAACGTTAGAATATGTTTTTAAACTTGAATATATTTAGAAATAGTTACGTACACACACTATGCGTAGATAAACTTAGCATCATTAGCAATTTATAATATACGAAGTATTTACGCAAGACATAACAAACGAGTCTGCTCCCCACTTGTCGGCATCGCGACGGATCACTCGCGTTTGTTCATAATACTTAATAGTAAACTTAATTATTTTAAGCCAAAATGCAAATCGTTTTTGATCGATGGCGTGCCCAAAATATTCTGTCGCGTGCCATCATTGGCACGCGTGCCATTGGTTCGCCATCCCTGGCCTATAACTTACATCAGAGTAAAAGTGCATTTTTTATTATGTCTGAAAGTATTTTGTTTTAATTCATTCCAGTAAATTAATTATTTTTTAAATCTTTTATTTTCGATATGCTCGCGCCCCCCTCGTAAGGTTATCGCGCCCCCCCCAGGGGGGCGCGCCCCACAGTTTGAGAAACACTGACATACACAATATAAAAAGACACTGAAAAGTTGCATTCAGATCTTGATTTCTCCAAAGTTGAAGTAAAAAGAAATGTTTTTTTACAAAAGAAAAGCAGAATCATTCACAAGCCAGTATATTTTTAGAAGTTTTTTAGCTTCAAAATAATAATAATAATATTACAGCATATTCAAATATCTCCTTATACATTGCTCGTCATGTAAACCTCTATCAGAAGATATTCAATTTCTTTAGATGAGAGTAATGGAATGTAATTGGTAATGTGCGCTAGAGGACTCAAAAAATAAGAATTTGCACAATTATTAGAAGAAATTGAAAGTCGGTATTTCGGGATTTTGACATACAATACTCAATAGCTCAGTTGCGGTCAAGCTCTTAATCGGTTTCAGTGACGTAGCTACTAATGGACTAGGCGGTGCCCTGCACCGGGGCCCTCAAGCTCAGAGGGGTCCTTGGACCTGACCACCAAGCAAGCCGAACTTGCAATAATTTCTCCCACATTTAATATACAATATAAAAGGTTGCAACATTATTACAATCAGGGCAACACTCCGTTGAAAGTAATTTCGAACTATAGGGAATTCCATCTAAATTCTTTTCTTTGTACTGTATTTTGAACATTACTTATTAAAAAGTTTATATTATTTTTCGATTTTTGTATTTTTCTATTACTTGAAAATAAACTTCAAGTTCCATGAAAAATCTTACCATACATCTTAAAAACCTACACAGGAAGCTCTTTCTTCTGTCTATTTTATTTTTAGTAACAATATGATTCATAATAAGGCATTTTCCTATTTCAGTATTTCACAATCCAGTATCTGCAATAGACTGATGTAATTTTGTCCCCCTCCTCTGTTCATACGCAGGGGTGTGTTTTTTTTAAAAAAATAACTATAATAATATTGTATTATATTTTCTTGTCCATGCATATTTTTTTTATCATTTCTTGTCTATTATGTGTCATATCGAACCTGGGAAATCACAAAGTTTTTCTCGAAACAAAACTCATCTACATGTAAGTAGTATGTAGCTTTGCTTTCCTATGTTCTGCAGCAAGATACACAGGGTTGATGCTAAAGTAGCTTTATATATATATATATATATATATATATATATATATATATATATATATATATATATATATATATATAGGGTGTTTTTTTAGAGGTATAGAACTTTAAATTGCAATAAAACAACGATGTATTATTCGATTGACATGAATTTTTTTATTCGAAAGATAATCTTGTAGCATTACATTTTAAATATGATTTCTGGCATAGGACTGCCACGGCTGGCTCGGATGTAGTCCAATCTGGACGTCCAATTTTCGATGACTTTTTCCAACATTTGTGGCCGTATATCGGCAATAACACGGCGAATGTTGTCTTCCAAATGGTCAAGCATTTGTGGCTTATCCGCATAGACCAATGACTTTACATAGCCTCACAGAAAATAGTCTGGGTTGTTAAATCACAAGATCTTGGAGGCCAATTCACAGGTCCAAAACGTGAAATTAGGCGGTCACCAAACGTGTCTTTCAATAAATCGATTGTGGCACGAGCTGTGTGACATGTTGCACCGTCTTGTTGGAACCACAGCTCCTGGACATCATGATTGTTCCATTCAGGAATGAAAAAGTTAGTAATCATGGCTCTATACCGATCACCATTGACTGTAATGTTGTGGCTTTCATCGTTTTTGAAGAAGGATTCCACCAGCCCATAAAGCACACTAAACAGTCAGTTTTTCTGGATGTAACGGTGTTTCGACATACATTTGTGGATTAGCTTCACTCCAAATGCGGCAGTTTTGTTTGTTGACGTAGCCATTCAACCAGAAGTGCGCTTCATCGCTAAACAAAATTCGCTTATAAAAATCGACCATTATTTTCGAAATAAAATTGCACAATTTGAAAGCGTTGTTCAGGCGTGAGTCTATTCATGATGAATTGCCAAACCAAACTGAGAATAAATCACTTGACAGCTGTTAAATCGGTCGCCATCTTGGAAAGTAATGCCAACTTAAACTTCTATACCTGGAAAAAAAAACACTCTGTATATATATATATATATATATATATATATATATATATATATATATATATATATATATATATTTCAAATACTAATATATTTTTCTTGTTACTCGATAAAACCCAACCAAGATAGGGCTCTCATTTTGTTGGTAGTGTTGCTACACCAGGGCTTATGGATACCTAGCTACGCCCCTGATCGGTTTGTCCGTTTATTAGAAGAAACAAGGCAGTTTTTAAATGAAAAACAATAGTTCTGATGCATTTTCACAAACTGATTGGTAAAAGGATTTAATATGTGTTTTTGTGTGACATTACTTAGAACACATTTGAATGAATCTAATAAAATGCTTCAAAGATAAATGATCTGATTGTAATAATGATGTATGAAAAAAAACTATGATGAAACGTCATCTTCACCAATTGTTTGGAAATGAAAATCATGAAATATTTTTCTCATCTACTAAAGCGTTTTCAATGCTCAATATTTTTTTTATAAAATACGCTTGAAATTCAAGAAAATGCAACTAAAAAATGTTTAATCATGATACAGGAAATAAAACAAGCTTTTCAGCAGAGATTTAATTAATTCATAAATTTGGAAAATACATTCCACTTTATTTTATACCCATACAAGCCGAATTCATGTGGCTAGGTATCGATGAGTATTTTTCCAGATCCTGGTGCTTTGAAATTCAACTGTTTAAAATCAGCATTATCTGGGCAAATAAGTTTAAAAGCTTGATTTAGATGTAAAAGGGAAAAATTTTAAAGGGATGAAGATAAAAATTATCCCACATCAAAAATAAAAAATCATTACACTAAATGTATAAGATTATTTCCCAAACAAGTTTATATCAATAAAGGAGATCATTATTGCTTTTTTATCAATGTTTGAGCCAAAGTATTTGAGTGAAAATTCGTTTTTCTCAACATATTTCGTAAAATCTACTAACAAAAATGAACTTGGAAATGAACTGACAGTGAAATGCGTTAAAAAAATGAATACGGAATCTGAATCTAATATTTTCGAAACTATTTGAAAATAAACAACAACAAATTTCTCTCGTTAAATATACTTGTAATATCTGCTTATACATACACACCCTCTCGTCCAAAATTAAGTTCACAAACATGAAATCTGATGAATTATCTGTGTTGCCACAAAATTTGGCACAAAGACAGATTACAATGTAAGAAAGAATATAGCAACATAACAATATGGACAAGATTTTAGTTTTGAATTAAGATACAGGGCATATCAAAGAATGTGAAATCATGAATCATAGGTAAAGTATTTACCTTAGGAGCATTACCTCGCTCCTCTATTATGGAATGTTATAACTGTGCGCTGGTATGAGAGTCTCACAACGAGCTGTCATACTGTTTATGAGAGTGTTAATAAATATGTGTGGCAATAAAGCCTGTTCTTCCAAAAGCGAGACTTTTAATTCCAAGGGAGTTCTGGGAGAGGTGTTCTGCTGAGAAATGGGCCATCCTTGGTCGTCCCAAATAATAGGATTGAGATCTGGAGATCTCGAAGATCAATCCATACGGCAAATATCATCTTCAAGAAATTTATCAAAAATGTGAACTCTATGTTGCCGCACATTACCGTCTATAAAAATGTTGTCCGATCTCATAGGATTCGGAAACAACCTCACATAGGCTCCAAGTACCTCATCACTATAGTGCTGTGCGTCCTCGTACCCTCCTCGAAGATCTTGTGTATGACGGTCCAACATTACGCCAACCTAGACAAGGATTCCTTTGCAATTAAATTCAATTTCACGAAAAAAATCACAATTATATCGCTCTTTGGTCTATAGTTCATAACAAAAAGTCCTAATAATCTAACCAAGCTATTTCACTCCCGTTTGTCAATTTATCACACTTTAATAATTATGTGGTATTCTTTTTAAGGCATTGCTTTGTTATCCGAGAGCTAATTAGGCCGAAATCAATAGAAATGGCGAATAGTAAGGGTTCGTCAACTTTTTTTTTTATCTATATTGCTTTTACATAACTTGAAAACGAAGTGCCTTTTAAGATTCAGATAAAAATAAATATAATTCTAATTCTATGATGGTAATGATAATAATGATAATCCAGGGTCATTTACGGTGTGTATAAAAAAGTCCTGAGATAATTTTGGACAGGGCCCTCTTTAACCTCCCCAGTGCTTTAGGCACTTCAAATTGTTACGCCACCTCCCTCATTTCCAGAGCACCTCTCTCCTTCACTTCTTACCTTGTCTCTGTCTTGGTTCGAGAAGGATTTTCCCTTTCGATGTTTTGGTTTTCTGTATTCTTTCCATTATCCACTGCCTCCCTCCTTGTTCTTTTTTGAGTCACTGTCATTATATTTTTCTCGTACTGCTCATTTTAAAATGATAAAAAAAATTTCAAGAGAAATCTACGGAAAATTAAAATTTCTTCCGTTTAAATATACTTACAAAAGAATGGAGATTTTGCTATAACCGGAAAAAGAAAAGGGTACCAATGACTGCAGCGCCCTATAGTAAGCTTTACGGTAGAACTTGTATAAACGAGATAAAGTGGTAAATACAATACAATCAATGAAATCGTAACAATTTATTTCCATAGTTTATATGAATATTTTTTAAGAAGTTCATAAAATACGTCGTTCCTTAAAAGTCTTTCTTTCTTCTTTTGAATTATTATTTTAGAAATTGCCAAACCCGGAATCAATCAAGCAATCCCTTAGTTTCTTTTTCAGATAATGTAAAGTGAATTAATCGCGCGAATATTGCTTACGCGGATTATTTCAAAATGGTAAATCCCTTTTGTGTGTAACTACGTATAAATGCTTGAGTTTATTTAATGGACTGAATTTACCGCAGTTTTATTTTTAATTCGTATGTTAATTGTTTTTCTGTTGTGCTTCTTTTTTAATAATCAGTAAGGTATAAAGTCGTGAATTCAGAAAAAAAATATATGTTATTAATTTCTTGTATTATTTTTTTCCATCAAAATTTTACGTCTTTATTCATTGATTTCATTTTTTTCTAAAGGCACAAGTGACATATTTGTTGTTTGCATGAAGAACTTTTTTGCTGAATTCAAGTTTCAGAATGGATGAAAATGAGCTTAAATTTTCACCTACTATTTTGCCTGTTGCTGTCGAGTTCCCAGTATACTTAGGTATTGAATTATTTATTAATTTTTCTTTTTAATTTAAAAATTATTAAGGCTTTCCATTGACATAAATTTAATTTTCTAAAGATATTGACTTATGAATATTGTTTCTTATTGTGACTACTAGGAAGTTTCTAGCATGAAGCCATTGTTAGATTTTGCATAGAGTTGATTTTGGATTAAAATGCCTACTGCTATTTTTGTATGCAACTTGTATCTACAATACTATAAAACCTCGTTAAAAAGTAGTTAGTATTCTTCAAAAATCTTTCATTTGTTATTTATTTATTTGCTATAACAACATATCTGCTTATGTATAATAAAAGTATAATTTATTGAAATTGTGGGTGCACAGTTCAAAACAATATTCATTTTTATGAAAATTTTAGATTTTTTTATTCTTGAATCCTTTTGCGATTCTACGGATGGACTTGATATATATTTTTTCACATATTTGTATTGTTTAAAACTTTGATATCTGTATATATTAGAATAAATTATAGTATTGCTTACAAACTTCTATATAAGTAAGATCATGTTCATATAAGTGTTTGGTTTTTATTGTAAATGATAAAATAACTTATTCTCTTTTTTTATGGTAATATCTTATTCTCATTATTACCGTTGTGAGTTTCTAGGAGTACAGAATTTATTAAACTTATCAATCTCACAATATAAAAATTCGTACTTCATGTCTTAGAATTTGAATGTTCCTGATTGTGTCAAAAAGATAAGAGTATGTCCTGTAGCTAAATGTAGCCTCACTTAGATCGAAGCTAGGAACTTTACTTTTACGGCGTATTGGGGAGGGACAAACTACCACCTTTTAAAGTGGCAGGGGGAGACATCCCTCCTTTCCTTTTTAGGAGTGTGTATGTCCGACTGAAGGCGAAAAAAGCCGAATGAGCATTACATTTCAGAGCGTGAGGTTCAGTCAAGTTCACTCTCCGGCAAAACGGGCCAATAGAAGTTATCACTTCAAAAAAATTTTCTAGGAAGAAAATAAAGGCTTTTCTCATCTTTTTTTATATTTAAAAGTAGCCGGACTTGTTTGAAAAGATAATGCTTGAAATAGTTTAGCTATCTTCTGGGATATCACTGGTATTTTATTGAAATATTATGCATAAATAATCTTCATAAGTCTCACATATTATGCTTATGTTTAAAATAAAATGTTTATTCTCCAAAATTGTATTTGCTATAAAATGTTTTATGTAATATTTTCAAAGTTTCATCAAATTGTATTGATTTTTAAAAAAGTATTTGAATTTTTTTTAATTAGTTTTCTTTTTCAGTTGAATTTTCAAATGCCAATGTTAAATTTCAAAAGGAAATGTCGATGAAATTTCAATCCTATAAATGTTCATTGAATACTTGTGCTAAACCTAAGAAAATACTTGTAAGTAAATATGACTTGCTAGTAGTTTTTCATATTAAATTTGTATAGATACAGGAAATTCAAAGATTGCTAAAAAGTATTTTCTAAATGAAAAAGAGCTATATTATTGCAACTATACTGTATTATATTATTGTCAAATGTATATTATATTGTTATATACAATTATATTATGCTGAATTATATTTATATAGATTATTTTGGCACTTATATACGTATGCTGTTGACCAATTTCGGAAAATCAAGACATCAATTGCTGTTATCATTTTTGCACATGTGCCTTATTATAACCCATCAACAAATAAGTTGTTGACCATTTAGGATAGTTAAATATTGTATTTAAATCAAATGCATTAGAAATAAATGAAATATCTAATAATTACATTATTCAGTTAGTAGAAACACCATAACTGGATTCAAAATTGCGACAAATGAATTTATATAGATGACAATATTGTTTTGAGAATGTGCTGGGATAGTTTTTCAATATTGTATGGATGCATATTGCAGCAGTTGGCAATGGTTTTTGATTTAATAGAATTGGTTAAGTGTGTGTGTGTAACACACAAGTATCAATTATTTAATGTTTTATCTGTCTGGTTTTGATGTTTTTTAAATCAAATTTCAGAGCTTGGTTATAAAATACAATCTGTTACTCTTAAAATTATACATTCAAATATGTTGATTTAGAAGAGAAAGAGTTTCATATATATGTTGTATAAATTAAAAGAACATGAGAAGTAAAAATTGTGAGTTTTGAAAAGGCTGATTGGTAGGTACTTTTGCATAGAATGAATCTGAATCTTTTAAGCTATTACTTAATTGTATTAATTTAATTTTTAGCCAATAAAAAGTCATCACAATTTTATCTAAAGATGTGAGACTTTTTTTATTTAACAGCTATTTTCATTGCTACTCGACTTCATAAATTTTATTTTTCATGCTAAATGGTACTCTAAAATTTAGAGTTAATAGAATTGGATTAAGAAAGTAAATGATCAGAACTCTTGAATTCTAAAGGTTTGGTGTTACTGATTTAATATCCCAGTAAGTCTTAATCATAATATTTCATATGCTTAGCAAAATCTATCATAATTTTGACTTTCACGTAGAATTTCTTTTTAATTATCGCTATTTTCCTTCGTTCTAGATTCACTTAGAGTAGAGGGGATCAGTATAGCATTTGTGTGTGCAAGTTAAAGATTAAAGTATTAAACAAATTAACATTTTAAATTTTTGTAGGTAGCTTCAAATAATGTTTTGCAGTATGCTGGATCCAATTATGAAGGCACAGTATCAGATATTACTTCATCTTTGTAAGAGTTTCATCTAATTTTTAGTTGTAAAAAAATTACAAATTGATAAAGGAACAAATTTATTTCAAAATGCATGGTTTCAAATGATTGTATTTAATTGTGTAATTTGGGAACCAACTGCAGATAACCTTTTGAAATTGTAGTTTGACCATCTTATTTTGCTTAAAGAATAGTAAAAATTTTTCAAAAAAGTATTTTCTAGCTTTAAAATATTTAAAATTAAATAATTTTAAAATATTCCCATGGTAATTTTGTGTAGGAAACTTAAATATTTTTCTAACTTTTGTTTTTCATTTATATTAGTTTATTCTATGCTAATATTTTTTTCCATCTAGTCATACTTTGTCCCGTCATGTACGATGTGTAATATTTGTGATGCTATACTATTTTTAAGTTTATTATTTAATGAAGAAATGCAGTAGTTATTTCTCAAATATAGTATACAGTAATACTCCGAACTTATGTGATAGGTGGGACTGAGTGATAACCATGTAAGTTGGGGCTTGATTTTGCATACAAATACATATAAATTATTTTATTTGGGGCCGAAGGTAAAAGAAAATAATTTAGAAAAAATGTCTAATAAAATCTTTGATAACACAAATACAGAATTGCAGATTGAACTTATTTTGATGCAGAAGGTTCCATAAAATTCAACAAAGTAGTCTGCCAGCTCAATGATTTTTCTTTCTCCTGCAAAATTTCCTCATAGTATGCTAGTAATTATTTTATTCATTGTTCTGTTGAAAAAAATATCCTCAGCATTGGATTCTATATATTGTAAAATTTGTAACCCTTTTTTGCCTTTAACTAAGGCCTATCAAATTCCCAACTGTCATTCGATCTTCTGATTGAACTGAGTCTTGAGGACTAAAGTTCTTCAATGTCTTGCTCTTGCATTTCGTTGAGCCCATCAATTGTCAGCTCCCGATTGTGGGAATACAGCAGTTCTTGAATGTCATCACCATCCACTTCTAAATTTGCCTGAAAAGATAGACAACTTCTTCCATCACATTACCAATTTCACTAATTTTACCAATTTCTTTTTATCAAACAATAGATGAATCAACGAAATTTGAAAATCTCGTAACTCCAGGCTCTCATAGGTCGAAGTATTACTGTATGTACATTTAGTTCGAATTGTACTATAAAATTGCATTAAAAAAATTTTTACTAAAACAAATTTTGGGAGATTTTAGGTAAAATAGCTATAGCTAATACTAAGCAAGAATCAATTCTTTCCCATTACCATATAAATATTTAGGAAAAAAGTTTCTCAAAGAAAGAGGATAGATTTTTTTTTATGATATTGCAACAAAAGCAATTTTTGTGATCAAACTACCTCAAAATATAAAAACGGAGTTTTAAATACATATTTTTAAAGTATCATTTTTCCTCCTTTAAATGAGATATGCAAGCATTTTTACAAAACATACTAATTTTTCCTTAATATTTATAGCCTATTGGTTCAAATCTTTATATATTCTAATTTTTGCAATTGTTTTGGAAAACTGATTTGATGTTTTTAGTGCATGTGCTATTAACCCATAGATACCAAAAGATGCTGCAATATGTTCATGTTATGAAAATTTGATAAAGTTGCATGAAATCCTCTATAGAAAAGTGTTTCAGTAACTTAGTGATTACAATCATGAACATTGTTACTGGTTGTGGGGTCAAATCTTGATTCCAATTTTGACCCATCATGTATAATAATGGAAGTTACTGTTCATTAAAAAGAACCTATCATCTAAGCCTGATTGAAATGTACTATTTAACTAAGGAGAGAGAAATACTAGATCATGTTTCATTTGCTCTTGGCTCAAAATTGAGGGACATGACCAACTTGCCAGTATCTCTTTGGTATGATGTTAATTCAGACGGACCCTGCTTAATGTAATATTTACTTGAATGAGAGTAAAAGCTCTGGTGAAATATTGTTTAGAAATAAATTGTTCTTATACACAACTGCTTTCATCATAATTATAAATATTTTGACTTTGGTTTTATGATTTGGGTTCATTTTATCATATATAAGTAATTTATCCTTTTTCTTTTGTTGCTCAAACACAATCTTGTGGGATTGACCAAAATTTTTATACTATTTTCCATGATATCTGCCATTTTTTAAAATTTCATGTTCTAGAATTTTGCTTTTATTGTACCTTTACAAATTTTGGGAGTTTGTTTCATTGATTTTTCTTTAAAAATTTATTTTTAGGCTGAAGGTCGGGGTTTATAATAAAAATACGCATAAATTCAAGATCTATGATGTAGATTTTTTCCGCTTGAAGCCGTTATTAAAATGTAAGTGTTGAATTTGGCTATTTATTCTCTATACTCATATAAATTGAAGTGTTGCAGCCTGTTAGCTAATCCTAATTTTTTTTCTATAAGAAGCTAACTAAAATCTTTTTATTATTTGCACTTATTTTATGCTTTCATTTTTTGGTTTTGGTATTGTTTTGTAAAATGTCACTTGTACATTAATTCTTGAAGTAGTTCATTTTTGCAAGTAGATTAAAGCAAGTGCCTTACATTTATAATTTGCTAGACTTGATATCTAATATGTTCACATGCTATATGAAAAAGAGTAGGTGCTAGAAAATTCTATTTTAGAATAAATAAGAACCTGCGATTTTCATGTATTCATAGTTCTACTGCAATAAGGCTTTGATTTTTCTCATTCTATCTGAAGAGGATTCTGATAGTGCAGGGCTTAAGACTTAAAATTTCATGGTCAACTATGTTAAGAATAAAGTCTTGAATCTACCAAAATATTGTGGAAAATAATGGGATGTTGTGCTCATTAAATTTCATTAGATATTGAAATCTTCAGGTGATGTGTGTAGGAATGAATTGAAAGAACATGATCTGACTCTGTTCTAAATCCTTTGCTGCCCATTGTACTGCTTAGTACAACGTTCATAAAGTAAATAATTTCAAAAATTTTCTGAAAAATTGATTTTTTCATTAATTTATATGTGTAAGAAATTATATCAATATTGCATTTTATGGAAAGCAATTATTTTTAGAAATATAGAATCAGTACTTTTTTTAAGACATCTCTATATACTTCAAAAGGTATGCTGTATTTAATGGATTTGCATTAATTAGCTTTTTCTTTCAACAAATCCCCTACTAATACTGAAAACATTAGATTTTGTACTGAGCTTTATTTATTCTTCATTTTGTTGTATTCAGTAGATGTTACTGTAGTATCTGAGTGATCATGGTCACAAACTCACTGGTGGTGAGTTGTGTTGTAGCTAATAACCTGCTGTGTAGAGGAGTCGCTGCATGTTATGTCCTGTGAAGTGGTGTGAAAGTTTTAAGAGTTGGGTGCCAACTTGGGGTTGTCCTCAGCATTTGACTGAGGCTCAAAAGTACAAGGTGTGTTGCCAACAGCTCTCGTTTTGCTTTAGAGTGATGTTAAATCTTGTGTTTACTAGATATTCAAAGGGAAAAGAAGCTGTAGATTGATATAATTATCTCTATGATCACTCTTTTTAGGTATTTAAATATTTGAGACTATTTTTTATATTCATATACGATTTTTGAAGATTCTTCACATTGGCAGTATTGCTGATAACTTCAAACTCTGTTATGAAATAGATTCATTCAATATCTTAGCACAGTGTTATATTTTGAAAGTCAATCTATTTTAATAAATTGTATTGCAAGCATTTTACTGTACATTATTTTATGTTTCATTGGAAAAATTAACAATTTTTCCAATATCTAAGTATCAAGTTTATTTGCATTGAGATGGTTTCTTATTATTTTTTGTTAAGTGGATATTTTTATAACTTCCATTTTAACTTTAAACTTATTTTTTAGGTCAGTTCAATTTAACTGCTACAGAGGAATCTTTGAATATAAGTGTTTGTATCTCTAAAATTTTGTTGATTTTCTGTTTTCTAATCATTGAATTTAACTTCATTTTTTTCTTCAAATATATATGTATAATATATGTACTGTTTGAAAAGCATTTACATATTTAAGAATCTCTAAAATATAAAAATTCTGCTTAGTTAGTAGTCCTGACATTTTTTTCAATGATTTAGGAGAAAAAATTTAGGAAGTCTGTACAAATGAACTCTGATTACAAACTTATCAAATAATTTAATCTTGCAAGTTTTGTTTACTTATAACAGGAAAGTTGAATTGCATGGGGGAAAAATTCTTTGTGATTTTTATCAATATGTAAAAAAGAATTATCTTGATTATAAAATTTGATATTTTACAGAATAAAGACTTGTGTTTGACTTTTGGAACTAAGAATAGAAAGAGGACGATCAAATCAGCAATGGAATTTGAATCATTATCTAGTTCTTCTATGCAAAGCGTAATTTCATCTCAGATATCTAGAAATTCATTAGAAGGTATAAATGATGGGGGTTTTTTATTGTGTTATAGTAGAGTGGAAATGCAGTTTTAAAAATTTTGTATCAAAATAATTTGTGAGATTCTTTTAAGTTCAGTTCTTTGTAGTTTTTTATAGTGTATATTGATGTATTTAGAAACATCATTAATTAAAGCAAGCACATCAAATTTGCAGGCTGCACAATGCGCTTACTGTAAATATTTTTTTGACCATGCAAGCTTTATGGCTTGGCTTTTATAAGCTTCCTATAACCAATAATTGATATGTTCACCTTGAACTATTTAAATTTTAAAGCAAGATTTAGTGAAGTTGGAGTTCCCTATTTGACATTAAGTGCTCGGCAACATACTATACTGTTTGAATTGATTGGGACAAATGATAAAAAACGATTTTATCTAAAACCCTAGCTTTTAAACATTGCATAACTTAAGTAGACAGAAAAATCTCTATTAGTACGAAGTGTGTCCTCCTGTAGCAGAAATGACCTTTACAACTCATCTTGGTATTGATTCCACTAGTGCAGGGTACATGTTCTTAACTTCATCGTGGAACCACTCTTATATTGCACATTTTATCATTTGTTCTTTTGTCATGCAACTCATCTTAGCTAAATGATTTTTTAGAATGTCACAGATTCTCTATAGGATTTAGGTCTGGTGAATTGCCTGGCTAATTAAGCACTTTTATTTTCCCGCATAAAAGTCTGGACCAATATCGAATTGTGACAAGAAGCTAAATCATGCTGAAATGTTTCCATGGATGGAACAATTCTACTGCTTGATTTTTCTTTCTAATTGATGTAATTCATCATGCCTTTAAAAGGAACTAAGCTTCCAGTGCCATTTGTTCTGAAAAAAAAACCCCTAAAACATCTGCTTAGAAGGGTGTTTTACAGTCTGTTAGATATCATCTAGCAACAGAGTTTCAACTTCGTCTTACTACACTTGATTTATATTCCTGCTCAAATAAATGCGTTTCATCATTGAAAATTACCTTCTTCTAATCATTAATAGTCCAAAATTGGTATTTTTCATCTATGCTAAAAAAAAATTCATAATTTTCTGAGTAATAAATTTCTTTTTCCTTGGTCTGCATGCCTTGCGGCTAACTTCCAGAACCCCCTTTTCTGTATGGTTTAGTTACTCACTTGACACCATAATCCAATAATTTTCTTCAAAGCTCTGTGCTTGTCTTACTTGGTTTTATTTTTCTATTTCTTATTAGAATTCTATCAATTCTGGGAGTGATTTTCCATTTATACCCACATTTTCCTTTTCTTTTTAGGAACGATGAGCAGGAATTTTGAAATGCTCTTAAAATTATTGAAACACTTGATTTGCCCACACCAACTACCATAGCTATATCTGTTACAGTCATGGAAGTGTGTTGATTAAGAGCGATTATTTTAGAATGCTTCCTTGGAGTAATATAAATCTCTGAACAAGCAAAAGTAACAACTGTTACGTGGAACGCAAAATTATAACCACCAGCTAACACACTGAAAAGCTCACAATTGAGCTACTAATATACTATACCTGATCAAATGAGTAAATTGTAGCCATGCTCCATCCGTCATATTACTTTTGGGCAGATATAAGTGGTTTAGGTGGTTCTGGACATAACTGGTAATAACATACTGACTCGGACAAGAAAAAAAAATTTCCAAATTAATTCAAACAATATAGTAGACGGACAACAGATATCTTGGAAAGACTGCCCTTTTCGCCCGGTGTCCAATCATGTGTGTCCCTTTGACTGTGTCCAGCAGGAAAGACGGGTTATTGTGGAGCCAAACACACACACATCAGTTACGGACACCGGAATGAGGGGATGTTTTTTTCAGTGGTCGAAATTCACGAGACAAAGTGATTCTCATCGAGTCTTCGTCTAGAGAGTGGTGTTCGCTTTCATCCCTCCCCCGTAACAAAATTTGACAGATTTAGTAGCAAAGGAATCCTTTTGTTGGGCGACATAATGTTGGCAATCGTACACCAGCATACATCTTCAATGCTTGTACTACCAACTCACAGCACTATAGGGTAAAGGTCCTCGAAGCCTATGTGGGGTTGCTCCAAGTGCTATGGGCCTGGAGTACATTTTAATGGGTGATAATGTGGATAATTGATCCGGTTTCCGGATCTCAATCCTATTAAACATGTTTGAGATGGTCTGGGGCTATTTCTCAACATTGCTCCCTTCCAGGATTCACCATGAGTTAAAAGTCCCACTTTTGGAAAAATGCCTTTTGTTGCCACAAACACTTATTGACACCCTCATAAATAGTATGACAGTTCGTTATGAGATTTGTATACCCCCCTTGCACAGTGGTCACACTCCATAAAACAGATTTTTCTCGAGTTAAATACTTTAACTCTTAATTCTTTTCATACTTTTTGATATGCCCTGTACTTAATTCAATATCAGTCTTTTCCGTATTATGTTACTATTTTCTTTCTCACACAGTAATATCTCTCTGCTAAATTTCGTGGTAACACAGTGAATAATTCATTAGTTTTCAGATTTTATGCTTGTGGCTTTAATTTTGGACGTGTGTATACAATAGAATGCTGTTGGTTCTGTTAGATTAATTAAAAATGCTATTTTAAGTGATTAGACAAAACACTACAAAAAGAGTTAAAAAATCAAGAATATTTAGGATAAAGCAGTTTGTGAAACTCAATAAAAAAATCAAGGGGTTAATAAAAATGATTGTAGGTTATTACTATTCTTAAAATAAATGTGACAGTAATTAGTAATTTTAGGTGTACATCTAGAAGCAAAGGAAACTTTCTTTTACATGTGACAGGGACTTTACTACTTTGGTAATTAAATAACTTGAATATTTTATGGCTGAGGTAACCTAGTGATTATGGTCATGAACTCGTTGTCAGGAGTTTGAGTCCTAGTTCCCCTTCAGACCTACTGTGTAGAAAGGCTGATGCATATTAAATTTGTAATGGCTCTTAGTCCTCATAAACATGGCATTGAAGTGCATGTTAATGAGGACTAAGAGCCAGGAAGCCAGTGCATGTGTCATCCTTATCATGTGACATTAGCTGAATTGCAAGGTCCATCGCCAGTAACCCTCGTGTTGCTTTAGAGTTCCTTGTTGATAAACACTTACTCGCTCATCTTAGATACTGCCTCACTAAGCTTGTGAAATTTGTTTCAGTATAGGCTAAGGAAGCAATAGTAGTACAATAGACTAAAAATTATAGCATTATTATTATGAACCACTTTCTTGTCTTAATAGTTATCTAACATCCATAATGTCAATAGACCCATTCATTTATTTGACAATGTAATAAATTAATGAATACTTGATTGTTGTCTGAGTATTATAAAACTCATTTTCGTAATAATTTGAAATTTATATTCTTTTGATTTGGAGTATGTAAATTCCATTTTTCAACATATCATTTTAATTATCTTTTGATTTCTTATTGAAATCCTATTTATTTTTAGATGAGTATGTATCTAATAAAATACTTACTCAAACTCAGTGGTGTAACATCCCATGAGAGCCAGGCCCTACTGTGCCCATCCCAGTATACGTGACCATTGGGTGTTGAGGTGCATGAGCAGATGTCCCGATCAGGTGGTCAGTTTGAAGCAAGACCCCCAGTGTTTAAGTCCCCAAGCAAGCTTGGTACTCATTTATCGACCCACTGCAGTAGGGATGAAAGGCTGTGTTGACCTTGTCCAGCTTTGGTATAGAACCCAGACCTGTGGTGTGGAAGCGCGATACGCTACCGCTGGACCTCTATAAAATACTTGCAAGTGATAAAAGTTTGATAGGGAGAACAGAAGTGGCTATTGAATTCGCTAATTACAGATATGTAACTTATAATGATCAACAGTTTGGCATAATACAGTCCTTTGATTGTGTGCTGATATATGAACTAAAAACAATCCAACATGTTAACTTCAAGACTTAATAGAAATCAGTGGACTTTCCTGATCTTTTTGAACTTTATAAAATTTACCAGGCATGCAATCACTTGGAACAAAATTTAATTTGCAGAATTTTAGCTTATGTTTTTACTAAACATTTTAGCAAGCTTAAATTAAGAAAAACTATGATATTTAAATACTTGTATAAATAATGTAACATTTAAATACATGTGTTTGGTACATAATATATATATATATATATATATATATATATAAAAAAATTCTTTTATATTTGATTATTATATATATATATATATATATATATATATATATATATATATATATATATATATTCTAAAAACAAACATTTAAGACAAATTAAAGGTATTAAGGGAAAAAAAAAGCTTTACTGTTAAATTAAATATACTTGTCTGAACATAGTTCTTTGTGTTTTTCAATCAGAAACTTTAATTTTTTGTTGGTATATTTAACAAATTTTGAGATAATTTCTCAGTTTAATGTTAATACTAAAATAATGTTATAATGTTAATTTTTTTTAGTGCTAAGTTCATATTTCATCTAATCTCATTTTAAATGTTTTTCCTTTTTAAAAAATTAATTTTTAAAATATTTCAAACATTTGTATGACTTAATTACAATTTCTGTTGCTTAGATACTTAAAGAGAAAAGTGACTAGTTTTTTATCATTGGAAATAAGTGCAAAAAAAATCTTTATTTTTGTTTTATATTTCAATTTTGTATTTAGCTATAGTTGAAGAAAGCAAACTGGAATTGGAAATAATTCCTTCTCAAAACAAAGAAGCCAAAAGTGTAGAGGAAATATATAATGTATATGACAGTATCCTTTTCTTTCCTTAAATATAAATCCAATGCTGTAATGCATTATGGATTTTATTACTTTAAATTATTTGCAATTGTTCCTCTGTAGTTAAACCTTTCAATTGTGTATATTGCTTATAAATGGAGTCATAAACTTTAATTTGTATGAAATTTTTTAAAACTCGATCTGAAATCAATGTTTTTGTAAATATGCCTTTGAACAATTAAAATTAATCCATGGTTTGAGAAAGGATAAAAAATGAACCAGAATTTTCAATATACTCACTGGTTTGTACAAAAGTTAGAAAGGAAGTTTCAAAGAAATACAGCCTGCAATGGAGCAAAGCATTAATAAAATTTTTGACACATGAAGATGTAAAGTTCATTGAAATTTTATGCCAATTGTCAGAGCAGCTTGAGGAAAAGACATCCAAGATTCAAGAGCCTCATGGGCTAAATTGTTTGGTGGACAAGAACAAGGGGGAAATATGAAGCATGTCCACTGTCTATGTACCAACATTACATACAGCATTGCTTTTGTTTATTTCCTTCCTGACATTCATGGTCAATGGTGTGTATTATTGCTAACTTTTACTCACATGCTTATTGGTGGTGTGGGGGGAATTCGTATAAGAAATGTGATTTTGTTACATGATTATACTCAACTCCATATGGCTGCTCAAAAATTTGAGCAAATTTGTTGGAAATTGTTAGAACATCCTCTTTACAGTTCTGATTGATCATGTTATTTTATAATTTTTCCGCCACTGAAAGAGACTCTAAGGAGGCAGTGATTTGATAACATGCAAATGGAGGCATTTGTGCTGTTGCAGCTTAATGAGCAATCATCTTCTTATGGCTGTGATATGAAAGTGTTACCTAAATATCATGAAAATTCCATTGTAAAGCACAGAATAATCGAAAAAATTTCCAGTTTTTCTTTTTTATATAAATGAATTTTTTAAACAATCCCAGTTAATACCCTTGAAAATACAATTAAATATAAGTATTTCATTATAGTATATAAATATTTTAAAAGGTGCTAATAGAGTGCGAACTTGAAAAATTAGTAATATTTATTCTCATTTTTAAAGTCAAAATCGATCATCTCTTAAAGTTTAAAAAGATAATGCCAATATAGTCTAGCTGTCCTTACTGAGGACCAATTTCATTTTCTAGGTAGAGTTCTGAATTTCTGTTCTGTGATGCAAATCTTTAAAACTTTTGCTATGGAGTAATTTTTTTATTAAATGTCATATATCAAAACCTTAAAGAAGTGAATTATAATGCAGTTAAATATAGACACCAATAACTCTGTACTGACGCTACTATCTATTTGAAATTAATTAACAAATAACTTTACTTACATTTTTTAACTACTAACACCTTATTCATTACTAACTATATCTCACACCTCATAACAACCTCACTCAGTCATATCACAATGCCATTGTTGAAACAGTGCCATCAATAACCTTAAACTAGTTTACATCTTTATGAACACAGCAATCATATTTCTCTAAAGATACCTGGATTAATGTACCACCTTTTTCTCATTCAAAAATGCAAAACGTTTTTAATTTATAGTTGCAATTGATTTTTTTATTAAAATTTTAGTTTCATTTTTGAAATGCTCTCACTAAAGGCTCTCTGTATGTGTATATGTGAAACTAAGGGCACAGTGGCTAGTGAGTTAAATATACCCCCTCCCCCTTTTCTGTCTATATATAAAGGACAAAAGCGACTCATTAGGATATCTGGGAAACTATTTGACCCACAGATTTAAAATTTGACAAGCATGTTTCTTTCATGTAGAAATCTGCTACGGAAAGGTTTTGCAAAATTCTATCCCCGAAGGGGAGTTGCTAGGAGTTAAGTGGCGTTATAGATTAATTTTTGCTTTTTTGATCTATTAGATCTACAAACTTGAAATTTGGTAAGCATTCTTTTGTTGAATAGATCCTAAATGAGTTTTGCATAAATCGATTCTTATGGGGAAAGGTACTGGGGGTGTACAGTTAAGAATTAGCCTGAAAGCACGTTATACTTTAGTTGTTGGAATGCCACACTCTGAGTCTTTTAAGAAACTTAACTGAATATAGTAATTTCTAAAGAAGAATATAGTTCTTTAGATTCAGAAGCAAAAATCTTTTGTAGTGTCTCTCATGAAGATTTGCAACAATGGGAAAGTGAAACCAAGTAAGATAGCATCCATCAATTTTAATTTTGCTTTGTACAATTAAAATTTGATATACAATGAAATGGTAATATACAACTAAAATTTGTAGATTATATTTTAAAATTCAATATTAAAATATTCAAAATTTATTTGTACCTTGAAAATAATTTTTAATGTATATTTTTTTATTTTTGAAATTATAGGTTCTGCAATTTTATTATTCATTATTTGAAAACGAAATTTCACAGCATCTCTCCTCATGTTGCAAAATTATTACAGTACTTGCATTACATGATAATTATGTTAAAAACTACATACAAAGATTTAAGGAAAAAAGGTTAGATTATTTGTTACATATTGTTTGTGTGTGTGAATATTAAATTATATTGTAATTAAATATATTTAAAACCATGTATTTTGTTTGTAGGGATAATTGCTATCCTTAAATTATATTAAAAGTCATGCCTAATTTCCAAAATTCCAGTTGTAGTATAAATGTATTCAAAGTAATTTATGAAACAAAGAAAATTATATATAAGTATTTTAAGAGCTATGTATATACAACAATCGCAGTATAATATCGACTGTTAAGCTGTTACTCATTTAGCACCACCCATGGAGCTTATGTAGCTTTAGGAGTGCTATGAACTTACTTTGCCCTTCTCTTTATATCTTTTATCCTTTATATTTTTCTTTTTGTGTAATTCTTCTTTGTACTTCAGACACTTCTGCATAAATTTATTATTGTATTGTGTGTTCCATTGCATTATTATTGTATTTTAATTTTGGATCTCTGTAAGGCATAATGATACTTGTCTCTGTTGCCAGCTGCATTAGAAGTTGATAAAAAAATGTATATAACAAAAATTTGTCCAGAAAATATGCTAAATAACTTTTAAAAGTGTTATTTCATTTAATTTTTTTTTCTAAGGGGCTTGGTATTTTTTTACCTTTTCAGACCTAGTTCATTCTCCGGGAGCTGGTATCACTTTTTTTTTATTTCGGCACCATATAGGCGATATTGCCGCAAGTAATTTTGACACTCAGTAGTTTCCTTCCCCAGAGGGAGGCACCTGAGCTCTGACAATGCGAAATTGAACTAAGAAATTTAATTTTGCCAAGAGCACCCAAGCCAAATGGGCACTTCAAGTGATTTTTTATATGCTACATAATCATACAACATGGCTGCTGTTGATTTTCTGCTCCATGAAAATCCGACTTGGGCTGGGGTCAAACCCGCAACCTTAGGTGCAGAAGGCCAGCAACAAACCAACTACGCCACCCAGTTGGCATTAATTATATGTAATCTCTAATTTTTTAGCAATAAGTTAAATGTATTACAAGCCTTTTTATTTCCTTTTATAGCTTTGCTTTCTGTTAAAAGAACTTAAATCTAAATTGTGAAACTGAAAAAACATTTCTTTAAATACATTTTCCAAAAATGAATAACATTTTTATTGTAGTTTGATCTGTTCTCGTATTTACTAATTAAAACTACAGTCTCATTGGTAATTATCAAACATAGCATTTGAGATTCCCTCATTTAAATTTTCATAAATACAGAAATTTTAAGTTTGTACTGAGACTTATTTTTTTATGTATAGATTATGTTTGACTAAGCTCGTGTGCACCTTAAAACACCAATCAACCAAATTTTTGTTGAAGGTGGGTTAGAAAGTTTTGAGGCTACATTGATGAAAAGATCTCTTTATTAACTATGGCTTTAACATGACTTTTAATAAAGAAAAGGTGTTTTGGGGGGATGATTTATATGTAAACATTAGTTAGCTACATTTCTTTATCGATTAAAAAACTATCAAGTGCTTATAGTAATCCCTGTTTACGTTTTTCTTGAATTAAAAATTACTAGTGGGGAGAGTAAGATAACTTTATTTTTTTAATATAGACGATCTATATGTAAGTTTTACAAACATGATTATATGAAACTATTTTGAGTGGTATTGTAACCAACAAATTTGATGCTAGAATTTTTTTAAACATTTCGTTTTAGATCCTTTTCCAAACATTCCGCAACCGTATAAAAAGTCACTAACTGACCGATATCTTGTAAACAGGTATATATGTTGAAATAGATTGTTTGAATTTTTTCTTAATTTATTGCCTAATCTTTTAATTTTATTCATTCTTTAACCATACTATAAAGATGTTCTACAATTAAATCTTATTACACTCAATATTTTTTAATTATATAATGTGTGTAGAAGTGTAATTAAGAGTACTACTGTTATGTGATTGTTTTAACATTAAACATACCAAGACTTCATTCCTTCCATACTTCTATCATAGCAAAACCAGTATTTTGACCGGCTATGGTATGTTTAGTGTTAAGAACATGAAAGTTCCATGCAATCAACAGGTGGGTTCTTCACCCACCTGTAATAGTAATACCACCATAGTAATTCACAAATTATTCTGGAAAACTCTCGTAATTACAATAAATTTTCTTCTTATACAAAAAAAAATACTTTTTCTTTGTTTTACTATGTTTATATACTAACTCTTTTTTAAAGGGACTTATTAATTGATAAGCTATTTTAGATTTTTAAACAAAGGCTTAGAATTTCATCGCATTAATATTGGGTTCTACAATCTTATGTACAATTTTCATGTGTTTAATTTGATTTCAAAATTGAAATAATTTTTCCCTTTGTTATCTTGAAGTAGTTCTTTCATGGATTTTGTTTCAAATTTTAATACAATTAAAAATAACTAGTGTTCAGAATATTTTTTTTAAAAACAATTTTATTACTGAATGTTTAAATTCTGATATTTTTGTGTGCTTCTGATGCTTTTTAAGTCTGCTCAGTAGAGCATTTGTTGTAATTCCTTCATTACTGATCTTGTTTTTAGAATAGTTCTAGTGTAAAACTGTCAAGTTATTAAACATTGCTAATAATTTTTTAAAATACTGTATGTTCAAATTTTTCTTGAGTCATTATTTTTAAAATAAGTTTGAGAAACTGAATCATAACTTGTAGTTAAATAAGTTCTTGAATTGATTTTAACGTTTAACTTGTAGATGCTTTGCAGTGGATCTATTAACTCGAATACAATTTCAACTATTTAGCAAAAATTATAATATTGTCAGTAATTGTCTGAATTTTTATTTATTTGAAAATTAGCCAAGTAGTACTATATAAATTTTGTGGAAAAGTTAGTAAAATACAAGTATTATAATTTGTTTTAAGTAAATTTATTTAAAATAATAATTGCTAATTGATTAAATTGTGACTTTTGATTTAAGCGAAAAAGTTTTAACGTTTATTGTAAATTAGAAATGAATCTCAGGATCAACTTTTTTTGCTGTAAAAAAATCTATAAAATATTTCTATTATAATTGAAAATAGTATTAAATTATTTAATTTCATATTTCAATGTTATATTTCAGAGCTATGCCTCAAAAACAGAAAGATAAATTATTAGCACATGCTATGGTTTTAGCTTTAATTCTAAATAATTATCATATAGATGGAAAAATTTGGACATCAAGTACTCATATTCCCATGACTAGGTAATTTTATTATCTTTATCTATTTGCATTCACATGTTTCATTAAACTATTTTATTGACCTGTATTTTTTAAAAGTTAAAAATTTAGAAATAGGTTAAAAATTAGTATTTTGATAATGAAAATTTTCATTCTCTTTTTTTTTTTTAACTTTATAGATTACATATTAAAATATAGTTTCAAGAAAAATGCTACAAATCTGTACTATGTGGTGTTTTTTTAAATTTAAGCATGCCTGTGAGAAAGTTAGGTCAGTAAAATTTAGTTTCTTAAAGCAGCCATATTTAAGAATGGGAAATAAAATATAAATTGTGCTTTGCAGTATTTATATTTTATAGCTTTTTTATCCCCAAAATTTGTTAATACATTATTTATTAGTGTTTTTATATTTTATAAAAATACTTTTAAATGTGGCATGTGATGTCAAATAAATATTTTCGATTTTAATGCACTAAAGATGTGAATAATTTGTTAAAAGCAGCATTTTAACAAATTTAGCATTTGTTAAAGATACATTTTAGTTATGGTCTGGTGGAAGTAAACATTTAGCTTGTATATTATCTTTTTAATGAATGAAGCAATACACTCACAAAATATCAGATGGCTTATGTTTAAAAGTTGATTATTAATGTAAAACCCTGTAGTTCATTAAACTATAATACACAAATTCTATTTTATTTTTTGCTTAAAACTGGTCCTACATTAAGGAATTCAGTTTTTGAAAATTGGATTTTATATCTATGTTCTTTACACATAAAATCTACTTTGAAGAAATCAAAGGAAATTAACAGTTACAGTATTATTCATTTATTTATAAAGTTTTTTAAAAATTGTTTTATGCTATATTCAGAAAAAACTTATTAGAAATGCACAAACAATCCCAGTATTTACAAATAGACCAAAGTAAGCTTTTAAAATTAATTGCTACTATTAACACAGAATGAATCAAAATTGGTCTTTTTGAACATGAATTTTCTTTTCTTTTCCAGAATTTAGCCTCTATTTATAATAAATCCTGAATGCATTATTTTGAGATGGAAATTTATACAAATATAGCTATTGATTTTCTCAAATCCTTTTGAATTAAAAAAAGTATTTATCTCTTATTGGTATATAAACCAATTAATTATGGAAAGCATCTTAATTTATTTTTCAAGCGAAGTTTATTTTTTACCAAAGTTATTAATCCTTTCTAACTACAAGTAGTTAAAATAGTTATCCTTGGGATTTATTAATGATTCCTAAATCTTTTTTTTTTCCTTTTCCACCCAACTTGAGCAATAATTTTTTAAAAAAACAAAGTCAAGCTTAACTGATACTGTTTGAGAATTGGTTTAAAAAATATTTATATTTAGAAACTGATCTGATTGCAGAAATTGTATGAATTGTCTCTTCTAAGTTCAGATAGGTTTATGCAGTTAAGTATCTTTAAAATTATCAAATTTATGAGGTAATGTAAAATTCCTTCAGATTTTATATTTTGCAAAAAGAACATAAAATTCAAAAAATAGTTTTTATTTGGGTCTTTGAACTTTGTCACTTATGAAAACATTGTTTAAGTATGCCATCATGTAAGCATCAATATTTGGCAGATTCTCACAGTAAGTACCCATCAACAATAATTTTAGAATAAACTAGTTATGCAAAATCAGAACAAAAAACATGTTTTCCCAAAGACATGTACCATTAAATTCATTTCTCATGAATTATATTTCTCCATAAATCAAGGAATACACATTTAGGAAGTCTATTTTTGAAATTTACTGAGAGAAAACAAATTAATATTTTATAAAATATTTTGGGTATACATTGCATACTTATTTTTTCAAACATTATAATGGTTGATTTTATTACAAAGCTAAACCAATTTCAATTTTATACATTCTTAACTAATGCACAAAGTTTTCTAGCTTTTCATATCATATCAGTATTTGCATTATCACTTCTTCAGGTATCAAAAACATGAAGTGTTTATGAAGATTGTGTCTAGAATGCATACAGCTGCTCTTCTCAACAGTATTCTTATTACTTTAAAAATATTTTTTATTTAATGTCATGTAATTTAGATTTTTCTTTGCAGAGTTGTTCTTGTGGCATATTTATTGGGATGCCATGTTCATAATAAAAGAAATGAAGGAACTAAATCAATAGAATTAAAATTGCCATTGTACAAGTACGAACCAAAGGGTAAAAAAAGATATTAAGTTTTGTGATATGTTTGTTTGATGTATTAAAAATTTCCTCTCTACAGCATTCTTTTTTATTAAAGGATTAATTTATTTGACAATTAAAATTATTTTGTTGAAAGCAGGATTTGTATTTATTATGACAGATTTTCTGATTTTTAAAACTTACTGAGCATCAAATGTTCTTGGAATGTAACAAGAAACTAAGGGGGAAAAATTCAATCATATGTTAGTGTGGTGTGCAAATTAGGAGATTGGGGTGGCAGCTTAGGTTTCGACCTCATCACTTGATCATGGAACAAAAATGATATGCACTACCAATAGGTTTATAGTACGATGTTAATTAACACTTATACTGGATTCAAAGGCTTAATTTTTAGTAACCAAAACATTTTAAAGTTAATTTAAGGAAATTATTGAACCTTAAAATATATGTTGGCAGAAATGAAATGATTGGCTTGTGATCATTTCTTTATACTTTTTCATCCCTTGCGTTATTTAAGCACTGTTTAAAGATTTCTTTGGTGTGAATTCTGTTATAAACTTCTGCATTATTTAACTACTAATGAACTTGAGAACAATTTTTGTAAGTAAACATTCAACAAAATAACCTTTTTATTTTAAATTTTTAATAACACTTTATATAAGACATTTTACAACAGAAAGATCATATGTGTTATAATTTTTGAACACAATACAAAAGTAATATATATATAGTTAAATTACATTGAAAACTAGTTATTTAACAAGAAACAAAAATTGTACTATTTATACTAACCAAACTTTGTGTGGTTTTTCTTAAAAATGGAAGATAATGTACTTACATAATCAGTGACATGTAACACATTCTCTAAAAAATTTTTCTATATCCTCAAAGAAAGTATTGCTTCAATGTGATAACATTTTAACACAAAAAATACTCTTAAAATTCTAGCACAAGAATTTCTGTTCAAGAATATATATCTACAAATTTGTATATATGTATAACTATTAAAATACTAAAAAATTTACAGATACTAACGGGAAAAAATATTAGCTCTATTGACAGATTTGGTTTTTGTAGCCAAATACTTTAACAGGTTTCATAAAATATCAATAGATAAAAAACTACATCAGAGAATATTATTGCTATTATGTGAATAATACATCTTATTTAGCATCATTGTCATGCAAGCCAGGACATAAGTTTATAAAATGTCCTAAAATTGTACTAGGAGTTGAAACACACATTAAGACATGAAATTTAATATAGTGTTCTATTTGAGATTTGAGGGCAATTTACTTTCATAAATCAACTTAGTAAAAATGCAGAATTTTTGCCCATTTTCAAGCTCTTTTATAGAGTAAATGTTTTTTGTGTGCAATCTTTAATATTTATACTAAAAATATAAATTTTAATAGGTAACATTCAATTTAATTTTTAAATATATATCACAGATTAATAAAATAACCTTAGAAGATATCTTGTATCAGCAAAATAAAATTTTAAACTATATATATATATATATATATATATATATATATATATATGCTTGAAATTGCACCTATACCTGAAAAATCCGTTTTATATTTTTAGGTTGTCTTCAATTCTCTCATCTATTCAAACTCATTGAATCGGCTGTTTTAATTACATATATTTAATTTTTCTTAATGATGTAAATATTTTTAGATCAGTTCATTCAAAACATTTTGAAATAAAGGGAAATAGATGCACTGGTCTATATCCACATGGACCAGTACATTTTCAATTTTGCAATGTAAGGTATCAGTCAAAATTTGATTTTAATAAACATTTCATATGGAAATTTCGAAAATATACAGAGCTAATAAACAGTAACACAAACATCTTAATTTATACTATAAACTTGTATATCATGACATTCAATCAGTAGCGCACACAGAAGTTGTCCAGGGTCGAAAGTCCACCATTCTTGTATCATGCTCCTTTTGATTTTTGGGAACAAAAAACAGTAAAAAACTAATTATTGAATAAATGATTGGTATTAATCAATAAAACTAGTCATTAAAAACATTTAAATTTTATATATTATATACTTAAAATTATAATCAATCGGGGAAAAAATCAAGGGCTTGGGGGGTCCGAACCCCTAGGACACCCCCTTGTGTGCGCCACTGCATTAAATATTTTTTAATTTTGTAACAAAATCATTTAAGTTATTTTTATGATATAGAATACAGATTTAACCAGATTTGCATTTAACATAGTTATAATATAAATTGTTGAATTTTTTGCACAGATTTACTGAAATTCATAAATAATTACTGCAGAAACTTCTAAAATTAATACTTGTTAGTTACAATTGTTCTCTATGGGTGCTTTTAAATTAATTCAGGAATAATTACATGTTCTCTAAAGGAAAAATTGCTTGTCTTATTTCTTGGGACTAGTAGCATACAAGAATGCATCTGAATTCCATGTAGTATTCAGAATTTTTAAATGTCTGACTACATTTCGGAAATATACAAAATTTCACAAAATTGGGAATTTAACAATGGAAATATATACTTGAAGTTTGACATGTTTTCCACTGTAGGCTATATTGAAAACGATTAGCTTCAGTTATGGAAATTTTTATAAGATTTAGAAAAGTGCATTACACAGGGTCTTGTACTTCATTTAGTTTTTAATCACATTTTCAATTTATGCATGGGCATACAGCTAATCCATACATGTATATACCACACATGTCAGAGCATTAAAAGATTTTATTTAATCTTCATACAGATCAATGTTTTGCTTTTTGGTTACATTTCATAAGTGTTGTGGAAATATAGTTTGCTTAATAGATAATGGAAAATTACACATAGAAAGTTATACTTCCTACACAAAAGAATATTAAAAAGTAAAAGCTAAGTGTGTTGGAATACAGATCAAAAACTAGTTTCAACTGTATGCCCATCAAGAAATCAAATTATGGAAAAAACTTATCAGTATTGAAATAACTAAATAGTATCCATTAGCAGTGAACTAGAAATATCAACATTACAGGATTTTGCTTTTTTTTAATTTTTTAAAAGCCTTCATTTTAATACTACTAATGAACTTAATATCATCTAAGATTTATTAAGATAGCCAAGAAAGGCTTATAGAGTGCAGATAATGGGGTTTTTTACAAAGGAAATATACTTTTAATTACTTACAAAATTGTTTGTAACTACACAAAGGATGCGTTGGCCAAAAAAATATTTTGTAATTTTCATTAACATATTTGACAGATTAATCTTGAAATTCCTGTAAGTGTTTAGAAACAAAAGGGGTGGGTAACAGATGCAGACATAAATTCAGCATCAATTTACATGTAAGGAATTTTCAATAACCCTATAAAAATGTTTATCTTATTAAATCATATCTATTTGATTTTTCCCAATATAAAACATTTTATATACTCAGTCACTAATACTGTAAAACTAAACTGATCCGTTTAACTTCACCAATTGATGTAAAAATGATACACTTACATTATAAGAATCAAATATGAATGATTTTATATAAGTTGAAAATATGTCCCAATATTAATTTACGTATCTAAAAATGCGTTCAAAATTAGGGTTCAGTTACACATAACATTTGACAAAGACAAGCCTTAAGGATAGAAAGACAAATTCAAATAAAATATTGTCCAGAATTTAGTTGTGTTTGACACATCCCTTGATATACATTTTTTCCATATAAAATATACTAAAGATTTTTTAAAAAAATATTACTTTTCTAAGAAACATGAAATGCATTCTTTTTAAAAATTTAAGTTAAATTATAAATACAGTCGGACCCCGATTTAATGAATTCATTGGAACTGAACATTTTATTTGTTAAATTGGGGTCTAAAAAAAATACAAATTTTTTGCATCGTTTGGAACTTCTATAATTAGCAACTACCCAAAAAATAATCATAGTTAAGAGATTACACACTTTTTATATTCAGCAGCTAAAAATACTACAAAAAATTATGCACCAATTGGAAATTTTAAAATACTAAAACATTTTTTAAAAGCTTTTTTATTCCTTAATCAAAAGTTATTTTTAGACTTTGCTGCTTACAAGGAAAGTTTTTCTGTTCTGGACAAAAAGAATGTCATATGGACCAAGCTAAACTTTGGGGGGTGCTGAAATAATTTAGAGGTTTTTGCATTCATTTTGATAGGGGGGAAAGGAAAAATTCATTATATCAAGAGCCGACTGTATTTTTATTTTCACAATTATTTTTTAATGACACAGTTGGGTTACAATTTGATTGCTCTAACTTGGAAATTGTTTATGTAGTAACAAATTCTACAACATACAAAGTAAGATCAGAGTTTTAATACCTTTTCTTAATTTAAACAAAATTACTTTGGTAAAAATTTAAACCTTAAACATTCAAAATACACTAAAGAGTTTAAAATTTTGCACCAATAAAAAACTATTTTTTATTCAAACACTTACATGATTTTTCCAACATATTTGTGTTTAACTTCGGAGGATGCTGAACATAAAAACATTTCTTGATGATAGTTCACAACAGCTATAATAAGGATCAATTGTTTTAATGTTTTGATATTTTAAGGATTCAAAACACAATAAATTAATTATACACAACTATCTTCTATGGTTCTTTTGAATTATTATTGCACTTTTAAATCCTTTACATTGGGAATCAAGACAAGCTCAAAGCAGTACATTTGGATATGAAAATGCACCAATATTTGTATAAAATGTGGCAAGTGTCTCAGAAGAATCCTTAGTATAGTAATAAAATATGAAAGGTGATAATTGAATAATTATGAACCTTGATTGTCTTCAAAACATTTTATGAATAATGTAGTAGACATGGAACTTATATAATGGTAGAGCTTAAAATTATTTTGAAAGTTTTTGCTTTATATACATCAAAAAACTAATTTTAATTATCCATCTTCTAAAAAACCATATTAACACTGGAAGTTAAAAGTTAATTACCTAGAACCTGTCATTTTACTGATATTTTTCATGGTCATTCCTGAAACATAAAAAAAACTTGCTCTACTGGATAAGAATTTTCAAAAAATTTAAATACAAGAATGAAACTATAAAATATCCCAAAATACAATATAACTGAATCATAAATAAAACATTACTGCGGTAAAAATAAATGAATGAGAAAAACAATTTGCCGCATCCAACTTCTAAATAAGAATATAAGTTTATATATAAACATATTTAGAAGGGGGGAACATTTGTTTCACAAAATGGAATGCAATAATCAAACCTTTTTAGAACCTCAAGCAATTAGTAATTCTGTTTGCATCCTCCTAAGTTAAACAATTTCCTAAGCAATAAATAATTCTCATGCATGATAAATTTCATAAAACAGTTTAATATATTCAGAAGGGAAAAGTTTGAACAAAATGTCTTATATGAACATTAGTCATTTTTTTAAAAACATTTAACTTTTATTTTAATCATGAGCTGATGCGTCAAAATTATAAGGCTCTGATTAATAGACTGTGTTGGGCAGAATAGGCAAAAAAATGTTCAATATGCAATCAAGTGACACTTAACTTACTCTTAATATCATCTGATAAGATAGCAATAATATTCTAATTTTACTCATTCCAAAGTTTTTGTGCTCATAACAGTCAAGTACTGAAAGGTACAAAATGCTTATTTAATGTGTGCATACATATTACATTCCAGGATTTTATTAATACAAGTTCAATGGGTAAAAATATAAGCTCAACAACTCACATGGAAGACAAATAAAATAAAAGGTACTTTCTGATTAACCAGATCCTCCCTTTAAAACAATTAATGGCATACATATATATTTTTTTGGTATAATTTTAGTTTCCACGCGCCTATGGTCCAATATACATGAACATTTAATATACATGTTTGTGCAGGTTTCATGGACATTATATTAACCTTATATTTTTGTTCATTTTGTGTTTCTCTTCTCCCTTTCATGTTCATCTTGTTTTTCGTTATAGTAAATTATAATGGGACAGTGAAATTAAAACTGTCTGAAAGGAAAAGAAAATTTTGGATTCCTTCAGAAATATGTTATGCCTAAAGATAAATATGAAGGTTTCCATTGTATAAAGATATATTTCCTAAATATTCATATAAATTTTTCATTTTTTATGAATGGAATAATATTTGAGCCATAAAAATTACCGAAAATAACACTTTTTCCCACTAAAAAAGTTCCCTTTTTGTAGAAGAGTGGATAATCAGAAAATACTACATATGTGTATATATATATATATACATGGAATTTAAAATCATAATATTCTTAGACTCAAGTAAATGTAACAGAAAAGCTTTTTCAAAATATATAAGAAATAAATAAATACTTTAAGTTATATGACGGTGAAATGATAACACAAAAATATCACAACAGGAATATATCAAGAAAATTCCATTGATAAATGACTAGATAATTGCTAACAGATATGAGCTCCTCAAAAGTAACTTAAAAAGATTACTTCCTTACAGAATTCTCTCAAACCAATAAGATCACACAATATTTCTTATAAATAGCCAATCAAAGCAATAAATTTTAAAATAGAATATGAAAAAATTCAGAAGAAAATAAAACTTACCTAAGAATATCAGTAACTTTTAGGTACTATCCAAATACATGTAAAAAAAAAAGTTAACTTGTAAAATATTGAATATCAAGCTACTGTTCAAATTTCAACAGCATGCAATTCGATAAAAGGCTTCCATAACTAAAAATATAATTAGGCATTTAGTAAACTTAGATGGAAAACGACATGTCTTTTATCTCTGACCAAGTCTTGTTATATTCAGTTTCAGGCATAAATCTTCATTTTTTAAAAAATAAAATAATAATTATACTTGAACAATTGTCATCTTTTTATCATTTTAATTCTTGATAATCTAAATCACTATTTTAGATTATCAAGTCTGATAAATCAATACGATAAACTTACTTCAAGTATGGCAAATCTATTTTCAGGCCTTTGAGAAAAAGTTACTAATAAATAATACATATATTAATTATCTCTACTTTAATTCTTTTTTACTAAATTAAAAGAATGGATGAAAATACTATAAATTGTACAAGTTACTAAGATGTTCATGAATGATAAATTGTAATAAAACCAACTGATGTACATTAACTATAAACTACTTTCTAGAGTAAAAACTTAATTCTCAAAATCTGTAAAAACACACTGCTGATTTTTGTACAGAAAACTATAACAATAACATTAATACTGTATCCATTCTTATTCCTCATCCATATTAAAATCTCATTCAAGTGAAACAGTTCCCTGAAAAAAATTTCACCACTACAGGAATCTTAACATGAACATCATGATCTTATGTATATCTATAATGAATAAAAAGAAAGACAAATTTTAAGGAAAAGTTTACAAATGTTATGTAGAATAAATATTCTGTACAGACATTACATACAAATATGACTTCAGTAAATGGCATCTTCAAAAAATGATGCATGTATAACTTATACTTTTGTTCAAACACTCTAAATGGGATTTATCCACAGCACCAGATTAGTTGTACACTTTAACTCGTAAAATATATAATAGCTACAAATATGATAAAACCTAGCACCAAAAATAGTACTTTCAGAATCCTATCTTTTTGATTGGAAAATTCATACGGAAGAAAAGCGAGGAATGTAACATAAAAAAATATACCAGTAGATACGGCTTGTACAATAAGAGCTGCAAATTCACCTCCACTACCAGGGGCATGTCCAACTGCAATACCAATAAGAATTCCACTGGGAATTATTGCAGAGTATACAAATGCATACTTCATATAATGTAAGAAAGAGAATCTAAGTCGGCTGGAGTTTATGCCAATAGCTAAAGCTATTGTGCATTCATGAATGATTATTGCTATGAAATAGTGAACAGCTTTAATTTTATTAGTCTGTAATCCTAAGGCAATTCCTTCAAATATGGAATGCAGTCCATTGGCCAAAGTAAAGATGAAAAGTGAAAAACCATTTCCTTGGTGAACTAGTAATGCCAGAAGATTGCTACTGCGAACATGATTGGTGCGATTAACAATTGAGAGGTTGTCAACATTTTGAGAATTTTCCTCCCTACAATTTGAATGAGGCAATGAACTATTCTGAAATTCCACAACTAATTCTTGATCATGATCTTCATGTAAATAAATTGGCTCATCCGACAAATCTTGCATCTCACATTCTTCTAAAAGACCTTGATTTTGTTCCACGTCATCACGTAAATGTGAATCTTTCATTTCCTTCCAAGACAAAACTGACTGCTCCATCAGCAGAGTAAGAAATATGCCCACAACGATGAAACATTCTGCTATTGGAAAATCAAGTTTATAATCATGTTTTTTAAGTACTATGGTAAATGACCTTAAGACATCTGGTAATAAACTCAGAAAACACATGCCCAAGAATATTCCTATTGCTATGCAATTAAACCAGCTGATGAGCCGGTTACCCAAATTTTTTCGATCGATGGCTCGAACTGGCGAGGTAATTGATTGTGCTCTTGATTTCCAGCACTTTGATATCAGAATGGGAGTTAAATAACAAGTTACTTGCATAAAAAATAGGCATATTATAAATGCTATACGTAAGAGTTTGAGGACAGAGTGATTATCCATTTTTATACTTTGCCTTTTAAGTTCTCTGGTTATTTAATAAAAGCGTGGATAAAACAGCAGATCCAACTTCTTCGACGCTAAAATTCTTGCTATCACTTATTCATTTTTCACCCGGAAAATTACAATTTAATGATATTTTGGATCAAAGAAAATTTAGCGCTGGAATTTGATCGGCAAGAACAATTTTAAATCAGGAAACATCCGATCTTCGGGATTTTAAGAAATTTAATATAATCAAAAGAAAAATAAAAGAAAAACCAGCAGCTTCTTGTAACCAAAGAGTTATAAAATATTTACTTGTCAAATAGTAAAATTCTTGATTCATAATTCGAATGCCGAATCCATTCCACGCGCAACAGTTGCAGTTTACGTAGAAAACATACAATCGATATTTATCAGCTGATATGAAGCCGTTTTGATGACCAAGTGATTCAGTCATTCAGTGAAATTCGAAGACATTGAATTTAAATCTCTCACGATCCCAGGTTATTTCATTTGACATTAATAAAAGATAATAAACACTACCAACTATATATCTTATTTTAACTTCAGACTTAAATACAATGTGTTGTTGTTTATAATTCCACATAGTGTAACTACGCTACACCATATTCACGAAACCAAAGATCTTAAAGAATAAAACAAGGTCTTTTTAAGATCTCATGGACAGTGAGATCCAAACATTTAGGTAATAAGGGGAAGAAGCCTGGTCTGCTTTGCACCAATGACTTTGAGTAAGGATTCTCCGACCCTGTTAGAAGGTAAGAGTTTTAGCATGACCACTCGAAAAGCGAGAGGGAGCCGTACGCTGTTCTCTAGGCATACTGAGTTGGTGAAAACAACGCGGTCTTGTTCCAAAACACAATGAGTAGGTGAGATTGTCTGAAGTGCATTTAATTCTATATTTTTAAATGAGATTTCATTGTAGGTTAGCGTTATGTCTTCATGAAAATTGTCAGCAAAGGCAACTATAGAAAATTTGGATTGCACAGTGTTTTGATAATGATCAAGACTTGTTGTTTCCAAGTCATCTTGCAAATTGATATGCCAGATTGACTTATCAATAGATATAAATGCTTGTTAACCATTAACCGTTTGTGTTTCAGTGTTCCATGGGACGGAACACCTAAATTCACCAGCTGCTCAAACCCTTAAGTTCCACTACAAATGGATCAAAATACATTAACAATATAATTTGAACAAGTACAGTCTGATATATTTTTTTAAATGATTTATAGATTCCTGGATTTGCAACATATTTTGCATCTTTATATATATATATATACCGGGTGATCAAAAAGTCAGTATAAAATTTGAAAAATTAATAAATCACGGAATAATGTAGATAGAGAGGTAAAAATTGACACACATGTTTGGAATGACATGGGGTTTAATTAGAACAAAAAAAAAAAAAAAAAAGTTCACAAAGTGTCCGACAGATGGCGCTTCATCTGATAAGAAAAGCAATAATTAGCATAAAAAATTAAGACAAAGCAAAGATGATGTTCTTTACAGGAAATGCTCAAAATGTTCACCATCATTCCTCAACAATAGCTGCAGTCTAAGAATAATGTTGTGAACAGCACTGTGAAGCATGTCCGGAGTTATGGTGAGGCATTGGAGTCGGATGTTGTCTTTCAGCATCCCTAGAAATGTCGGTCGATCACGATACACTTGCAACTTCAGGTAACCCCAAAGCCAATAATCGCACGGACTGAGATCTGGGGACCTGGGAGGCCAAACATGATGAAAGTGGCGGCTGAGCACACGATCATCACCAAACAACCTGCACAAGAGATCTTTCACGCGTCTAGCAATATGGGGTGGAGCGCCATCCTACATAAAAATCGTACGTTCCAGCAGGTGTTTATCAGCCAGGCTGGGGATGATGCGATTCTGTAACATATCAGCGTACCGCTCACCCGTCACGGTAGCAGTTACAAAACCAGAATCACGCATTTCCTCGAAGAAAAAAGGCCCGATAACGGTAGATGTGGTAAATCCAACCCATACCGTGATTTTCTCGTCGTGCAATGGAGTTTCCACGACAGTTCTAGGATTTTCAGTAGCCCAAATTCTGCAGTTGTGGGTGTTGACTGACCCTCGGAGTATGAAATGAGCTTCGTCGGTCCACAACAAGTTACTCAACCAATCGTCATCTTCCGCCATCTTTTGAAACACCCACACCGCAAATGCCCTCCGATTCACGGAATCGCCAGGTAACAATTCATGATGCCGATGGATTTTGTACGGATAGCATCGGAGGGTACGCCTAAGTGCCAACCAAACAGCAGTGTATGGAATGCCGGTGCGACGTGCGACTGCACGGGCGCTGACTTCCCCGTGCATAGACGAACCCGCTACAGTCTCCATTTCATCCTTAACCGTCTCAAAAGCATTCCGCCGTGTGCTCAGTCGGCCACTACGGGGTCTATCGTCTAAACAACCCATCGCTTCGAACTTCGAAATCATTCTCGCCACAGCTGCATTTGTCAACGGACCTTTACCCCTTCAAATCCCCTTCGTATGGCGATAGGAACGTAACGCTGCACTCTAGCACATTCCCCATTCTGATAATACAGCTTCACTAACAGTGCCTTTTCAGGTAACGTCAACATGCTGCGACTGCTGGTGCAACTGATTCTCTCTCTCATGACAGCCCCTTTTCTACACGATTTTCATGCACAGTCACTGACGTGTTGTTGTCCAGCGCCATCTGTCGGACATTTTGTGAACTTTCTTTTTTTTTTTTTTTTTTTTTTTTTTTTGTTCTAATAAAACCCCATGTCATTCTAAGCATGTGTGTCAATTTTTACCTCTCTATCTACATTATTCCGTGATTTATTAATTTTTCAAATTTATACTGACTTTTTGATCACCCGGTATATATATATATTAAATACACTGTTGACCAAGTATCAAATGATTCAATTTATACACTTCTGTGAAGTGTGGTTTCTGCCAGAATCTGTAGCCAGAGTAGCCACCATTGTTGGAGTTCACCGCTGCTACACACCTCGGTATTGATTCAAAGAGATTTTGGATGTGTTCATGGGGTACAGCAGACCAAGCAGTTCCACACGTTGCCAAAGTTGATCTGGTGTGGCAGCTGGAGGTGTAGTCGGGATCAATCGTTGAGCAACCATGTACCATATGTTTTCTATTGGCGAAAGATCCGGAGAGTGAGCCAGCTAGGGAAGCAATTCAATCTGGTGATTAACGAAGAACCTTTGGACAATGTGTGTCACGCGTGGTCGCGCATTATTCTGTTGAAATATGGCTGTGGCCAAGCCCTGAAGGTAAAGAAGGACAACTGGCTTCAACACCTCGGAGATGCAGCGCTGGCTGTTTAAAGTACCGGCAATGCGTACTAGAGGAGTGCGAGAGTGATATCCAATACCGCCCCATACCATGATACCCGGTGCAGGACCAGTGTGGTGGTGGATAACGCAGGTGTTCAGCATCCTCTCTCCACGGTATCTCCAGACTCGAATCCGACCATCGTGGTGTTGCAGACAGATGCTTAACTCGTCAGTAAAGACAACTTCATTCCATTCTGCCGTCCACATCCTACTTTCATCGCACCATTGGCAACGGAGACGTCAGTAGGCTTTGCGTCAAGAGTAGACCAAGCAATGGACGTCTTGCGGACAGACCACTCTGCTGCAAACGGCGTCGAATGGTACGCGCAATCACTAAATGATGCGTTACAGACTCAATGTGCAGTGCTACGGTTCGTGATGTGACTGAGCGATCCGTCGCTGCCATGCGCACAATTTACCTGTCCTCACATGAAGTGGTGCACTGAGGTGGATGCGATCGACCACGTCAGTCCGTCGTACCCTCCTGCATCCAACGGTCACATATCCACATTACAATTGCTTGGTTTCGTCCAACACGACTACCAATTTCCCTGAAAGATAATCCACAATCTCGGTAGGCCACTATCCTTCCTCTTTCGAAGTCGGATACTTGATCAAAAGCTGATCGCTGTTTTCTACGAAACATAACTGATCGTTTTTTGAAAAAACCACAAGAAAAACACAACTGCCGAACTTGAAATCGTCGAAATCTCCAAGCCTTAAATAGCGGTTTGAGGTGGCGCCACAGGCGGGTGTGATGTGTGTCTGCTCTGAAATTTTAATCATTTGCACATATCTCACCTCCGCTAATGCATGTTGTAAATTTCAAGTTATTTGCATGCTTCCTTCAGGGTATTGCATTTACGGTGGCCAGCAGTGTACTTAAAAATTAGTTTGACAAAAAATTTCTGTGTTATTTTGTTGGTTGTACTCTAAACTATTTTTTTCCATATCATTTTTAATATTTTATATTTAAAGCACATGTTTAGTCATTGAATAAAATTGGGTGTTTCATCAGTTGGAATACTGCGCTGCAAGGGCTTTTCTAGGGATAAGATCAAATGGGGCATATGGAAGCGGGACTCATTACCATCCAATCTGAAGGCATTGAAAAGTGCAACGCCTCAATTTTCATCTCAAATCTCAAATTTCTCATACCACATACCAACAACTCCTTGAATTCATACCAAGAATCCATACAGTATTAAAGACAAAAGGTGGTCCAATATTATATTGGAGGAATGGTCATAATAATTTGGCCACTCTGTGTATATTGACATGTCTTAAATAATAGATTATTCATTGCTTCAATGGGGAAAAATAAGGAAAAAACAAATCAATTTACCAGAAAAATTCCTCTTTATTCTAGAAACTTTCAAAAGAAATGACGAAAACAGAAATTTATTTTAACTTCGAATGCGAATCGAAATCGCGTGATACATCCACAATGCATTAAATCTTAAATCCGGTGCCTCCTTGTTGCGAAGTATGAGCTCTTTTATGTAATTATAACTTTATATCTTAAATTTGGATGAAACACTGTACACATTTTATTGTATTTATTTTCCCAATGTATCTTTCCGTTCGTGCGCCAAGGAGAAAGGAAGAAAGTGAGGCTCTCTGCGTGTATGTACAGACGAGGGGGAAGAGGTGTTGCGTAATTTTTCTCCTAGACAAGAGTTTCCACTGAAAGGCTCAAAAACTATTTTCGGTGTTCACTACACTAATGACAGACCTGATCAATATTTGATACCTGATCAATATTTCACCTGATCAATATTTGATACTTTCGCTTTGGCTTTGTATAGAGTATTTACTCGTTTTGGTACTAATGTAATAAGATTCTGACATGTTTTTGCAGTGATTTCAGACTACACTTTATGAAGTGATATATTTAGTTCTCTCTTTAACATTTGTTAGAAGGTTATTCGACTCTCTTAAATGCATTTTCAGTTCATCTCACTAATATCAAGACTTTTTGATGGCCATTTCAGATGATAAAATACACCATGATTAAGGTTAAACCAGATTTGTACAGTTTGGGCGATATGGGAAGTAGCATTGTCATTCTGATATATTTTTTTACTATCTGAAAACCAATCTTCCATTAATGGCTTAAAAACATTTTCAAGATGAAATTACTCATTTCTAGTTCTATTACCCGCTGGAGTGATGAGGGGCCTCGATCCCATTCCAACCAAATGCTCCCTAGATCATTAATCCTTTACCTCCAGCCTGCACAACTGGTTGTATGCCATCTGGATGAAAGGCTTCGTGTTGTTCTGGCGAATTCTCAGTTTGCCCATCATTTGTAAAAAGTAAAAATGGCTCTCATCGGGCCATGTAACTTTTTTTCCACATTTCTACGTCCCAGATTTTTTATTCTTTAGCACAAGCACAACAATATCATCGATTTAAAGCTGACAAATAGAGTTTTCGTGATAGTCAATAGAGTCGACTTTCAAATCCAAAAGTTTGAGTTATCTTCGTATTGTTCTGTGAGAGCTCCTTTTTTCAGAGTTTAAATTGAACTCCTTTGTATTTTGTAGAGTTGCCAATCGTCTGCGTTCCCTATTTTTCTTCACAATCTGCTTCAACTTCCTCTCATCACTTTTTGTCATTTTCTTTGGTCTATGTCTCCTAGATAATGAAGATTTTGTGCTACCTTCAGTTAAATATGCTTTATATATCCTTATTATGCTTCTGTTTGATGTTCTATTTTGAAATTTCAGATACTTTCACGCCAATTGGTAGTATGGAAACAATCTGCCCTCTTTTAAACTCACTAATGCATACAGGTACATGACAAAATAATAGGAACACCCATTTAAAAAAGAACCATACTTCTACCATTCAATAAACAGCCTCCACTTGGCGCGACAATATGCCCCCTAGTGGCGGAGAAAGTGAACGTATCAGTCAAACATCTGACAGTGTGAGAGTTGTATAAGAAAATTCTGTTCCTAGCAAAGTTTGATTATGTCTGACTTCTCTGACGTGAAATGAGGCATGGTATTTTGAGCTCGCCTCGCTGGAGTGTCCGTGCTCAGAATATCCAACCTTGGAAGTGTTTCAAAGACCACTGTGCAGCCTACACACACTTGGTTAAAGTGTCTTCGGCGAAGTACAACAGTGAGTGGAAGTTGAAGGATAGTGATAGATGGGTGTTGAAGAGAATAGTCACCCAAAAACGCAAGACTACACTACCAGAAATAACGTCTGAGATAAATACTCACCTTAACAAACTCATATCAATGACAGCTATTCAACGGGGGTTGCGTGCTGCGAGTATTCATGTCAGAGAAGCTGTTTCAAAACCGTTAGTTTCTATGCGAAATGCTAAGAAGAGACTACAGTGGTGGTGAGACCACCTAAACTAGACACAACTGCAATGGAAACAAGTCATCTGGTCTGATGAATCCTCATTTACATTGTTCCAGACCACCGGGCATGCGTTCTCTTGGAGAACACCGGCAGAAGCATTTCATATTGACTGTCTGGTTCCAACCATGAAACATGGAGAGGGCTCTGCGATGGTGTGGGGAGCAATAGCTTCCTGTGGATTGGGGCCTCTCATTGTCTTGAGGGGGATGACCACAGGGGACCATTATTGAAGTATTCTTGCAGATCATCTTCACTCTATGCTTTAGAATCCCTTTCCAGAAGACCGTCCTGCGTTCTGAGATGACAAAATCACTGTTCGTACGTCTCACTATATTCAAACATGGTTACACGAGCATGATGATGAAGTGGAACATCTAATGTGGAGTTTCAGTCACCAGATCTGAGCATCATTGAATGTTTATGAGGTTTTTAGAGAGCAAAATCTGTGCTCAGTTTCCCCCTCCACGCACATTATCTGGACACAAGAGGGCTCTGCATGAGGAATGGGTGTGAATTCCGAGTAACTTTGTTCAAACCTTTATTTGTCAATCTCACGTCGAATGCAAGCTGTCATTCAGGCCAAAGGTGGCTCAACCTCTTACTAATAAAGCATGTTCATTTTTTCACAGGTGTTCCTATTATTTTGTCCTATACCTGTAGCTTTTGTTGATGCCCTCATAAAACAAAAACAATTAGTTTTATAAAATTAAAACACTCTTAACTTTAAATAATAATTGAGTCGATTACTTTGACAAGTACTTTTTCTACGATATTAATGAATATTTTCTGTAGTTGCAATTTAAGGAAGAATAAAAATAAAAATAAGTGGAAGGGGACAAGTCCTTTGGCCACTACGTTTATTAGCTCACATCTTGGGGGATAATACCTCTAATTTTTAAAAACTATTCTGTGTTTTCTTAAATATATTCAGAAAAGCTTTATTATATCTGTTTTCGCAACTCTTTATATTAGAAGAAAACTAAATATTTTTGCTGAATGTATTTTTTATACATATTTTCATAGTTTCTTCTGAATAATGATTTTCAATTTCACAAATATTTACTTAAGGTTAAAATGATACAATACTGGTATTTGAATATCATTTGAATGCTTTATAAATCATACTTAATTATCTCCTACGTGTCAGAACTGTATACAATAACACAATGCATAAATTCCTTGTTTTATCTCCAGTATACCCCAGAATAAGTCAATCCTTTTGGAATAATCAATTGAACAATCTTTTTCCTGCTGCTTCTTTTATTTGATTGATAATTACTGTTTTGAATCACTTGAAATTTTTTTCACATATTGAACTCAATTAAGACTAACTGGGGAAAGTTTTGCATTGTTTTTTCTAAGTTTCCTGTGAACTACCTAAATTCAATCATTATCTTATAATATTAACAAATAATGAGGGCAGATAATTTGTCTTAGATGTTATTCTTATGACTGTGACGAAAGAGGACATAGTAGGAGCAGAAAATTATCAAATTATTTCCATTATTTGTAGATTAAATTTCGAACTTATAATACTTATCTCGTTTAATAAGTAGTCTGCATTAAATATAATATGATAAAAGATCAGCAATTTGCGGTAATATTAAGTGATAGTAAAAATTTCAATATTCGTCGTTTTTTCTTGGTCAGTTATTGGAAAAATTACATGTAAAAAAAAAAACAATGAGAAACAAAGACTTTCATAGAATACACAAACAGTACAAGTAGGTGGTCCAAATTAGGAAGGCCTTATGACCCAAGAGCCAACTATGGTTAAATTACTCATACAAGGAGCTTAGATGATACTATTAGTGAGAAGTATTTCAAAAAATACGGATATCTTTAATTAAACTTATCTTTCTATAAAAGTACTATCAGAATTTATTAATAAATGTTCTTGGTATTTTTTTTTGCTTATCATAACAATCACACGCAAAGAATGCATAATATCATCAGAAATGTGTGCAGCTTGAAATCCGATTTTCTAAGTGTTACATGATATTGAATTTATTTGGGGATGGGGGGGGAATTGAAATCTTATTAGAAGAAAATATTCAGATATGTATTCAATTCGGATTTTTTTCATTATGAATTTTTACTTATGAGTATCATATACTTCTGGAATACTGTCAAAACACCTGAATTGGTGACATGCTTCCGAGTTTCCAAAATACGACACGTAAGGACTCTAAAATAAAGTTAAGTAGAATACCAAACAAAAACCGACGACACGCATGTCTCGCAATTTGCATCTTCATCAATATATCACAAAAGCACTAGAAAATAAAAGAAATTTAGCAAATGCAATGATTTTCGACCTTGTGAGCTCATGAATAAGAAAACATTGTATTATTTCGTTGCTGGATTTTAAAGCCTAGATTAAACTAAAGTAAAAAATAATTCTCGAAAAACTTGTAGTATCTGGGCTCTGAGAGTTTAATTGCACTTAAATATATATATCTCCCTCATCAACTTACCGTAGTTTGAAATTATAAAGTTAGTTACTAGGACATGAGAAAAGGAGGAGTTCAATCTATTTGTCTAGGGTTTGGAGATATCACAATGAAGACATTAATATTTGAAAGTTATCAGTGGCGCACACAAGGGGGGATTCTCCCCTCTTGATCCTTGATTTTTTTTCGATTGATTAAAATACTATGCATATATTACGTAAAATAATGGTAATTCTGATAATTTAATTACTTGTTATTAATAATTTTTTGTATCAATCAATGCTAATTTTTTACTATTTTTTGTTTCCGACCAGTAGCACACACAGGAATTTTTCAAGGGGGGTCCGGGGTCAAAAGTTCACCATTTTTGTATCATGCTCCTTTTGATTTTGTCGATTTTCGGGAACAAAACACAGTAAAAATCTAATTATTGAATAAATAATTAGCACTAATTAATAAAACTAATCACTAATAACTAATACTTAATTAAATTTTACGTACTATATACTTAGAATTATAGTCAATCGAAAAAAGCTCAAGGGTTTTTTTGGGGGGGGAGGTCCGGACCCCAGGACCCCCCCTCGTGTGCGCCACTGTTTCCGACAATCGATAAAATCAAAAGATATGCTTGGTGGCGTATTGTGATATGATACGACAATAGTGGACTTCCGATTCCGATTCTCGACCCTCCTCCTCCCCCCCCGGGAAAAATTCCTTTTTGCGCCACTGATAGTTATGCTTTCTGAACTATCTTAAACAAAAATTTAAAAGAGAGTATAGTAATTTATTTTTGTAAGAAAAAATTATCTTAATAATTTCTATCCAATGATTTTAATCTAACTATAATTTAAAAACATTTTTATTAAAATTGCAACAAAAACATCTTTTAAATGAATGATCATAAGTAACTTCAATAAAATCCTCCCTCCCACATAAATTTTTTTTCAACACAATGAATACTTATACAACAGTAGGAGAAAACTGCAAATATTCCTCTTTTTAAAATTTGTGTGGAACTTTAAAAATTTTTTTTGTCTTTAATTATTAGTAATAAGATATCATTAGTCATGCTTAGAATATATTCTTCACTTCATTCGTTAAGATTGTGGATAATCAGATTTATTGGAAATGAAGCTACCACAAGCTGATGCTGCTAGACGACTTGATGTGTATTGTAATGTGATCTAAAGATTCTGGGATCAATTTGTATCCGAAAAGTTAGTATCAGAAAAATCTATTTCAGGTCTCTAAATGGCTATTACCCTTGAAAAAAATCATATTCTAACTCTTTCAGACAGTAGGAGGAGGGGCAATACTGTCTCCGCTCATTTACAGTTCTCATTTCGTAACAGGAACGACAATATTTGTTATTACATAACTCTGATGCCTTTACAAGCAAGGAATCTATGCAAGATTACGTGTGTGTTTCTCTTAATTGGAGACACGGAATAATCTCCTTACTTTAGGCAAAAAACACTTTACCGGACCAAAAAGCATTAGATTCAGGGTCGATACTAGCAGGTGTGCAGTGCACCGCACGCGGGCGAGCAAGACAAGGGGCGGCCGTAGGCTGCATATAGTTCTATCAATGAAGCAAAAATTTTCAAGAATTTCTCAAAATAAAATCCATTATAAGTCGAATAAATATGCTAAATCTTAAATAGTTATTGAAAAATGAAAACAAGTCCCGATTTTCCGATAACATAGCATAGTTTAAGAAAAATAGAAAGTTTGTGCACAGAGTATTGGTCCGCACACACATAGTTCACTGATGCCTACTCTTCATGCACATCCTTCATTTGGTAGAAAAATTCGTGGCAGAGCCGACAATACCGCAAGAAAATGTTTGTTTTTTTTGCTTGTCAGTGGTACTGGTGGCGCACTGTGGATTGATGCTTAACAAAGTCGTGTCAAAAATGATTTTCGCGAAAGTTGCTTCACCAAAATATTTACTATGATTAATATTACCTGAGATATAGGAGTGTTAAAATTCAATATGCATTGGGGGAAGTTAAAAGTTATTACCTTAATAATAACATTACAATTTAGAAAAACAAAATAGAGGAACATTGCTCATCGTTGATACATTGTTCTTTTTGACACTTTCATCCGTTTAGCAAGGAATGTCTTCCGACAAAGATTTTGACGAGTTCTTACCCTGACTGATTTGACGAGAACTGGTGTTCTCACCGAGCACGGATGACCGCGGTTCGATAAATGAATAACCTTTTAATGTCTAAATGTTTAAGAGCCTTAAGAATCCCCGTTTAGATCTTCTTTTCTTAATGCAGATAATTGTCTCTGTATGCTTCTATTCGAAGTGTTAAATGTATGAGTGATTAAGAACAACATGTAAGTAAGAGACTACAATGTTTTGAAACATATTGCAGACAATCTAAAATTTTTGTATTATAAATTACTGCTCAACTTGGTATCTAGCACATCCCCCATTGGAATTTTTATGTGAATTCTGCGTTATAAAGAATAATATTTTATGTAGTTTTCATAAAATATTTGTGGAGCTAATCCTAAATCTATCTATCTATCTATATATATATAATTTAAGAAAAAAAATATTTGAAACAAATTTTAATAATGTTTAATGTTTTTTACTTAATGTTTGCTTACATTTTATGCGTTTGGAATTAATCTTGACTTTTCCTACAGAGTGATTCTCTTTGCTCAAATTTCATGTACGGCATAGTTTATAGGAACATACACGTGGCATAGAAAGAGGTTTAGTAACATTCAAAGCTAAAGTTTTTTGCTCTAAATTTTTCAAAAATTTTACCATCATTCCTTGCAAATTTTATAATGAGATATTTGTATAAATAAAAAAATTTATTTATTATTCATGCATTATAAATTACATTATACATTATAAATTACTGAATTTTATCAGTGCACCGATTCCATTCAAATGTTTAAATTTCTATAACTCTCCAGAAAAAGAAAAAAGCTTTACTTCTTTGCCTGATATCTTAAATTACATGCTATTTTAATTATATTTATAGTTGAATGTATTTTAAATTTGATTCTACTTTTTGCATTTCTCTGAATACCAGAACATAATTAAAATGATTTTGAAATTTGTGCTCCTTTTTTAAAAATTTTATCTGATAATTTAGTCCTTTTTATGGATAAACAGACACTCACACTGGGCATACTAAATTCTTATATCGACAAACGCGGAAGGACGTCAGATTTTGAGTTAAACCAAGCTACCAATGAACCCCTATAACATCTGCCAATGTTTTCATAGAAATATAGCAAGCAGAAAAGAAAATTCCTGGAATGTTATCCAGTCCTTTGAATATAAACTCTTTTTGTCTTTTTCTCTCACTCTGCGAGTGACAAGCTCTATTCAAATCGCACGCGAATGCGGATGAAATATGAAAATATTTCGTGAGCAGTTGAAATAAAAGATGCCAAGTCTTCCAATATTCGTGAATGCAGTTTATTGTCCAAAAATTACTGCACTGTATCGAAGTAAAAAATTAATTGTAGCGGGTTTTTTTATCGAATGAATTGCACAATTTAATTTGTTTTTAAGAAATACAAAATGGAATCATCCAGTGAAAAAATGTTCTTATGTTGGATAAAAGAATAAAGAATTTATTACCACATTTTTATGGACCTACAATGTTAAACTGTGGTCAATGACCCCACAGTTGTATGCATATATATTCCTTAAATTCAACTTTGTAGAATAGCTTATTTATATTCATCGGTTACTTTTAAAGTCTGAAGCAAAATCAAAGGAAGAAAAGTAATAAATGCAATTTTATAAAGAAGGATTTTATTTTCACTTGATTTATATATAAATGAAGGAAAAATTAATACACATTTTTTTAAAATATCCATCTTGAGCCTTTTTTTAGAGTTTGCCATTATTAAATAATCCGTTCTTCTCGGTTTTGAAAATAATTTTGACATGTGGTAATTTTAACAGGATAGATACAATGCTCAAAATTCAAATTCTGTGACCTGAAAACGAAAATTAGTACTTTTAGTTCTTACTAATAATTCTAATACAGTACATAATGAATGAATTTTAAAAGTATCTGTTTAACATCTGTCGCATTTGTTAAATGAATTCAGTAATGTAAAGCAATATGTAAGAGCTAAAAGATTAATAATTACGAAATTGAAGTACAGTAGCTTTCAAACGAATATCACTCATCCACAAATTCTCTATAAAACGCAACTATTAGTAATTTTCTAACGGCCCCTTCAAAGTTTCACTAGCTAACTCCAAGGATTTTATACTCGTAAGATTGTAACTGAAATTAAATTAGGGAGTAGTGTTCACATCATACAATACATCAAAAAGAGAGAACCACAGATATAAGTAATCTACTAACTTTTTATTGAAGGACTAGATCAAAAAGTGTAAGGGGAAGATCAGCTTAGCACGCAATTACAAAAAATCAAAATAAACTTCACGGTAATTTACCGAATGCGATGCTAGCTCTCTGGCGTTGTTCATTCAAATAAGTTGATAATGATTTTCAAAAAGCGCATATAGAACGGATTTGATTCCAAATGAAGCGTAGTCAAATTGCCTAATTTTAAATTAAAAAAAATATTATCTTTTTCGAAAACACCTATGCTTTTATTCATACTTTGCCTTTTTATACACTGATTAATATATACAGTAGTATGAAGTATGTCCTCCTTTAGCAAAAATGACTTGCTGGCATTGACTTCACTAAATTAGTGCACACATTTTTGACTTCATGGTGGAATCACACTTATATAGTATTTATTATACGTTTTTTCGTCGTCAGTTCGTTTTACCCAAGCGATTCTTCAAAATACTCCACGTTATCTATGGGATTTAAGTTTATGTGTAAATTTCCAGGCCAATTAGGCACCTTAATTTGATTTTCCAGCATGAAAATCTTGACCATTTTTGAACCAAAACGAGAAGCCAAGTCATGTTCCGGAAAAATGTGCATCAATGGAAGAATCCTACGTCGCCACATTTCCAAGTACTTGGTTGAATTGATCATACCTTAAACAGGAATTTAGTTTCCAGTGCCATTTGTCTTGAAAAAATTTTAAGGCATTTTCCCTGTAACCCTGTACTAATAATCAGTTTCATCACTGGAAATCACTTTCTTTCAATCGTCAGAAGTCAATTATTTAATTTTTTTGGCCCATGTTAAACGTTTTCCCTTCAATTTGGAAGTTAAAAATTGTTTCTTGGTCCTCTTGCTTTCTAGCCAGCTTCCAGAAGCCTATGGAGTACAGTTCAACTACTAACACTAAAACTAGTTAATAATAATTCTCTTCTAAGGTCTGAGCTTGTTTTTCTTGTATTAATTTTATTATTTCTTACTGGGATTGTATCAGTTTTTGGAGTATTTTTCCGTTTGCGGCCACATTTTCTTCTTCATTATGGGGACGATGATCCATATTCTTTCAATGTTATGAGATTTCTTGATCACTTGATTTGTCTACACCAACTACTCAAGCAATATCCCTCAATATCATAGAAATATGATTCTTAAGAGCAATAATGTTTGCACACTTCCTCAAAGTAATGTCCATTTTTAAGCACATGAAAGTCGCGCGTGTTATTCAAAGCGCATAAACTAACATCTACTTACTACACTCAAAAACTCACAAATGAAGCTAACACAGACAAACAGCTTGGGTTTTGTGATGTACCCAGTCTCTTTTCCCTAATTGCTAAGAGGGGACGCCGACAAACGTGAGAAAATTCCATTTGTCTCCCTAATTGCTGGGAAAAAGTTTCGCAAATGGGTGGTCATAAATTCTGACCATTTTTTCCCATGCCAGTCCCAAAGTTAAAAGAGACACCGGTACAATGTGCTTTCGGGTTCTCACGAATCTGTGACGACAGCACGTCTGAGAAGATAGAACTCAGACTATGAGCCCAGACAGAATCCCGCTATAAGCGGCCGACGAGCAAGAGATCAAAGGGGATAGGCGGTGAGTGACCGTGAGAAACGAGAAGTTTATAAAGTGAGAGCGACGGAGTACCAGTCAGACTTTACTTGAGAGAATCCGATAAGAGGTCTCTCGTGAACGATAGACTTGAGAATCAGTGATACCCGAGTCCACGAAGTAAGGTGGACTTCTAACCGAGAAGGTTTCGAATCAACAACCGCGCGGTGGATATAGAACCAGCAAGCTCACCCAAACTCGGTGTGGAATTACCGAGAGTGAACTGAGAACTGCGGATCCCTTTGACATATCCTATGTATAGGACATTTCTCTAAAGGATAACTTTTTTTAAGTACGTTTAGGCGAGTGCTATAAAACATTACAGCGAAAGACTCTTTATCTGTCGACCCATTTTGCTAATTAATTGTAATAGAATATTTTTTGATGATTTTCTTACTGTGAAATAAATAGTTCATCCCAGAGTTGTATGAAGTCGTTACAGTATTGTCAAAATCAAGCAATCATTCACTACCTCAAAGCAAATAAAACCAGTTTAAGGTGATATATAATGTACTCGAATAATAAACAAACGTCTAGTAATATTGTCTCGGCAAAGGATTGTTATTTGTCTGAATGTGTAACTGCAATTTATCTGACAATATTTCCCATTGCTTTAAATGCAACTACCCCCTATGCATATCACATTTCCTCTGCAAGAAGGTAACAGTTAAACTTTCGATAAAACCGTAAAAATAAAAGTTATGAGAGTGATTGATTACTTTTTAACGTTACTTTCAGAAGCTACACTAGGAATATTGGCGACGAATCTCGCAATTCTGAACTTCATTCCAGTGACGAGGACGATACCTGAATTGTGACACTCCGCTTTCCTAACTTCCACTCCACATCAACGTTCAGCCCCATGACTGATTTAATGTTCATCAGCCCCTTTGTACGGCGGGTCCTTATTGGACGAGGACTCGAGACCATGACTCGACAGAAATAAAAATTTCCCTTAAAACATAAGAATACTTTTATTTCTCATAATAATGAATTATTGACAATTCTTAATCTTGCCGGTAAAAGCAGAACCTTTCAGGGAGATTCCGAACCTACCTTAAGCACCAAAGTCATATTTATATAAACACAGGCTTTTATCAACTCAATTCTACATTTTTCACTTTTAATAATTTTTAAGTTCCATTTTTTTCCATCACTATATAATAAAATTAAGTTTCTGTGAATATCTATATTTAACTCTCAAAAATTTTAAAATTGTTTCAATTCTAATGCAAATATTAATGGAGTACTCTTTGTATAAACTGAAGGATCTTGTTGCAATGAAGTAATTTTTAAAACATTCAATTTTCTTCATTTAACTATTTTAAAAACTGCCGTAGCTTGTTTACACATATATATGATTGAACTATATATTGACATGTTGAATAACATTCGTAAAAGCTGTGCATTAAAAACAAATCTCAGATTTAATGATTAAATTCTTTATGTGAAATAATTAGTACATCATTTACATAGAATTTCTTGACGTACTTCACAGACCATCGTTAATGTGTTTTAATAATTTTAAAATGAAACATCTTTAAGTGATATGAGAAATTGTACTCTTTTAATATACCATTGCGTATATATAGCGAAAAATACTGAAAAAAAATTAATTTATTCGTTTGTTGAGATACATTAAAAGGAAAAAAAATTAGAAGAGTAATTGAAAATTTTTTTTGCATTTTATTCTAAATCTTCATTTTAATACTGTGTATGTGAAAAAAATTATTTTATGTAGATCTCTTTTTTCCGAATTTTATTTAAATGTTACTCAAAAAAATTTAAATAAAAATATTAAATTACGAGAGACTGGCATATTTATTCTTTTTTTCTGTAATATTTTTGTTACTGGTAAATTTATTTTTTTGCAAATTTCATGCAAATTGTGACCACACAGGAACGCTTAACCTTTCTTTTTAGCTCTGAAGTACAAGAGTCATGCTTAATTTAACTGAAAAAGAATTTTTTTTGTTTAGAATTGTATAACCGTAAAATGTGTGACCACAGAGCATCTTATTTGCGTTGAATTTTTCAAGAATGAGAAATAACCATGCACAATAAAGTTTAAATTATTTTTGAAGTACTTGCCGCTTCGATTGTCGATCAAACGCTATTTTACAATATTCAAACAGTGAATGCAGTAAAAATGCATTGAAGTATAAATCCATTAAATAAGTACAATGGTATATGTCTACTGCTTAACATCTCGTTGAATGTGATTTTTACAATACAAAATAGTTTTAAAATGAAACGAAGGGAAATATTAAAGATTTCAATCAACTGGGGTTGGTGCAAAATTTTTTGGCTTGAGAAGAATACAAGATTTAAACCTTTTTAAGTATTTCATTTTTTGATGCATTTGATCTTAAATTCGGGGAAAAAATTGTCTCCGTAAATTATCTTATACATAAAAATATTTTATTGTAAATTAGTTTATAATTATGCAAATATAATCACTTTTGAAATACTTAAGCAAATTTTACTGCGGTTATTCATATGAAAAGTTCCTCACACAGAGTTTGGGGTGTTTTAACTAATTTAAATGTGAAAAAATTAGCATAAAGTACGCTACATACATACACGCATGAAGATAACAAAGGTAGTAAGTAGCATAAAAAAGTAACATGTAATAGAGTCAGTATATAATGAATCGTTTATATCTATGTCATATACATATTAAGTAATAATGTATTAAAAATTTATCGATTTCAATTCTGGTGAAAATTAATCAGCACAATGAATCTAGAATTTTCTGAGATACTTGAAGAGTGCTTGTTATGAAAAAAATATATAGTATAGAAAAAAAGCTCTGTGCAGAACACTGAGCAAAATATTTAAGTAAAAATTTAGTTGGGTTTTCATTCCCCTTGGTTAGTACATATCACAGTTATGCACGTATATTCCAGAAAAGGATTGATTTTTTTTATTAATATCCCATACTCTAAAGCAACTCGAAGGTCATTGTCAATGGACCTCGTAATTCAAGGGACGATAATGATACCTGAGCTGGCATACCACTCTCCAAACTTCCACAGCATGTCAACGAAAGGACTTTCAGCTAAGACTTATTTAACGGGCATCAGCCCCTCTACAAGGTGGGTCTTTAGCGGCACCATGACTCGATAATTCTGGCCACGACTTCGCGACCATGAACACTCAGCTACCACGGTCATGTTCAAGTGGAGAAGTAACTTCAGTAGAGTGCTTTAGGAAAAGTTCTTATCCATAATGTAAGAAATATATTAAATTTACTCATTCAAACTGTAAAATAGGATCTAAACTTTACAGAAATTACAGAGACAATAGTACAGTTTTTTTTTATTTTTTACTAAGCTAAATTTTCTATCGTGTAGTTTACTGAAATACGAAAGACTATACCTCCATTCATATGTGCTTATTAATTCACAGTTTTACTAAAAATTTCAAATATTTTTATCTTTAATATACTCGGCATGATGATTATTCGCAAATGAAGAGACAGACTATCTGGAATATAGATATGAAAAATTCAATATTTCCAAATGTTGAATAATTTAAAAGGATTCTGCTCAAAATATTTAATTCTGAATACTGCTTGTTCTCGTACGGATTCTCTATACCTCTCTCCTGTATTCGAAGAGATAAATAAAAATAATTTTAAAATGTGTATTTAACACAAACATGCATACATTTAACAGAGTTATAATAATATATATCTGTAATTTGAACTAAAAGAATATAATAAACTGTTAAAAAAGTTCTCGTTTCTCTTATATCATCATTTTTATTAATTCATCAATCATATACTTTCACAATATTTCATACATCTTCAAAACAATGTATTTTAAAAATCACGATTTCATTAATGGATGAATCAAGATTTCATTTTTCTTACCTTTTCATGTTTAACTCCTTAACATGACTGGAATATTAATAAGACCCTTGTACAAATACTATCTTTTTAGTTATTCTTTTACTTTTCATTGGAACTTGACATTCTTGCTGTTTTTCAAAAATTTGGAAACCCGAAAAGGTGTCAGGGCTGAATGTCTAATGAAAATAAATACACAACTGCTAGTACTTGAAGTCTAATACACGTGGGAAGCCGGTGACATATTAGTAAAAGATCTTTTTTTTATATGCATGTGTGTGTGAAGAATCCCATAAACATCGAATGTAGTAATTGAGAGCAACTATTCTGCGTCTCTTACATCAGACAATTTATTTGAATGAGCTCAAAATCCGAGATATTTTTCATTTCTGTTTATTTAATGCTTTATTTGATACCTTTTGAGAATTAAGGAAGGAACTCTTATAAGAATTAATTTGCAATATGAGAGTAAAATGTGTTTAGTAAAATACCACTTAAAATACTTAATAAAATCAAAACACTAATGAATTTTTAAATAAAAAATTAAATTTTGTCTGCAACTACAAAGAAACTTTAAAACTAAATTATGTAAATAGTTAAAAATGTGTCAAAACAAATTAATGAGATACTTATAAATAAAACTTTGGTTTTAAATATACACATTATGACATTTACGATGATTTAAGCTATCATTCACACCTTGATGCTTCTGTTATGCGCTGAATCTGCCTTTTTATTTGCAATTATGATAGGCCAGTGATTCTCAACCACTGTGACGCGGCTCTTTCGTGTGCCGCCAAATTCGTGAAGTGTGCCACCATTTTTTTTAAAGTTATTAATTATACTCTGAAATTTTTTTTAAAAAATCTGGAACCGAATCATTCGGTCGTTTTATAGAAATAAACTATTTATAAAATTGTTGTTCACCATTTGACAACTCTAGAGGGAAAAATTATTCATTACTTCCCGATTGATTGATTGAATATTAACGTCGCACTGTTCAGCTACACGAGGGCTTTTGGCGACGGACCATGTAATTTTGAACCATGGTCAAGTGACGTGGACGACACCTGAGCTGGCACCCCCCTCATTACTTCCCGAAGTTAGATATAAAAAAAAAAAATTTGTGTTCGTAATCCATTTGTGATAACGGATACATCGGTATATGACTTAAATTTGAATGAAGATGTAGAACTAATTTCACTCTGTAACAATCGAGATTTAATATCAAAATATTCTGAAGAGTCAATTAATTCATTTTTGATTAAAATTAGAGGTGATTATACCATAATAGCCAAAAAGCTTTTAAAATATTGTTACAATTTTCTACATATTACTTGCGTGTAAATTCGGATTTTCAGCATCAACAAATATAAAAATGAAATAAAGATCGAAACATCGAAACTTTTAAATGTAGATGACGAAATGAGAGTGGCATTATCATTTTTACGACCGAATATAAACGAAATTATCAGAAATCATCAAGTCAAATTTCACAATAAGCGTATTTTTAAAATTATTTACTCAATAAACATTTTTTTGTCTTTGTTGTGCATATTATTTTACTTAACACTGAAAATTATTATCATAAACTATTTTATATAGTGTATTATAGATAAGTAAAACTCTTTTATAAACTTATTTTATTGTTAGTGTGCTGCCAAATTTTGAAATTGTTACAAGTGTACAGCAACAACAACAAAAAAAATGTAGATAATCACTATGATAGACTATTGGATCGAATTCCTACTAGGATCTTTATCCGATTTGTTATGAGAACTCAAACTACTCCGAATGGATAAAATATCCTTTGAATTTGGTGTGAAATATTGATGCACAAAATAATTGCATAATACTTAAAAGAAAAGCTCTTTTATTGTAAGAAAATGACCTTAAACTTCTTTAATTCCATAAGTTGTTAATAATGTTTAATTATCGAATAGTGTAAATTTCTGATTTGACGAAAAAAGTAATATTGATTAAAATTTTTATTATAACAGTACAGTTAGAACAAGTTACATGAAAAATATTAAATTCATAATTCATATCATTAAGAGGACTTGGTACCCTAAAAATCACAAACCTATCGTTTTTTTTTCATTTAATCTTATTCTTTGCATTATTATCTTTCGATTGATATATCACTTGTGCATGTCGGAAAGTTAGAAGTTGACTAAAACTTCATTTGAAAACAAATTAGGCAATTCAGCCACACCCCCTTTTTAGAAAAAAAAGCTAAAAAATGCTTTATGATAAAAAAAAAATCTATTTAAGAAATAGAAATAATAACTATAAAAAAGAATGTGTAGTATTAAAAGCAGAATATTTCCGAGGCAATACAATAATGTAATTTTTCTTCCTTGTGAAATGTGTGCATGTAAAATTTTTAAATTAAGGCATTTTATATTAATAATTTTATAATTTCAGTTCTTCTTCCTGATATATTTTTCATACAAATGTAATTCTTTAATGTTATAAGAAGAAAAACAGCTAAAATTTCTGTCATGACAGAAAAAAAAATTTTTTTAACATTTTTCTTGAATTTTCATGGGCAATTAGTACTCTCTAAAAGTTGATCATTTATAAAAATGTGTGGGTTGAAAAAATATGAAAATGCAATTATTTTAAAGAAAAACGTATAACTAATATCTTAAAGTGGTATTTTAAGTTTAATTAAGCTTATAATAATGATTTTTTCAGAATTATAAACTTTAAACCTGTTTTTCTCAGTTTGTGTTTTTCGAAACCTTAGTGCATTCAAAATGCTACTCCTTCGACAATTATTTACCAATCACTTCCATTTTTTTCTTGCGTGTTGAAAATAAAGCATGTAATAAAATTAGGGATCCGTTTTGCTATAAACTGAATACTTTTTTTTAAAAAAATAAAATGTAAGACATGTTGGCTTTTTTGTTGATTTTTAGCCTGTATATCAACATTTTATTTTTTTTCTCGAAAACGAATGAAGTTATTCTATATATATATATAAATTCGATCCCTAAAGTTGTTTAGATCATCCATAAGAGTATTATAAAAAAATTCCAGGTCAAAAAATTAATTTTTACAAAAGGAGTAGGATTTTAAAATTTTCCCAATTTTCTTCAAAAAATTAAAATTTTTAAAATTGTGTGAATAATATATGAAAATTTTCATCTGGTAACATTTTCTTGAATAGAAACATTGTATAAAATGCTAAAATATAATTTTTAAATACGTAAATAAAGAAGTTTGCTCAAAGGGTGCCAAGTCCCCTTAAGAGAAAACAAAGGAAGCATAGGTAGGTTTAATATCTAGAAAATTAAACATTCTGAAATATATCTTTTAAAAAGCCTTTCTGTAACTGTCTGTGGAACCATGAATGACGCTTCAGATCGATTGTGGGACAAACCCAGATGACTAATTCAAGAAGTCTTTTTTGATGCCGGTGCTTAACAAACAATCACAAAGTTTTGAATAGCAATCAATTTAATAAAACATTTTGAATTACATTGCTGAAATAATGTAACGTTAAATATAAGGCGGTTAAAAATTGCTTTTGAAAAGCTTGTGTGTGTGTTGCAATTGAATGTTTTTATTATATATTTGCATTGAATGAACTTGTGACTAAAATATTTTTTTGTGTTTTAATTTTTAAATGTCTCACACCAATCTTACCACATCCTTATTATTGAGAAGTTAAAGGAAAAAATAAACTACATATGAAAATGTCGCCGTATATTATATATTTAAAAGTCAGATTTTGCGATCTGTCTTCTTTAGATTCTAGTAGATCATTCTATATAGCAATCTAGTAGATCATTCTTTGAGATTCTAGCATTTCGTTGTATATTATTCTGGATATAATACTACGAATTTGACATTAATAGATTTTATAAATTTTGTTTTTAATCTACAAAATACCTTCCACAACTTTAACGCGTTGAATGGATTTTCGGATTATTTTTTGTGGCTGTCCATCACTAAATTCCGTTATTGATTTAAAAAAAAACGATAAATTGTTTCAATAAAATTTTTTACCTCCTGAAATGTCTATTCAAGTAAGGAAGGTTCTAGATTAGAGTGATGTCACCACAAGACTTCTCTTTTTCCATTGAATATAAGTTTTTTACGTGTTGTTGATTATATATTGGCAATTTAATTACACAGGATGAAAAGGGAGTTTGTGTGTGTGCGTTGTCAATTCCAACAGCGAGGTATTTTTCCATCCTCTATTATAGGAATGATGAATCGTACGATTAAACTGAGATCTCGAAATTCACACAATTCCGGAAAGATATTTTGCCTGATGAGGCTTGAAAGCAACGAAAACTAAATTGAGGAAAATAAAATGAAATGTTGGTTCACATTTCTCTTAAATCATTTTCATTCATGAAAAGTGTTTGTATTTCTAATTCATTAATTCACGAAAATTTCAAGAATATTGTTTTAACAATTCCTGGCTTAATACCGTTCGGAAAGAAAATAATAAGAGATAAACGAAGGATCAATATATTCTGCGTTGATAAAAGTCATACTATTTTATATTTTCTTGGAGTTGTTTGTAATTATGCCCATATTTTTTAAGTGTAAGAGTAATATTAGTTAAATGTGAATTGAAAGAGGTAGTATCAGTACCTACACCTCTTTTTCTTCAGTTAATGTTCAATTGAAAATTGCCCCTTGAATTTTTTTAAAGACAATCAACAATTTCCTTTATCTGATCTTTAAAAACGTATGACTTTTATAAAACAATCAATAATATTTGAAATGTTAAGAAAAGTTTCACTTGAAATTAAGAACTATCTGAATGCTGTACTAAATGCAAATGGAGTCACGAAGAAATTTATAAATTTATTTTTTTCTATTAGGAAATTAAACACGTTTTTGTTACAAACGTTCTAGATTTTTTTCTCTCAGAATTAAAATTAGCTCAAGAATTTACAGACACAAGTTGTGCTTATTTATAAAAAATCTTGCGAAAGTATCCACTATCTATTATTTCATCATGATTAGTATATTAATATGTGACAAGTCCTATTTGCTCCCTTCTATTACTCCTCTTGGGGAAATACTTCTTTAACTGTTGTTTAAGTTTAAAAACCGCCTTCAGTAGAGATAACTTGATTTTATGCTGATATGAGTGTTGTTTAAACTTCGGTAGTGGGTGTGTTAGAGTTAGTCATTTCGCTATTATGAAATTATAGTCAACCCTGGAGAGATCAGACGAGTGATCTTCTATCGGACCAAACTCAGATAAGCGTTTAATTATTTATCCTCCGATCTTAAAGTGGAGATCGAAATTAATTGCCCCCTCGGCTTATAACCCTTGACTTATAAATTTGTTGAACTGAAATGAAAGTTATTTTTATAACAATGTATGCTGATTCGGTGTCTCAAACTACACCCGCAACCGCAGAGTTGCGACAAATATACTGTGTAGAATACTAAGGTGATCAATCATTAACTATCCATATGAAGTTTTAACATTTATTCTCTCTCCTCCCGAAAAAAAAATTGGTTATTCTCTCCATTTAATGCGAGTATCTTCAGTAATATTTTTTTAAAAATTACTGAAAATACTTCGCTTTACAATGTCTAGAAATCTATTTTATGAATACCACCAAAAAAAAAAAAAAAAAACCAGGAGAATTACCAAGCTAAGCCAAAATTTATTCATGCGAAGGAAAGACGGGGATGCGTTAAAATTTTTTAATGCTTTTTATCTCTTAAAATTAGTTTGAATATTATGTAATAACGTAAAACAATGGGATAAAAATACTTACTAAGATGTGTATTAAAGATTTGAATGATCAATCAAACTTTTTCAGCATGTGCTACAAATTTCTTGTTAAGTAAATAATACATTATGTTATTCTTGAAACAAGTTTATCTTAAAAGGCGCCCAGTTCTACAAATATCAGGATTTAAAAATTCTCATTAATTTTCTTTTATTTATGTAATTTTTGCTTGAAATTTACCTGTGCCTTTTTTGTTATGAATTTGTTTCGGTGTCGCTTCCATTTGTAAAACAACATTTTTATGTATAATAACGTACTTTTACAGTTGGAATTGTTCTTGTATTTAACAGCGGAAATATTTTAATTTTAATGCACAAAGTTATTTTAGAAAAGATTCAGTGTGAATTTCTGAAATGTCAATAAAATAATAAATATATGTATTAAGTCTGTCCATTGACGGATTAAGCCTTTAATATAAATTATTGATACAACAAATGTTACTTCATAAAGCGAAAATCTGTGATAATACGGTGTGAAATGGTTTTGTAACTCATGGCTCTCAAGTAGTAAATTATAAGGAAACAAAAGAGAAGACACGATTAAAGAAAAGGTTTCCTTTTGAAAAATGTCCTTTTCTGTAGTCTCTTTCAATTTCACAACGTAATATACTAAATATAATGAGGACAAAGCGACCCATTGTATTATATGGCATTTAATGAATGTAATAGATAAATTTTACTTTATCATGAGGACATTTTAATGTTGATGACAGTTAGATTTAATTTTTAGAAAAAATCTGGTTTACTTACGATCTTCTTTGTATTACTCTAAGTGAACTTTAGAAACAAGTTATAGAATAAGGATAATACACGTAGGCATAGATTTACGACATGTTCAAATAAAACAGTTTAATTATGCATGCTAATAAACAGGAATTAAAGTGGTAACACAAAACATACTACTTTTTCGATTTCTACTAATAGTTCACTCTCTCCCTGTATATACATATATCTTGAACAAATTTTTAATCGTTAATAAAATACTTTCTCAAGTTCAAATACATTTTTTAAACTTGTAGTAGATGACACTTAATACAGTTTTTTCAAATATTAATTCGTTAATTAAATTAAAAAATGAATAAATAGTAACGAGCAAAAATAATAGTCCAACACCATATATAAAAAGGAAAATCGCTCGTTATGTCCCCGTAGCGCAATGGTTCGAATCCTACCTGGGATTACCTTATTTCTGAGAATGTGATTTAAGAAGGAATAAATAGTAACAAACAAAAATAATAGTCCAGCACCATAAATAGAAAGGAAAATCGTTTTCTATTTTGCCGCTTACTATTGTGATGCTGTCATATGTATGTACATATTTGTATTAATTTTAACTATTTATTAAAAAGTAAGTAAAATAAAAAATTTTCTTTATTGACCTTAGTAGGAATTGACTTAATTTTTTTTATATTACTTGTTTATTTTGAATTTAAACTCAGTTTCTTTAAATTAACTTACTTCACCATTTTTTTTCAAAATAAAGTAATTAAAATGTCTATTGATGCCTACTTACATTTATGTTATACTCAAAAGTAATTTTGTCAAATAAATGAATTCTCCTGGAAAAATTCTCATTGTAATTTGTATCTAGAATAATCATACTTAGAAATAGATCGTTTTCTCTTTAGTAGATAGATTTTTTTCTTGTAAAATAAAACCTCTAGTCGAAGTACAGCTATTTTTTCGTCATATTTAGAATAATAATACATATCTTGTTGGTGTAAAAATTGTATTATTATACGTAACATTAAAAGTAATAACATATCATAATTCATATTTTTCATAATAGTAACGCTTTAACGAAAAGCTTTTACGTAAGTTATTTAAATAAATGCAAATTAAGTTCCAAAAATTTAATATTTTCAATAATGTCTAAGAAATCATTTATTTTTAAGAAATTTCTAGAACTACATGGGACCATAGCTAAGGTTACAAATTATACACTTCAGTCACTAGTTGTATTTTAATTATGAATAAAAATTTTGTAATTTATCTGACCGCTTAAGAAATAAAAAAAAATAGATACACAAGAAGATACTTTATATTTTGAATGATAACCTATTTATTTAATTTATATTCCCTTAATTCCTGATGGATATTTAGCTGAAGTAAGCTGAGTACGATAAACTCACAGTTTGCTTAATTATTTTTACTGTGATGTTGTTACTCATTCCAAATGATCGACAATAACATCAGATCAAGGCCCACGAAATTCATCACGGCAAAGGGCTAAGTATACGCCTGTCGTTAGCCGTAGTTTTGAGCACCATACAGGTGGCACTGCGATTTGGCTTGACCCCACCCAAATTTTGAGAGAGAACACCCTGGGGGTGGTCAGGGTATCACACTTCTCTTCCCCTTACACCAGCCTCACGAGAGGACTTGCGTCTAGAGGGTTATTTAGAGTAACCAAAGGGCCGATCCTAGCAGGTGTGCAGCGCGTGCACTGCACGAGGGCGGCCAAAATAAGGGGTGGCCGCATATAGTTCTATCAGTAAAGCAAAATTTTGTGTAATTTCTCAAATTATATCTTATAAGTTCTATAAATATGCTGAATTTGAAATAGTTTTTGAAAAATCAAAATGTCTCGATTTCCCGATAGCATAGCATAGTTTAAGAAAAACAGAATGTTAGTACACAATGTGTAGGTTCACACACATTGTCTATTAACGTTTACTTTTTATGTACATCCTTCATTTGATAGCAAAGTTTGTGACAGAGATGACTATATCACAATAGAAAAGATTTTTGTTTATTATCAGTGACACTGGCAACTCAATGTGGATTGATATTTAACAAAAGCGTCTCAAAATTGATTTTTGCGAAAGCTGCTTCATGAAAATATTTAATATGGTTAATATTACCTAAGACATGGAAGTGTTTGGATTCAATATGTATTTGGGGAAATTAAAAGTTTTCAGTTTAATAATAGCCTTACAATTTAGAAAAAACAAAATAGAGGAAAGAAGTGATTGTTTTACTTACGGTTTTACTACGTTCATTAACAGCGCCCATTTTCCTTTTTAGTAAAAAAATGTTATACTTCTATTAAAAGGTAGTTTCTTGTAATTATATTTAATATAAAAACATTTGAGAAAAAATCTTGCAGCTCATTTTGATTAAATAATTTTCATTACAAAGGCTTTTTGAAAAACACTTCAATATTCACATAGTATTGTTAATGTTAGGTACTTCAGTACTATATTAAAAAATGTGGGATTTATGCGTTTTTTTAAAGAATCCCAAAATGTAACAAGATGCAATGTAATTAAATAGGCGAATCAAAAAGTTCCCAATATAGCACCAAAAACAATAATAAAAGAAAACATTAAAAGCTAATCATGATCTACAGTGTAATACGTTTAACGCGAAAACGCTTAAAGCGAAATATCGGATAACACGAAACAATACAATGGTCCTAACAAGCTGCTATGTATTTTCTTGCATTTTTTCCATCTTAAAACGAAAAAATTTTCTTTCTGGGAATGAACAAAATACGGAAAACACCAGACATTTCAGAGGGGTGTGAAAGAGAGAATGAAAGAGAGATGGTTTCGCATTAGTTTTCTGTATTATTGGATTGTCCTATTATATCATCGGAATAATTCACTGCAGTACATGGTGATAATGTGTGCACAGCCCCAATCATGATAAGCAAAGACATTTTGGAGTGTGTTCAAAGTTCAAAAAGTATCATTGATGCAGATTCCGACGGTGAAAATGCATCTCCTGTTCTCAAGTCATCCGAAATGAGGAACACCATGAAAAAGTATGAGCATTTACTTAGACGCAGATTCCATTGGTGAATTGAATAACAAAATGGATGACACATCGAACAATTTCTGGATAATTTGATAGTAAAAAAGACAACGCAAGAAAATTATCAGATTATTTTCTAAATACTCAATAAATGTTTTGTTTTACAAAAAGCTTGAAAATTTTGTATTAAATTTCATTAAGCTCTTGTGAATGTTTTTTCATTGATTTTAATTAAATGCATGCACATATACATATCTATGTAAATAAATGGACTTTTTAATAAGTTTAATTTTGTTGAATATAAGGGGTTTTTTTTCAATATCCTTTAACACGAAAAAATATTTCAGTACCCTCAGTTTCGTGTTAAACGATTTTCACTGTACATAGATCCTCCTGCTTTTATGTATACCCTATCCCCTAGTTGAAGAGTAAGTTCAAGTAATATTATCCACCTAGCCCAGTGCTTCTCAAACTTTCAACATTTTCGACCCAATATCTAATTATAATTTTCATCGCCCCCCTTTCCCACCATCCAATAACAATGTATTGAATTCAATTATTTTGTACTTCGTCATTAAATCTACAAAGCGACTTAAACCTTTTAAGTGCCACTGGCGTTTATAAACGCCTCACTCAGCCAAATCGTTAACTGCCCTGAACGCAGGGCCGTTTTTAACTTTCATGGCACCCTAGGCACTTCAAATTGTTGCGCCCTCTTCCATTATTTCCAGAGCACTCTCTCCCCTCCTCCTTCAGTTCTTACCTTACCAGTTATGGTTCGGGAGGGATTTTCCCTTAACTTTCTTCTTAATGAAGAGTCCTTCCATTATCCATCACCTATGGACCCACCGTGTCCCGGGCTGGCAACTGGCAGCCGTAAAGAAAGAGAGTGACATAGTTTGGTCACTCTTGTTCATTTCTTACATTTTGGCATCATGGACCCTCCCCCTCTTCCTTTCCTTTTGTAAATAAGTACAGTAAATTAATAAAATCGTATGAAATTACAGTATAGAGTATACATTATTGTATGAACTTATTAATTATCAACATTTTATCTTGTTTATATATATATATATATATCATTCATCTTGTTAATAGTCTTACTATCTTTTACTTTTAGACATCTTAACAGTTGAGTTACAGTCATTGTACTAGGTTTTCTTCGAGCTTTCATCCTTGCAAAATCATTAAGGATATCATTATAGTCAATTTCCATTGTTATAGCATTTTGAGAGTGCATAGCAACATTAAACTATTAAGCTTTTCATTTTCCATAGTAGTTCTCATGTCTGTCTTAATTCTCTTAAGGGCAGAAAAGCTTCTCTCTGCTGTCACAGGAAAAGTCAAGTAAGTACTCATTTCGACTTCTAAATTTGGGAAGGTACTTTCCAACTTGTTTTTCCTAACATAGATAAAGATTCCTCTTGTTGTTGTTATTTTTTCCACCTTCATATACATTTTGAAATGTTGACACTCTTGCCCAAATTGTTCTTCATCGATGTCTTTGAGGTAGCTTTGAGCCAAGTACTTCGCCTGTTTTGTGACTTCTTGCTCCTTTTCATGAAGATTTCTGAATATCTCGAATCTTGTGTTGAGAGCTTCGTAGCAATCTCTTCTTTTGTTTAACTGCGCTACGAGATTGTCAATAATTGGTAAGAAAACTCCAGCTCGAAATCTCTCTCTTGTGGAGAGAGATTCTCTCCAATAGAATCTCTCTCCAAATCTGGGTTCTCTCATCTGAATTTTTTTTTATTTTTCTGATTTTTTTTTCATATTTGGGCTCAGGCACGTTAGCTAGTTGCAATGCATCGTAATCATCAAATTTGGATCTTTTTTTTCTGACAAAAACAAATATAACGTCTGTAACACCTTAGTAGCACAAAGGAGATCAAGCTGTTCCATTTGCAGTACCTAACTCTGGTTTTGTCCACCCTTTCTAATATTTCGTCCCAAATCACCATTAACAAAGTAGTTTAAAACTTTCTAGCGTGTTTTGAGGAATCCTTCAGATGTAACTTGCGTGTCAGGTGTCTGAGTATAGTCTTCAATTAAATCTTCAAGGGCGTTCTTGATTTCGTTACGACTTGTACAGAACATCTGCCCTTGTTGACCATCCAAGTTTCCTTCAACGATTGCAACATAAGAAATCTATGTTCAGTTTTCAACTTTTGTTCATTGCTTCTCTTCGTACATAATCTCTTAATAAACTGTAAAATCCTTGTAATACAAAAGAAAATAAACATTTGTTTCAGTGCTGGCTTTTTCCGCAGCAAAACAACCAGCTAAGTTTAAGGAATGGGTTGCACATGGTACGAACTCAGCAAAGACATTTTTTTTCTCGTATTTTCGTCTGAATACTCATACTAATTTAAACTGTACAAAATATATAATGATACAAGTACTCAGATACTCTTCTGTAAACTTGTAAATTTTCTGTCTTTATATTAATGTTTACATAGAAATTTTTGATAATTACAAAACAACGGGATTTTACTGTAAATATTTAAAAAAAATTTTTTTTTTATTCTTATTCATTAAAATCCTCTTCAATATGATTGTTAGAGGAATTTCTAAAATTTTAATTTTATAATTTCTTTGTCATTTGGTTAAATTGTTTGGCAATGTTTGCAGGAGTATACATAAAATGTTTTTTCAAATTTAATTAAAATTAATGCAATAATACTTACGTAGAAATTTTTTTTTATCTTTGTATGTTTGAAAGTTACATCATATTCATACCTTACAAAAAACTGTATCGTTTTTTAAGAATTGTTTTATTCAACTCTTTTTTTTTAAAAAAAAATAATATTATACAGATATAATGCTTGACATGAATTCTTTGTTTTCGTAAAAGTTAATGTACATTACGTACTGTTCCATAACGTACATAAAGTACATTAACAATTTTTTGTAATTTTTTTCACTTTTTGTTTAATGTATTGGCTTATATTTAAGATATTTTTTTTAAGATTGTACAATGTTCAATGAATTGCTGTACATCAGTTGATTTCTTTTTCAATACGCTACAGCTATGAAAAAGTAAGGTATTATGCAAAAAAAAATTCTGATAAATGAAAAAAAAATTTCTTATTGACACGATAATTTAATGATAAAACTAGTAAACTGAAGCTTAAGTTTAAGCTGGGAATATCATAATTTTGTATGGGGGAGAAGGGATTAAATTTTTTTAAAAAAAAAAAGTGCTGAGGCGTAATCTTTATGCTAAAGATTAAAAATCTGTTGGTCTATGAAAAGGGGGGGGAATTGTACCCCCCGTCCTTGTGTATAGATATCCTGCTTAGAATCTAAAGGAATTCTTGGTACCAAAAACAGTGTATATTGTGATAAAGCAGTGCTTCTCAAACTTTCAATATTCGCGATCCAATTTTCAGTCATAATTTTCATCGTGTCCCCTTTCTTACAATAACAATGTATTGAGTACAATTATAATGTACTTTGATGGTAAAACTACAATACAATACGACTTTTATTTTAAACCGTACTAATTATCAAGATAAATATTGTATAATTTTGTATATGACAAGCCCAGGGGAGTCACTAGTATTTACTAAACTGGTTTTTTATTAAATATGGATAAAATATCAAATACTCTTTGTGCAATACTGATACATTTATAAGTAGTGTATATTATATCAGTGTGTGTGTGTATTTCCTTTTTTATTATATAAGAATGTATTTTACTTGGTAATTAATTTAAATTGTAAATTATTTTATGAAATTGATAGTTATTTTAAATTTTTTACGTTCGATTTTTCGCGATATGCTCGCGCCCCTGCCCCCCACCAAGTTGGGTTATCTCATTCTCTTAGGGGGGGGGTGCACCTCCCAGTTTGAGAACCACTATAAAGATTTTATTTTGAGCTTGCAGAACAATTTAATAACATTATAGATGAAATAAAATGTTTGGAGGAAGAAAAGAAAAGCACACACACACAATTTACGTAATAATTTGGCCGATAGCGAAATGAACATTTGATAATTTAGAAATAAAAATGAAAAAGAATACTTGGCATTTTAATAAATACTAGGCACGGTTGTACGTTCTCTCTCTGTAATATATTAATTTTTCTCTTTTTTTTCACCTTCCAATTTATTGTGCCCCCAAATTTTTTGCGCCTTAGGCATGTGCCTAGCGTGCCTAAGCGGAAAAGCGGGCCTACCTGGACGTATATATACTTTTTTCCGAAGTACAATCTTTTCTGTGCACTGCTGTCCATAAAATTATTCCAAAGGTTTTGGAATGCAATAAAAGGACATTGACAGTGTTTGCGAAGGATTTATTTATTTCAAGTAATTTTTGCTTATTTTTGTTCCTTTTCTTCCCCCCTCAATACATCACATTCGCGCACCTACGTGGAAAACGGCGGCATTGTGGAGCGAACCGTGTAACTTTTAATCGGCATTTAAGGGAGTAATTATAAACCATACAAGTTATCAAGATAAGAGTTTGTTTTTGTATAGAATTTTACATAAGACAAGACCATTGGGTCACTGGTAATTGTTACACTTGTTCTTAACGTAGTATTGTTAAATTAATTATAAAATACATTGTGTAGTACTAATACATTTATAAGTGTATTATATCCGTGTAATTGTGTATTTTATTTTTATTATGTCAGAATGTATTTTGTTTGCTTTCAGTAAATTCATATTTTTTTAAAAATAATCTTTTATTTTCGACTTTTCAATATACACGCGCCTCCCTCGTAGAGTGATTACGCCCCTCGAAGGGAGCGCGACCCACAGTTTGAGAAACGCTGCATTTAAAGCATTAATTTGCTCAATAGGTGTCATTTCAATCGTATTGTGTAGGGGAGAGATGCACGTTAAATCTGTTGAGAGCTCAAACGTCTCCCCGTTGGTATGGTGTGGTAGTTAGGAGAGGGGGCTGCCAGCTCAGGTGTCGTTCTCGTCACTCGACCATGGTTCAAAATTACGAGGTCCGTCGCCAAAAGCCCTCGTGTAGCTGAACAGTGCGATGTTAATATTCACTTAATCCCTCAACCCTTGTATTATATTTTGTGTAACAAGGGTATATATATGTGTGTGGGGTTTTTTCCCACATAAATGTGGAAGTCTACGCCCATTGAAGCTGTCTGCAGTCGCATTTCATATTCTGCGTTAATTTGTTTTTGCATTTTATTTTTGTCACCACATACGTCGAGAGAAATGTTTATAACATAAATAGGTTGCTCAAAAAGTTAAATGTTCATAACTGTGTGTGAAACTTCTATGTATTCTGCAAACTTCGCAGCCTGAAATTTAGAAGCTGTTCCTGTTTAAATGTAAGTTTTAACGTCGAATCAGTTGATATGTCGATAAATTGTTCCCTCCCCTTTATTGGCAAGCCTTCTGATTTAGGCATTCTAGTTTAGTTTTTTCTCTGAGAAATATTATTCTACAGGTGTTAGGTGTGCAAAACATTGCACTGGCGAGTATAAATTAATTTTGTGGGACCCTGGATGATAAGCAACATAATACTTATAATATCACTTTTTCTTTTTGAATTTTTATTTTGACTTGTGGAGAACCCCTGGATATGCTTGGCGGAATCCCAGGGTTGCATCGAACGCAGTTTGCAGATTTAAGTAGAGGTCATATTGGTGTCCTGAGAAAGAGCAGTGGGGGGAAAATGAGGCATTTTTTGTGCCTTTTTTTATAGAACTAAATGATGCGTGAAGTTGAACACAATATAGATCTTATAAAAAAAAACCTCTGAGGTCTTGTCATTTTTACTAATGCCTAAACATTCACATACATCAGCGCATTTTTCCCACGAACACCTTACGTAAACAATACGAGTGCATTTACTTCTAATTAAAAAAAATCTGTGAAAAGGTTTGTCTTTTGTGGCTGTCTTTTGTTCGAAAGGGTTGAGCAGTTGTCAGGAATTTGTAGTCACAACAAACATTTCTCTCACTTCACACCGTGGCCGCGGTAGCCGAGTGGTATAGGTATCGGACCGTGGCTTGCTTTGTCACGGGTTCGAGCCCAGTACCACTAAAGACCCGCCGTGTAGGGCAGCGATGCACGTTAAATCTGTCGAGAGCTGAAACGTCCTCCCGTTGGTGTGGTGTGGTAGTTAGGAGAGGGGGGTGCCAGCTCAGGTGTCGTCCACGTCACTTGACCATGGTTCAAAATTACGTGGTCCGTCGCCAAAAGCCCTCGTGTAGCTGAACAGTGCGACGTTAATATTCAATCAATCAATCAATCTCACTTCACACCGTCGAATCATAACGATTTTGCGCAGGTAATAATTCAACTAAATCCTAGGTGGCCAATCTTTTCGGGAAGAGAGTGCCACTACCTGACAAAAAATAGTTTTGCTTGCCACTTCCAATTTAAAAATAATATAATAAATATAAAAGTACAAACCTTATAGGTTATATTGTTAATAAACTTTATGCAAGTTCAATTAGTTAGGTTAGGTATAAAATAAAAATAAGTAACTCGGAACATTTGATTTTAAACACTTTTTTAGCAATCAGTACTTAATACGGTTTTTGAATCTGTGGGAGTTTTTTACCAAGTAATCTTTATAACAGTACTAGTTCTCTCTCTTGAAGATGCTAATAAAATTAAGTCGTTTTAAATGCATATCAGTTAATTTTGAGTAAGGTTTATTTTATTATGTTCATAGTAGAAAACATTTGTATATATATATATATATATATATATATATAGAGAGAGAGAGAGAGAGAGAGACATATTGAGATCCAAACCTACAGCCATATCTGGCAGCTAAATCGTGTAAATTTGGGACATTGTTTTGTACAAATTTTCAAAATTCAAAATAATGCGGATCATTTGCAGTTGAAATAAGTTCCTTATGCTTGCTTTTCAGTGTAGTATGATGCTGTAGGTCAATAATTTAGATTGAGATTTCGGGTGTGTGTAGAGAAATTGAAAAAAGATTAGCATTTATCATCTTGAAAATCATCAAACATAGAACTGAATGAGTCATACGCTAACAGTTTCAGTGGCGAAATTTCTGTTATTTTTTTATAAGGTACAAGAGATATGTAATTACTTTTCTGCGTCCCTGCGTTTTCTGCTTTTCTACGTAATTACTTTTCTGCGTTTTCTGGTAAGTCGATGGCATTTACCAAAAAAACACGTGAAAAGTCTAACTTTAAAACCGTTAAGGGAAACAAGGATTGAAGTTCGTATCAATGCTATTAGACCTCTTAAACAAGACCTAAAAATATTATTACCACATTAAATACCTTTACCATTAGACACAGGAAAAAAATGTAACATTTAAATTTTTGTATTCAATTTTAATTTGGCATGATTTATTATCGTGAATTGATGTATTGAGTAAAATTATTCAAAATCCGAAATTAAACATTGTGGAATGCTTTGAAGGCTTATATCATCTTTAAAATTTATCATTTAACTTATCTTTTATTTTAAAGGTAATATTTTTGTTTGTTTATTATTTAATTAAGTATTTTGTCGCTATTGCGACACATTAGCTGGTAAAAAAAATGGATTCTGCACTTAGAATTGTATTTACATTTCAATAATGTTTTACTTTTTACTTTCATACAGGTAGATGAATTTATAGCGTGTCAATGTTAAGTATTAGTCAAAATGCGAAAAATCTTCTAGAGGGGCGGCACATTAGGTCTTTGCACACTGGCGGCCGACACCCTAGGATCGGCCCTGAGTATCCCCCTGCCGTGAAGACACTATACATTTACAAACATTCATGCCTTCTTCGGGATTGGAAGCCTGCAGTCAGCATCACTAACCACTATACCGAATGGGCGGCATATATTACTGTGAACATGATGATGATTGAAAACGGCAATTAACGAAAAAATAGTTAATATATATTGGAGGTTTTTTGTAGCATTTAGGGATTATTTAATAAAAAAAAGACAAATTCAAATGACAGTTTAAAAGCATTTCAGCAACACAAAAAAGTAACGGCGATAACTTCTAATATTATAAATTGATTGTGTAGGAAACATAATGAACTTCTATGTATTTGTTTTAAACTGGACAATAATAGAAAATAGGTACAATAGCTCAAACTTCTTACCCAGTGTAAAATACAGTTTTGAAACTATTGTGATGCTATGTTTTTATTTTTCATAGGATTAGCAAACAATAAAACTGTTTCATCATTTTTTTTATTAAAGTGGAATGTAGTTAAAGATTTCGTGTTTTAAATAATGTGTGCCGCTTTTTTGTGTTTCTTTATCTTTCAAGAAATAAAAAGAGTACACATGCTGAGATTTCACGATGAACACCAACCAGACACATAAATTTGATATAATTTTTTTTCTTAACAATCTCTGATACATATAATAATACTAATTATTTAAAACTTTCGGAAGAGACTTTCCTCAATTATCAGATTTCTGACTATTAACTATTCGTATAAAGGATAATTAACAGTAATAATCAAAATACTCGATGAAATTTTAATGCTATCTACGAGGGAAAAAATGGTATTGAAAATATGTAACTGCCACTACAGATTGAATTTTTAACGCAAATAAACACATTTCATTTCCCCCTTTTTTCGTATCACTAAACATGCTGAATGAACGAATGATGATCGAATATTTTTAGATTCAAAGATCATTAAAAATTTAATTTGTCGAATATGAAATAGTACAATGGTATGATATTAGAAGGTAGTCGCATGGATTCGATAAAGGAAAATAATCGGATTTGGGAATGACGAAAATCTGTAAACATGTTGCTTCAAAAAATACTGTATTTTAATTGGTATATGGATATCATGTAATTTTGATACCAGCATTTTTTGGGAGAATCAAGCCATTTTTTTAAGAATACTATGCATATCTTGGGATAATTCAACCCAAATTTTTCTTTTGTTGTGTAACAAATATTGTATAATTTGATTCGAGATTAAAAAACTTATTATTTTTAATTTATGCAGAATATTCGTGGATAAAATTTTCAAGATATAAACTTAGTTATAGATTCAGAATTTAAGCATGTAAAATTTTAATATAAATTAGGCGTGTAAAGGCAAAGTGTACTATAAAGTAGTATTTTTACGATTATGTAAATCCAGTGGCATAGCGTGGGGGGTGGGGGTGCAGAGGGGGGCATGGCCCCGGGCGGCATACGAAAAGGGGCGGTGGCACTCTCTGCGATATTTAAATTTAAAAAATATTTCAAACTCCAAATCATGCCCGCGTGACAAAACTGATGGAAACGAGTGAAAGCATTAATACTCGCACAGATACAGGAAGTTTATTAGTCGCTATGCAATCACATTCGTTTTTGAGTTACTTAGGCTTCTGGCAACCGGTACTGTGTGAGAAGTCAATGATGCCCAAAATTATTTACGAACAGAGGGACTAAATATGCATCAATGTACTCAAAAAATATGTGCTTTACAGACCGTATTAGAAGCTAAACGAGAGGAATTCATGGATGACGCTTCAATATATGCAAAAAGTTTATGTGAAGAGCTTGAAATTTCTCTTGAACCCCCAAAATGGATCAGGAAGAAGTGTATATTTGGCGACGGAGGTAAAGATGTTCAGTTATCGTACGAAAATGACTTGAGGTGAACAATGTTTTTTCTTTAATAGACAGAGTAACTGCTGAAATTCGAGAAAGATTCCAGCAGTTGCAGAATCTAACGCAAAAATATGCTTTTTTAAGGCCTGAGGTGATATTGAGCATGTACGAACTTAGATCAAGCTCCTCAAGACATTAATAAAGAAGAATTCCAACTTGAGCGTGTACATCTACAAGCTTTAGTAGCTGCAACAGACACAGGCTGTAAAAAAGAACTCATTAGGTCCGGCTCTCTGGGTTTATTAAAATATATTACTGAGCTCAAACTTGAAGATGGCTTACCAAACCTTGTCATAATGTTGAGAATTTTTTTAACATCTGTCATCAGTAATGCCAGTTGCGAGAGAAACTTCTCTGAGCTAAAATTAATCAAAAATTATCTCCGATCGACTATGTCCACGTTAAGGCTAACAAATTTAATTATTCTGGCAATTGAACATGACGTACAAATTGATATTGACAATTGTATAAAAGATTTTGCTAGGAAAGAAATACGAAAAGTGCATTTTTAACCAATAAAACGATTTAAAGCTGCTTTTTTCTAGTTTTACTAATTTTCTTGACTAAAAGTTAAAACATAGAGGAGACAAATTTCCGGTTGGCCCCAGGCGGCGAAAGTCCACGCTACTCCACTGCGTAAATCCTTAATTGGCCAAAGCTTTCAGCTTTCTTAGGGGTTCATTACAATCTAATTTTGTTAGATAAAGATAATATGTATTCACACAAGGAGTGTTAAATTCAATTGACTAGAGCAGGGGTCGGCAAACTATTGAGACAAAAGAGCCAATTTGTAAATGAAACAGCACAATTAAACAATCAAAAAGTCTAAAAAAGATATCCTAACTACCAAAGAGCCTAAACTAATTATATGCATAGGTCTAGAGAGGGAAGGGTTTTGGTAGCGGTCGTGATCATGACTCTTGTGCTTTAGTCAATATTTTTTACTGAATTCGAATACAATTTTATGCAAAGTAATGTCTTACATTTCTTCAAAAACTAAGAACTATAGAAGATATTTTTATTTTTGCTGCTCAATAAAAGAACAATCACTGAGAAAATTCCATAATGTTGGGAACTTAAATTTCGAGCTTCGTGAAAGAAAATTTGTATCAATATCAGAGATACAGATTTTTACAATACTATTTATTATTATTTGTTTTATTTTTTCACTAATAATTATAACTGATTTTGATTGTTCTCTTTCTCTCAGACAAAAATCATTTCAACACTCTTATCATAAAATACAGAATGTGTTTCTGTCACTTTTGTTGTGTATTTAAGTGATCTCCTGTACAAAATCATTAGTGTTCTAGAGTTCTTTTATGCAACTCAGTAAATGTTGCTGAAAATTACTTTAAGGTATGTCTTCCCATGGTAGCATTTTTTCCAGTAAATTTGACTTTTACTGCTTTAGAAATAACTGTAATATTTTCACTGATTCCCAGTAAGCCTCGCCGATAGGAAATAATTAAACACAGAAATAACAATCTTAAATAACTATTTTGAGCCAGTCGAATATTTAAAGGTATATGTATCATCAGGTAGTTTTTTCATTAAATAATTAGAAAGGAAAATAATATTTTAGTTGGCATAGTTATACTTTTAATAATTCATAGAGGCAGAACGCCAAGAGCCACAACCTTATATGCAAAGAGTTGCATGCGGCTCGTGAGCCACAGTTTGCCGACCTTTAATTAGAGTATCTACAACTTATAAAATTCAGCCTAATGAATAACTTGATCCTGAACACTATCTTAGGAAAGAATCCACTTTAAAAATGACATTTAATTAGTAAGAGAAATATATATATATATACATGTTTTAATATATATATATATACATGTTTTAATACGTAAATGAGTAAGCTGTTAGAAAGTTATTTCTACAGTGCATATTCCTTTCTTATTCGAAGATTTATTTTCAATAATTGATAAATTTTGAAGCTCACTTTCGATTTTCAAATCGAAATAGCATAAGCAGGCTTTCTTAACCGGAAATGGCATGCTTGTCGAAGTGTTTCGAAGTCCGTTTCAAATCATTTTCCGCTTGGGGTATTCTTTCAACTTTTATCAGCGCATCGATTCATATTTTCCAAACCTCGCGTGTCAGTTTCTATTTTGTTTCGCAATGGTCCTTTTGTAGTGTGACAAACTGGGGAATAATTTTTGTGGTTGGAGTGCTTTTTAATGCAGACTACACACTGGCTTATTTCGGGTGTATATTTGAAGATTTTCGTAATAAAGCATGCGAAATAATTTGGTTATTTAGAAATGTGTACATGATTTCTCTATGATTTTAATGTTGATGACAGCCAGGTTTGATTTTTAGAAAAATCCTTATTTACTAATTGTTTATTATTAATATTATTCTCGGTAAATTTCTGAAATAAATTAAAATAAGGAAGTTGGAAACACAGCCTTATGATGATTTTTTTTGGTTATACAAGACAACTAGTAAATAGTATTTGGCTTGAATATTCTTTATTTCAATCTAAATGTAAAATGATTTCAGCTATATATTTGTGTAGAGTCGTAGCAAATCATGAGAAATAATTAGATATTTTAAAAATACATTTCACTTCTTTATGTTTTGAAAAATTTTCTTAAAGTTTCAAGAAACACACACAAAAAAAAGGAAGATAAAAAACAACTCCTGAGTTGGATAAGAGTCACAATTTGATCATGAAAAAAAATTGTTTCTTTTTTCATTAATATGATAAAAGGAATTTGAATTTTGATTATATTAAATTTATATATAAAGTATTTCTCTTTAATATTTGCTTCGAGTGTATCAAAATTTATAAAAAGAACCTGAAGGAATATATCGCTAAAAATATGCTCATTGATTAAAATTTGTTACTAATTAGATAGATTTTTATGTAATATATATTGCTCATATTAATTGTACTCATCAAATAGACGTTGACAAATGTGTCAAAACTTTGAACAAGGATTAAATTCACACACAGTGAGATTTCTCATATAAAAGATTAATCTAAGCAGTCTTTCCTGTGTTTTTGAGGTAAATGCTGTTTTTCAGAATCTTGATTACAACAAAGACTCTATTTTTGGAGTAATAATTGATGTAATATAAATGAAACTGGGTCCCAAAGGCGTCACTTGCTGTGTAAGGTACGATGTGACGTATATAGTTCAGGTGTTTTTGTTTTCATTTTAATTTTATTCAGAGTTACGAAATCCGTCTTCTGTAGTTTTTACTTAGCTCTGGTGTAACACTTATTCAAGAATCAGGTGAATAGGGTTTTACATTGACATAGGAAGTTGGTTTCATTGCCTATACTTGTATTGATATCAGTTTGTGAAGGTTTTTTGAATGCCTCAATCTGAACAAAAAAAAATTATTATAACTAAAATTGACTAAATGTAATTGTTTTTATGACAGATAGATTTTTGTTTGTATTTTTAAATATATATAATTAGGGATATTTCAAATTATACCTCCTAAGATAAAAAAGAGAGAGGTTGTTCAATTGGGAAGAAAGAGAAATGTTTTATTTTAGTTCTATACGACATAAAAAAGAAATGAGCATTTATTCAACATAATTTGAAATATTCGTACCATTACGAATTCGAAATATTCGTAAATGGTAGTCTTAATACATCGATTGAAAATTTCTGTCTACTAAATATGTATTGGTAAAAATGTAAAGAGTAATTTAAAACTACTCGTAAATAAAGTTAACAATAAGTCTTAGAGTTAACAAGTCTTAAAATGTTAGCAAACTATTCATATATTTATTATTATTTAATTATAATTAATTAGTCAAGAAAAGTTTTGAAATACATCATGAAGTTTATTAATTTATAACAATTTATAAGTGTTAGTGTATCAAAGCTTGGGGAAAAAGTGAAAAAAGTCATAATTCATTCTTTTTATTAATTAGTGTCAGAATATACTAATATTTTTATATCCAAACTTTCTTAAAACGGCTATTGGGGAGATATAGATTTAGGGAGAAGTCTGTTAGAAAAAAACAAACAAGCTGTTTCTGATCAGGAATTTGGAATGAAATATCAGATTGATATTTGTAAATAAAATAAAATATTTTGAATTCAAATTAGGCCTGAAGAACTATTGATTTTTTTGGCTTAATTCAAAGTTTAAAAAACTCAACTACTTGTGTAACTCTCTTTTTAGATCAAACTGATTTATTGTTAAACGAGATATTATGTACTCAGTAAAAGCACAAATTACAAATATTTTGGAAAAATATCAGTTTTTCGTTTGGCATCTTTCATTGAAAGACCAGAATATCTGCGTGTGATGGTAAATGGTAAGATATTGTTATAACGGATACATTTTTGATATGGATATTATAATCTCTAAATTTTGTTACGTAGAGCAGTATAGTAAATAAATATAAACAAGGTGTAACAATTAACAATCTGTTCACAACCAACATCAATACTATTAATAGGTCTAGCGAAAGAAATACCAGAACATTTATACCTGCCGTCATACCTGATTTGAAATAAGTGTCGCAATTACGTAATAAAGCAAATCATTCCTTTTAGTTATATATCCGAAGCCACATGGAAGTTTCAAAATCTTAGGGAAATAAGACATGTCAAGGTCTAACTTCTGTTAATGAAACGAAAAAATTTTGCTGTTAAAGATTTTTTAAAGAAATGAAAGCGTGTTAACCATTCGAGAATCGCTAAAATGAATTTTTTTTTAATTACAGTGAATATAGCATATAAATGTATAAACTGTTAAGCAAAACTGTCGTCGAAATATAGCTCCAAACCTTCCAGTATAATTTAGTATTGTTTACTCTCGACTCAATGAAATTGTCATAAAATAATCATAAGTTAAGAGAGGTGAGAATTTTTAAATATTATTTATTATTTCAAATATCTAAAATTTTTAGTTTTAAAAATTGACAATTACACCAAAATTTTTCCCATAAAAGAGAATCCCCGATTGCCGCAAATCTCTAAACGATTTATGTTTTTATATCGATTTTTTGTTCAATTCTCGAAAAACGCTTTCTGTAAACTTCAAGGATCTAAAAAAAAAAACATGTAAAATCCTATGTATATCTCTATTTTTATCGAATGTCGTTAGATCTAGATAATATCGCTTATCAAAATTTTCGAGCTTTCTTTCAGTTAGTCAAATTAAAAAATAAATATTTTGAAGCTTTGGATAGAGCTATTTCTTATTCGGAAGTATTGATAAGATATTATTAAATCAATGCCATATGTCAGATGGAAGGAAATTCGCTATTTTAGGTTCCTTGGTACAAATATAAGTTATCAATCTAATGGATAAATCCAAACATTGCTAATGCGTATCTTAAATTTGGTTAGACAAAAATAGCTTGATAGTGAAGTACATACACACACACACACGAAAAAAGTATAATTGAATAGGCACTTCTTTGAAAAATTATTAAACAAGTTTCATATAAGCCCTATATGAAAGTTTAGCTTCGGTTATCATTTTACATAATTGTTCCTTTACTGTGCTTCATATTTATTTCGTCACACAGAGCGGATATTTCTCCTTCAATCAAACAATTTCTTTTCAAATCTGAAGTATATTATAAGTTCTCGATGCTCTAGGAAAAGAAAAGCTTAAAAACCATAGGCAATCTAATATCTAGTTTTTATTTTATCAAAAACAGGATATCGTACTGAATTTCTCTGTTTTAATTGCGGATAATATGACACTCGGAGGTTCGATAGTAAACGAAAAGGATTTATTTATTTTGTTGTGAAACGAAGGGGAAATGACACTATCAGGACAACGATATACTTTTTGCAATTTAAATAGTGATATTAAAATAGGGAGAAAATTTTTTTTTAAAATAAATTAATGGCATCCTTGAGTTGACTGAAATCTATAACAAATAAAATGAGGAAATATAATATAATTTAAAGTTAAATCATTTCCATAACATGTCGTGAAGCAATTTTTTTTTTAAAAAAAAACTCTTCATTTAAAATTTTAAACGCTAAATATTTAATGTTGAGATAGAGTTGTTTTTTCCTTGAGTAGAAAGTTGAACATTAATTAACTCTTTTTTGAAACGCGTTTCAATAGAATTTCGTCCTGTTGTCTAAATACTGATATCACGACGTGATGACCTATTGTTCAGGGAAATATACCTAGAATCGCTCGGATTGACCCGAACGGAATTCACACTACACAGTTCCGATTTACGAAAAGAAGAGATACGACTGTTTCTCGCTTAAAAGCTATGACTAACGTTTTCCTCTCACTGCAGACAAGCCGAGAGATGAAAAGTTCTATTGCGCAACTGAAATGTCACCTGTAGACTCCAACAACCAATCAAAAGCGATTTCAAAGTTCCCCCCACCCAGCCTTCCCATCCTCGTCCACACATCAGGTGGTTGCTCTTTACGGACCGTTGAGTGAGTTGACCGCACACGCATCCGTCGGTGAGCTATTCGCTTAAGTTTTTGCTGCGCCAAACGTTTTTGACGTTGAGGGATACTTGGCTTTCCGATTTTACACGAGCGCACCGTTTTGTTGCCGCTCGCGCAACCGCGATGCTCATTTCTCTGCTTTGTTGTATTACTTTCAAGCTGTTTTAAGCACTTCGCAACGTCAGCCCAGATCTTGAGTCAACAAACGCGTGCTTTATTTCTCAATTTTTATTTGAACTTCTGATAAATATGAAATGTTAGCGACGTAGTTGCAAGGTGTGTCATTTTGTCATATACGTTCATAAAACTTAATACAGACTAAAAGAGAAAAAAACAAACAGAATATAGTATTCAGCTATCAAAAAAGAAACTTTACGGTTCTACTATTTATCGTTGTAAGCAATCAAAGATATTTGTGTGTCAAAATCTCGTCAAAAGATTTGGTGTCAACAAATGAACTGAATAATACAATGTAAAGACATTGCAATTTCAGTGAAAGTCTTGAGGGATTAATAGAATATATTGGTGATTTTAAGTACTTTTTAGTCATTTATTGTATAGTCTAGTCTTCAAAAAGTTCCCGTTTCATGATGCCTTTATTCAGTGCAAAGAAAAAAAAGGAAGACTTCAGAAATAATCACACGAATGGAAATGCCTCCTCCACAGTGCCTGGTTCTCCTGGAACTCCGGAGAGATCGAATACTCCCAATAATTTGTACCAAAATGGACAAGTCAGTCCGGTAAGTCCCGAGCAAGTGCGGGAGCTTCCGGTTCACAAGCCGAAATTAGTTTTTCACTGTCAACAAGCCCAGGGAAGCCCCACTGGAATAATATCGGGTTTCACAAACATCAAGGAATTGTATCAGAAAATATCAGAGTGCTATGATTTCCCTGTGTCTGATGTAAGTACCCTTTTTACAATGATTAATGATTAAATATATAAAATGAAACCGAAATTTTACTTTTTTAAACAGGAGATATCTGGATCAAACTAAAAAACTGATGTTTTGTTTAATCAAATTGTTATCATAAAACAAAATAACTTCAAAATTATACTTAGAGAGCTATTACTTTGATTTAATTTACTTATCTTCACTGCTTTTAAATATTGTGTATTATTGATGCTCAATTAATTTTGTAATTAGATGTTTTGAAAGCTATTTTTTTCCTCGTCGATTATTATTACTATACTCTTTAAAAATTTTGATTTTTTGACACATTTTTTTAGCATATTTATAAGCGAATAAGTTTTTTATAGGCATTTTCGAAACGTTTAACAAAAAATAAACGATACATACATTGAAAATTTCAATGAATTTTTAATTTCGATTATTTTTTTTATATTTAAAGAGTACCAGGTAAACTTTTATGTCTTAAATACATAGATATCTTTTTTTATTGTTTTATGAAGGAAATACGTAAAATAGTTTTTTTAATTAAGTAAAGATGAATTTATGTATTTTTAAGTTAATTTATTTGCTACTTGATTTACTCGGTAAGGAAGTTGATTTCATCACATATCAAAGCATTATTACATTGATTATATAAACAAAGACACATTTTGTAAAAGGATTGGCTAATTTTTTTTCAAAAATAGATAATGAAGTTAAAATTACGAAAATTTCTTTACATAAACCTTACATTTAAAATTTTTTATTTTATCTGCGCTTTTAATTTTTCTTGAAATATTTGTTTATTTAGTTCAGGAAACTGTGAATAAATTATAGTGAAAAGATTGATGCCGGGTTTAAGTATTTCTTGTACTATTATAATAAGAAAAAATTAACTAAATATGGATGTTATATATATATACTTTCTATTCATATAAATGTGTCCGTTTGATTCAGTGATTCTCAACCTTTTTTTTTTGTTGCGGTACTCTTTCAACTATTCAAAATGTGGCAGCCCACTAACAATAAAATAAGTTTAAAGAATTTTACTTTTAATAGATGTGCTTCTATCTGTCCACGAAAGGATAAGTTAAATATACCACAAATACTTTTATTTTATTTCAATAAAACGCCCAAAAATGATTCTGTTCTGGATTTTATTTTTTTTTTCTCGGAGTATAATTAATAATTTTAAAAAAATTTGGTGGAACACACAAAAATTTTGCCGCACAGTGGTTGAGAAACACTGGTTTAAATGGTTTAAATGATAAAGGAAGTAAATGTCAGTACACAGTCTATTAAATAGTTTTTAAAAAACATTAGTGTCTGAAGAATATCACAAAATACAGTTATCGTTCTCGATTTTAACAGTTTTTATTTGTAGAAGAGCGAGTAATTTAATTAAATAATCTTCAGTTATTTAAAGAATGAATTTAATCCATCAAAAAAAAAAAAAAAAAAAAAAAAAATCTCTTTTCAATTTATCTTTTCTTGAAAAAATATTGCAATAAAGGTTTTTGTAATAAACAACACAAAATTTGTGAAGATATTTGTCATTTGATCACAAATATTATTTTGCGCCAAGCAAAGACACACGTTTAACGTCAAAATAGCCAATAAAATTTATATCTTTTGAAAGAAGTCCATATATATATATATATATATATATATATATATATATATATATATGGCATTTTATGATCTAAAAGAAAAATGAATAAAGCATATAAATGATAGCCGAGAACTAAAATTTTCAATCCAATGAAATGAGGTAAACAAATAAGTAAAATATGAGAAAAACAAAATGCATAACACTATGAAATGTTCGTTTTGTCTAACACATTTTTCGGTAAATAGTCCTACAATTCTAATTATAAATAATAAGAAAATTTATACTCTTTATGAATTGCAGTCAAATATATATAATCATTAAATAATTTAAAATAGTATATATATATATATAGAAGCAATGTTACATAGATAATGCTATCTAAAACAGTCACGATTTCACGATATTTCAAAACGTTCGTTAAAGACAGGAACCTCACGGATGTTATCATGAAACAAATGAACGCTAATCGAAAGAGATCTCAGTTTCACTTAATTAAACACTTAGTCAAAGTCATAGGGTAGATGCAGAATTAAAATTTTTCTTTCATATTTTCTATGCAATTGATCTTATTAGTATGGCTGATGCAGATAAAGTATACGTTAATTTAAAACTAATTCAAACTGTAATGAAAATATTTTTTTCTGAAACGCAAGATATACGTACATAGTTGAAATAAAGCAGTTAAAATTGTGCTCGTTTACTGTTCGTTTTAAAAGACATACGAAATACAATACAAATTAGAGAAGTAATAGAGTGAAATAAAAGAGAAGAAAAATGCATAGAAGTAAAAAAGTCAATGTGAACATTGGCTAGTATCCGAATTCTGGAGTATAGCATTTCGGTTTTTGCTCATAAGCAATAATTTTCTACCCGCATGTGAAAATTAGAATTAAAACTTCCCTTGTTGCATTTTCGATTTGGATAACACAGGTTTTATAAATTAAAAAATGTATAGTACTTTCGAATTTTAAAATCTTACTTTTCGAAAATGTTTAATTAAAAAATTATATTAATTTTATAAATAATATAATTATTATTGTTTTTTTACAATACTTATCATTAATTGTAATGTTATTAAAAATATTTTTTTAAATCTATTTTTTTAAAATTTTACATACTGCGAACTTTTTCAAGTATTGAATATTACATATTGTTTCTTTTTTAAATATGTATTTATTTTCGCAATTTTTTAAAGGTAGATTTAAATGGAATTATATACTTTTATACAATAATATGAAACGTGCAGTTATAAAAAAAAATGTAAAAGCTTTTTTTTTAATCAGATAACAGATGCTTAGAAATGAATTCGGTAATTTTCATTTGCGTTTCTTTGGTCGATATTTCATTAATTTACTGTTATTATCCAGCGGAAATAGCAGCCGTTAAAGATACGATACGTGACATGACAAAAAGACGAAAACCGGTGTAATTTGCAGTTAGGGAGGGGGTATAACCTTTACTGTGCCAGCTGGTTTCTTTCCCAGCCTTTACGAGTGCAACACATTTAATAAGCATTAGTGAACAAGTTGCATAACGGTATGTGTAACGTTTCGTGAGCACATTTTTCAAAACATGTTTATATTGCCTCCAGGATATAGGCACATTTTATACTTATTGATTACAGATGATGTATCCAGAGATAAAGTAGGCAAATAGCTTATTTTTATAGTCACGCCAAAATTTTCTTTTAAAACTAGTTCATTTTAATATTACGTGGAAGCGAAATAGTTCCGATATCAAAATCATGATATTCTTATTTAAAAAGAAGATTGCGAAATGCATTTTGAGATAATTGGTGAAAAAGAATGAAATTATGAGGAAGAAAAAAAGCAAGTAGAAAACTCAGTTTCGGGTTAAATGAGATCTAATTTCAAGCATACAACTGAAATTTTGCAATGTATAGTATCAGAAATTTTCAATATTTTTTTTATAGAAGTATCTTAAATTCGAAGTAGATGAAACGGAATGTTAAATAAAAAAAATCGTAATAAAGATTTTGTGCAGAAAATTATTATTGCTAAATATTATTTATTTATTATTATTTACTATTATTATTTGTTACTATTATATATTATTATTATTTGTTATAATTTTATTGCATTACATTTTAAAAAATTGGGGAAATAAAAGACTAAACTAAAATTTTCTCGTTTTGTAATACATAGTAAGATAAAATCTATCATAACAAATAGCATATATTATTTGAAAATTCTAAAACCGTTTTTTGTACGTATGTGTAAGTTGAATATTGTATATAATAGAGAGAAAATATATAGCTCGAGACACCAGAAAATGTTATTATTATTTACTTTTGTGGGAAGTTATTTTTAAAAGAAAAGACAGTAAAATAACTGAACATTTGGAACAGTTTTTCTTGTATAGTTAAAACCATAATAATTTTTTAAAAAAAAAAGATGCAAGTATTTCGAATTTGGAAGCACATAAAAAATGCAATATATAACGCAATATATTTATAGGCACATATAGGTTCCTATACATATTTATTTATTTAACCGATGTTTTCCAATTTTTTATAATTGTGTGCACTTTTGGAAGATACGTATTTAACAAATATACATTGGCTTAATTTTTAGCTTGATCACGATCAGTAAAAAGCATAAGCTACAAAAGGTATACTGACCTACCGATCTGATCGGTTCAGAACTCGAAATGCTTTTGTACCATTAAACAAAATGACTAGTGATGTGTGTGTGTGTGTGACACTGTAAATTACTTTTCATTCGCAATACAAATTTGAATATGCAAAACTGCTAACTCATCAAATGTCACTAAAGTATCGCGAAAAAGATCAAAGAACTCTTTAGTTTTTTTTTTATCAAGCATCAAATATTTAATCACCATATTATAGTTTAAATGTTAAAATATAAAAGAAACGTTAACGAAATGTGATGAAATAAGAAGTATAAAAAACATAAACGAAGCAATGATTTTTTTCTCTGAGAAGGAAAACTCCGATGCAATTTAAAATAAGCACGATTTCTACTTAAAGATAAATTTTTCTGGTCAATATACATTTCAAAATGTATTTGAAAACTTGTTTTTGAAGTAAGAGAAAGTACATCAGCCTTTTCATCAGGGTCAAGTTAAGTGTAACTTTTTGTTTTGAAAAAATTATTTTGTTCATAAAAAAAAACTTTCTCTTAGTTAAATGGAGCATTTTTTTTCTATATTATATTTTAATCGTTTGTGGTGGTTTTCGTAACCTTCTATCAAATTATCTTACTTTTAACGGCGCAGGTGAAAACAAAGGCATAGCGGTTCCCTATTATCATTTACTCGTTTGCAGATAAAGATCCATTTTCTTTGCCAGAAGGCAACTGCTTAAATAGGGTCATCTTGCCGAGCTTAGAATACTAAAAAAGCTCGATTCGAGTTCCACTTTGAACGAGGCTCAGCACCTACATCGTTTTCTGGACGCGAGTGACCTGATTGAATGGATGAGTGTCCGGTTCAGATTCAGAGCTAGAATTTACTATATTACAGTTTCAGGGAATACATGTACTGCTAATGATAGGAAATGGAAAAATCATTCCATATTTTGTTCTCTGAACAAAAGATCAACAAAAGCATAGGATATCTCGATAACAGCATAATTTTCTGAATTTAATTTTACATTGCGCAACAAAGAAAGCTCGGATTTATGGGTGTAATTTAACAGACACGCTTTCTCTTTTAAATAGGAATTTTAAATGTTGATAATTATTTATATGAGCTAAGAGATGCTACGCCCTTGTGAGTTATTATCCTCGCTACATTAATCTTATGAATACATTTACTACACACATTAAAAAAAACAAGTACTAAATATAATTTGTTTTTTAAAGATATTTTCAACCATTGTATTTAATAAGTTGCATTAAAAGCAATTCCATTAGAAAAAGAATTTCCTCATTTTTGGCTACTATGCAAAGATTTTAAATAAAAAGGGATTTTTGCAGTAGTAAATAGTTAAGCTCATTATAAGGTAAAGGTTATTGAAAGCACACTTTGAGTAATAATACGTACGAAAGAACTTGACAGCTCGAATATCAATGTACAGTTAAACACTTATAGATAAAAAATATCATGAATAATTTTTTGGCATACATTTTACAATTTAATATCTTTTTATAACAGCAGGATATATATATATATATACATCCAATTTATTTTATATTTTTCACACACTCATATAGACAGGATGTTTCTAATAACGATATACGGTTCTTTAAATGACGGTTGTTTTATACATCTTATTCACCTGCTTTTTTGAGAGTATCTATAATGACAAAATGAAATTATTTCTCATTTCTAATAAATGTCTTTTTTAAAAATGTATGTAGATAAAGTACTTCCTCACTATGAAAAATATTTTTACATAAACTTTCAAAATCCACTGTAAAGAATATGTATCCGGATTCTTAAAGTTTTTTCTCGGTAGATTTTGTTTGGGATGTTAGAATTATAACTGCTATCTCAAAATGGTTTTAAAAGACAAAAAACATTAAAAATCAACAAATCGAAAAACCTATGATATTTAAAAAAAAACAAATGCAAATTTTTAGTGAAATTTACTATGATATTATCACATTTACTTGAATTGTTAAAGAATTTTTTTAAATAATTTTTGGTGAATTTTTTGAACGTAATTTTCAAAATTTTGAATTATCGAAAAAACGTTTTGCAAATGACATACGTATTGAAAAATGTACTTAAAATTATTTTTTTATTAATAGAAGAGCATCTTATGATATTCAGTCTTTTTTTAAAATTTTGTCATTAAATTATTTCTAGATTGTAAGATATATGGCGTCTACTTCGGAAAATAAAAAGTATAACATATAATAAAACTCTTTAACTGATTGAATCTCATTTCAGTGAAGCAATGCTACATATTAATTTTGTGTTTCATGTCTTCAACCAATAAACCGTGAAAAAAATGGAATCATTGCCTAGTTATGAAATTAGAAATTCTCTTGTATGCATTGGAAGTATCATAAAGATTTAATTTTTCTCGTTAACAGCTGATACATCAATTTATACACTTTATTAATTATAAATCAATAACAGTATAATAAATTATTTTTTACAACTCAACTTTAAATAAGCATTATGTGTTACACTTACCCTATAGTCAGAACATAATTTTTATTTTCTTAACCTCTTGAATCGATTTTTTCTAATATGTTCTCTGATTTGATTCAAATTACTTTCTCCTATAACTAAAAACCGTTACTTTTTATCTTTGAAGCTTTAATTTCAGTTCTAAAATCAATCTAATATCTCAATTAAATTTTGGTTTCCCTCGTGAAAAAGGGAATTTTCTTATTTTAACAGGTATAATTGCATATGTGTGTGCGTTTTGAGAGAAAGTAAACAAACTTATTTTATAAAGGGTGTTTTTTTTTAGAGGTATAGAACTTTAAATTGCAATAAAACAACGATGTATTATTCGATTGACATGAATTTTTTTTATTCGAAAGATAATCTTGAGGCATTACATTTTAAATATGATTTCTGGCATAGGACTGCTACGGCAGGCTCGGATGTAGTCCAATCTGGACGTCCAATTTTCGATGACTTTTTCCAACATTTGTGGCCGTATATCGGCAATAACACGGCGAATGTTGTCTTCCAAATGGTCAAGCGTTTGTGGCTTATCCGCATAGACCAATGACTTTACATAGCTCCACAGAAAATAGTCTAGCGGTGTTAAATCACAAGATCTTGGAGGCCAATTCACAGGTCCAAAACGTGAAATTAGGCGGTCACCAAACGTGTCTTTCAATAAATCGATTGTGGCACGAGCTGTGTGACATGTTGCGCCGTCTTGTTGGAACTACAGCTCCTGGACATCATGATTATTCAATTCAGGAATGAAAAAGTTAGTAATCATGGCTCTATACCGATCACCATTGACTGTAACGTTGTGGCCTTCATCGTTTTTGAAGAAGTACGGACCAATGATTCCACCAGCCCATAAAGAGCACCAAACAGTCAGTTTTTCTGGATGTAACGGTGTTTCGACATACACTTGTGGATTAGTTTCACTCCAAATGCGGCAGTTTTGTTTGTTGACGTAGCCATTCAACCAGAAGTGCGTTTCATCGCTAAACAAAATTCGCTTATGAAAATCGGGAACAACGGCAATCTCGTTTTGGGCCCATTCGACGAATCTACGCCTTGCTTGAAGATCGTTTTGATGAATTGCCAAACCAAACTGAGAATAAATCACTTGACAGCTGTTAAATCGGTCGCCATCTTGGAAAGTAATGCCAACTTAAACTTCTATACCTGAAAAAAAAACACTCTTTATTAACGTATTTCCTAAAAATAAGTCTTTAAATAGTTCTGGCAACTAGTATTAACATTCTGAGAATTTTTTCTAAATATACAAAAATCTGAGGTCTGTAATTATCATGAAAATCGTTTCTTGTTTAAAAGTTCCTTTGCATCCATAATTATACTTATGTCAAAGTAAACAAAATCAAAATAAATGTTAACAAATGGACCATTCTCTTTTGAAGGACATAATTACTTGAAATAATTTAAGAACTTAAGACAAAGCATGAAGCATGAAAACAAATGATTTACTCAGTTAGGAACCGAGTACAACAAAGAGCTGTTTATAAGGAATTGTACAAGAAAGGGGTAACAGGATTCATAAATTAGGAATTCAGGACTTATGATTCTCAAAAAATTCTTATTCATCTTAATGTTTTAGCATTGTACTTTAATATGTGTTTAGTTGACTTTTTTAAAACTTGTATTAATGGACTTTTTCCTACGTGTCTTTATTTACGTGTTCTTCCAAGGGCGTTATGTCACCCCCACGTCTTGGACTGGGCAGGATTCTAAGGGGCCCAAAAGTTATGGTTTTGCAATCCTTTGTAAGATCTGGCTTGGGGCCTACAACCTGATTTTGCAGGGGGCTTAATTTTCTCCGTAACGCCACTGTGTGTGTTTATATTTATATCATTCTTTTTTTTTAAAAAAAAATATTTTGAAAAACCAAATTCCCCGCTGTGTTTCATTTTTTAAACCTTATGTAAGTTATTGTTTTACTACACAGAAGCATAAGGAACATCTTTTCACAGATCTTTTTACAGTTTACTTACAGATGTCTCAGTTAATTTATATTTTGAATCGAATATTAAAAATTAAATATGTAAGGGATTTAATCATTCATATATTTACCTGAACCATGAGAATTATCTTACAAATAAACAAGATGATAACAAATACCCTTTCGCCAAGATGAACTGATAAATTCATCTTTCGTTTTATCTTGAAACGTGTTATTATCGTTCTAAAAATATGTAGTTATTACTTTCTTCAAAAAAAAAAAAAAAAAAAAAAACTTGCCTGATAAAAAGTCAGCCATGGCTTAAAACTGAAGCGGGTAGGGTGGGGGAGGCCATGTTCCACCTGAAGTCACAATACTATTGGAGAAGAACCGGATTGTATCTTCTTCCTCCTTTAGGCTGTCTAAGAGCGTTGATCGGATGTTACCCTCGATTCCTTTTTTGTTCCAATTCACTCTCCTTTGCCCCCTTCCTAGGTTAATGGCATAATATATGTTGAAATTTTTCTTTCTTTTTCAAAAAGCAATACTGCGAAAAGCAATTTCAGTGCAGTTAAAAGATTTTGCAATTTCGACGGTAAATGGATGTTATGAAAGGAATTTTTATGAAAAAAATGACAAAAATTTTCAAACACAAAAGTGGTTAGCATCAGAGGGGCACGCAAGAAGGGGTTCTCGGGGATCCGGACCCCCAAAACCCTTAATCTTTTTCGATTGATTATAATCTTATGTATATAGTACGCAAAATTTAATTAAGTATTTGTTATCAATAATTAATTTTATTAATTAATGCTAACTATTTATTCAATAATTTATTATTTACTTTTTCCCCCCTCCCAAACCGGCAAAATCAAAAGAATACGTTTGGCGGTGTATTGGGGTATTATACGAAAATGGTGAACTTTCGACACTGGACTCCTCCCCCTTGAAAAATTCCTGTGTGCGCCACTGGTTAGAACTAACCTCTATATTTTTATAATACGACTGCCATTGTATCTTTAGTTGTCTGTGTTAATATGGAAAAAAAATGTCGAGAATTCTAACATTCTTCTAAGTTTTTCATTAAGTGTAATATTGACATCACAAAAGTATGACGTCTGAAAATTTTTTGTTAAATTCCTTAATTCAAATTCAGTGAATTATATTGCTAATATTTCTGATTTTTTTTAATTTAAGAGAAGATTGTTTTTGATAAAATCTTCACTCAAAGACGTATTTAAATGTTAAAAAATAATTAAATGAAAAAATAGCAATAATAAATTGCAATTAACTTTCTAGTGAAGAATAAATTTTATTGGTAGTGGAAAAATAAAAATAACTACCAGTTTTTATTAATACAATCATATGTATGTAGCATGTTATAATTAAATGAAGAAAGAAAATACACACATATATCAAATGAAAAGAACATTTGAATTGATGAAATTAGAAGTGAGTCTTAATTTACAGTTTTAAAAACCATTGTTATTCCTCAAATCCTAAGAACTATAGTATTTAAAAGATAGAATATATATATATATATATATATATATATATATATATATATATATATATATACACTGCTGGACAATTGCTAAGGACGGATCACAAATTGCTATGTAGCATAACATTAAGCGAGACATGAGGCCTAGTAGGATAAAATATAGTTGCCACACTGTTCAGACATTAGAATAAAGAATATTTATTTTTCTGGAAAGTACAAAAGCTGTGAAACATCTGAAAGAAAAAAAAATGTTCATTTGATCTGCGTACGGAGAAATGAAACAATGCATCTAAAAGTCAGCAGGCACCTTAAAGAAAGGTATCAGTACGGGATATGTCCACCGTGGAGTGTGATGCAACATTCCACACGTCGTACCATTCTTTGCACAACATTATCCAGCAGCTGTTGAGACAATTTATCCCATTCCTCTGTGAGTGCACGGATGAGGGTTTTCTTGTTTGTCGGAGGATAGTTTCGACCAGCAACTTGCCTCCCCAAAGTATCCCACACATTTTCAATGGGGTTTAGATCTGGAGAACGCGCTGGCCATACGAGACGTTGAATACCCTCGCTGTCTAGACAATCCTGAACAGCAAGTGTTCGATGACATGTTGCGTTGTCGTCCATAAAAACAAATTTATCACCGACAGCACCACGGAAAAGACGAACATGAGGAAGTAGAACTTCATCAATGTATCGTTGGCCCGTCATAGTCCCATTCGCAAGCACATGTAGGCGCGTGCGGCCATTGATCATGATGCCGGCCCACACCATGATACTGCATGTCGGATATCGGTCCTTTTCCTGGATATTTTCTGGACGATAAGCAGTACCACTCTCGCGCCAGATCAGTTGGCGTCTACAATCCGATGACAGACTGAACCTACTCTCATCTGAGAATAGTACGCATGCCCAGTCCTGTTCAGTCCAATTGTGATGCTCACGACACCATTGCAAACGGGCAGTACGGTGCTGTCTGGTCAATGGGACACACACAACAGGTCTGCGTGCGTATAGTCCTCCTCCCCTCAAACGTCTGGCAACAGTTTTTCGGGAGATCTGGTTTCCTGAGGCAGCAAGAAACTGATTTGCCACCTGCTGAGCTGTGGTGCGCCTGTTTCTTTTTGCTGATAGGATGATATATATGTCTTCTGCAGGCGTCGTACTTCTAACACGACTTCCCCCGTGCCGTCTACTACACATTCCAGTAGTTTTAAATGACTCCCACAGCCGTGAAACAACGCTGTGAGCGATGTCGAACTCCCTGGCAACATCTGTTATTTTTCGCCCTTCTTTGATCTTTCCAATAATTCGGCCACGCATAAAATCATCTATGTGATGTCGGGAAGCCATGCCACAAATTTTAAGTTCGTCTATTAAATCTTTCCTGTAAAACTTTGACTTGAAACAACAACTGTCCACACGCGTCAAAACCTTTAAAGCTCTTATGGACGCTATCACGTGATGAACAGACGTGGAAAAAAATTTGCATACTCATACTTCTTCTTACTAATATCCCGCACTTATTCTGATTTTCCACATTTTGCTTCCTTTCATTTTGTGGTTGCTATGGATGATAGTGTTATCCGTCCTTAGCAATTGTCCAGCAGTGTATATATATATATATATACTTCTTTCCCTTACATTGAAAAATTTAAATAGTAGGTGTAAGAAATTCGATTACTGGTGGGGAAACCAATTCAATGCAATGAGCAGGATAAAAATAAAAAACTCGTGTAGGAATAAAAATATTCCACTTGCTATTTTCTTTTCTTTTCTTTTTCTCTGCGTATAGATTAACAAAAACTTGTACTCAAACAATGATTATGTGTAAGTGTAAAGCGGAAAATTACTTTGTAGATTTATAAGATTGTACTATCACTTAGTGTCATATCGCATTAGTATAATTTTTATATTTAAATAAAATTACCAGAATAGGCCATGTCTCGGTTGATCGAATAACAATAGTAAAGACTAGTAAATGCGAATTCATGTTTGAATTAAGCTTTTACATTTGGAGTTTTGTTTTATCTTTAGTAGTCTTGAAATCAGCGAATTAGGAGAGAGAAAACACATTCAGATTTGTATATTGTATCAAACTAAAATGAAATAAAAATGATGCGTTCTTATGACTGATGTGTGGCTTGTTTTCTAATATTTTAAAGAGGACGGTAAAAATTCAAGAAATAAAGAGATGTCACTTGATTAATTTTGTTTTTCTAACAAAATAAAAGCTGAAAACATAGGAAAGTAAATGGGAAAATATAGGTATCTATTTTTAAAAGCTAACCATAATTCTTTTTTTTATGTGATAAGATACTCGTTGATGAATGTTATATGCCACCTATAATGTAAAAGATCATATATAAATAATGAAGTTATCTAAAAACATGTATAACAATTTATTCACTGCTTCAGAAATCAACGATGATTCCTGTTTTCATTTTGTGCTTCATGTATATATTAAATTATAATTTATAAATTAAAAACCTAAAAATAATTTATCAAGTAAAACCACACATTTTGATGTGGTGTTTAAGAATGTCTTAATCCGCTCGTATAATTTTAATCCATTTTCTCAAAATCTCATTTATAAAAATACAAAAATAATATTAGCAAACCAATAACTACTAAAACCATCTTAGAATAAAAATTACTCTTTTATATTCTAATATTATTCTTATTTTATTAAATATTACTTATAGAAAACTTTCTACGAATAAGTATCGTTTTTTTTATTTGTTTTAAATTCGGGGGCATTTCTAAATTTACACTTAAAATTATAAATCAAAAATTTCTCATTTACTTTACTATATCTCTCTATATAACTTATATATTTGAAACTTCTCTATTATAATACAATTATCTAACTATCTTCAATTCTTAAGATAACTACTTTCTGAGTAATACCTGAAGGGGTCACGAGCAGGTAAATACCTTCCAACAAAATTGTTAATAGAAGCCACAGTTGATAGAATTACAAATGATTTATATTTCGAAAGTCTCTCGAAGGACTCATCAAATCTTATTGTCCTAATATGGTCTCTGGTGATCTTTTTTACATGTCTGAAACTCTACCCCGCCCTTTAAATAAAATTTTCCTGGAGGGCTCAAAGAAATGAGATATTCGTGACGCCCTGTTAGTCCGGTTAGGTCACAATCAGTAATTCTCTAACGCCTCAGTGAAACGTCTATCGAAGTTCCGTCATCCCCAGACAACTTCGTTTTTATAATTTCGTAATAGAAAAACTATTTTGTGGATATCTTATGGAAATTTTAAAGGAAAAAATATTGGAATATGAATTTGAAATTCTGTTAGGCTTTTAAATCAAACGTTTCCTGAAAGTATTCAAAAACATTGGAATTATTTAAAACGCTCTGTTGGTTCGATTAGACATAATCAGTTTATTTTTTTATTTCTACAAAAAATTGCGGTTTATTATTTTTAGACGAAATTTTATTTTCAAAATTTCGAAATAGAAATATTCATTTGAGTGCTTTTTGAAAGTTACAACATGAAAGAAAAAAAATAAGCAACACACCGAAGCAGAATGAGGCCACCAATTCGTATGCCCAATCATTTGGGGGAAAAGCGGCAATTCTGAAAACGACCCACCCGTTTCAAATTTCATTCCAATTTTGAGTTGGATTTGTTATAGCTTTCAAAACAATACGGAAAACTCATAATTCTAACGTAAAATACATCATAGTTTTTAGGAAACACATGTGAAGTTTCGACCTTATCAAACGTTGGTTAGTAAAGTCCAAAAGAAGACGAAATACAATCTTCAGAGCATGAAGCTGTGAATCGGAAATAGGAAAGAGGTGACGCCCAAAAGCTTTGTAAAAGAACAATAACTGGTGCAACGTGTTCAAAATTTCGGCCGCTTATATTTAAGTCTGCTTTCCGGCCAACAGACATACTTATATCCTTTTCTTTCATTTACTTTTTGTAAAGGTATATGCTTCAGTAGTATGAAGGGAAATGTGTGTGTGCTTCAACTACCTACTGAACCATTTTTTTAATCTAATACTGTGCATCAAAAATATTTTTTTTAAATAATGTGTTTCGTGCGAACCGTAGGTGGAAATTTTATAAGAGGAGTCTAAATAGAAGTTATATTTGTATCATTCGGAGGAAATAAAAGATGCGTTTTACTTTTTTAATAAACACATTGATTATTGAATACAATGCTTTTAAAGAATTAAATTCCTACTTTTTTTACCAGATATGCTTCTTCCCGGGTTTTTTTAAAGACGTTTTAAATACAGGATCAAACATAACATGAAACGCATATGAATATGCTTGATTTAAAAATAAAGGCTTAGAGGACAAGTTAAACAATTCATTATTCAGTACAGAAATTATTAACATTAGTTATAAATATAAGATATCGAATATTTACTAAAGATTATAAACACATTATGTGTGTGTGCGCGCGCAAGTAGCATGAGTCCATGTGTTCAATTTGCGTAAGCATAAGCAATGCATAAGATAAAGTGAAAAGTAGTAGATTGTTGGCAGATGGTATTAGCCAACTTTTCATTTTCTCAATGAATTTTAATTAATTTAAACAGACAGTTGTTCATGTGTGATTATTAATTCATTTTGCAATATTTGATTAAAATTGTATTCTGTATAATACGGTTGTGATGAAGGAAAATTAAATCTCCTATACTCAAAAACGACTCTACTTCTGTATTTAAAATGAATATACATCGAAGTTTCTATTTACGCATGAATATTAAATCCAGGAAATGCAAAAAGGAAGCAAGAGATAACTTGTTAATTAACCACTAACCAAGCCTTGAAGGACTGGAATTACTACATATTTTGGATTTTAATTAATCTTTTTTAGTGAGGAGTTATTTAAATTACGAAAAAAAAATTGCTCGTTAATGGGATATGAACTTTTGTTATGGTAATTCTTATGGATAGCGTAAGCTTATTTTGGTTATTTATAAAAACTTAACGTGGTAAACTTGTCGAAGTTCTAGCCACTTATCTAGAGTTTAACATAATTAAAATGTCTTTTAAAGTAAGTTTATGTACTTGAACATTGACTTTATAAAACGGAAACTTGAATTTTCATTTTAGTTGATTTCTATATTATAAGCTCTTTTGAAAGTGAATAGAATTTGACGGAATAATAGACACATTTTTTTACGTGTGCATCATGATTCCTCTCCCTCCGTTATATCGTTCTTTTGTCATACATACTTTTTACGAAATTCTAGTTCGTTCACAATACCAACTATGAGTCAAACATTTTGTCATGATTCATCATTATCACTTTAATTTGCTAATGATCGTTTTGGATAAATAAAACAAGAATATTACGATGTACAATTTGAATGCGAAATTGCTCGTGAAGTTTAAAAATCAGCCTTGTTCATTCAGAAATATGTTTGGTGAAATTTGTAGAATACATGTATGTGTGTGTGCATTTGTATATATATATAATCAAAAAATAAAGATAAACATATTGTAAATCCTACGAAACAAAGAATGGATAAATAATGGATTTGATAACCGAGAATAACAAATCAAAACATAAGTAAGTATATAAAAAGCAAGTGACAGAAATGGAAAACTATTATGTTTTCTTGTGTGTCACTGATTTAGAACTGATATATATATATACACATAAAAGATTTACACACTCACAGTTAGCCTTTAATTTAAAAAAAAACTGTCAAATTGTTTCCTATGAGCTATACTACAATATCTAGAGTTATGTAAGAGTTGGGACTTTTCATTCATACTTTTCTTTAGATATAATCTCAGTCGTATAATACCGAAGGCATTTATTATTACCGCCATATTTCTTTTTTCGTTATAAATTACAATCTTCGCATTCCTCATTGTAGTATTGTCAATATGTTTTACTGATTTATTGTTCAAGAGCGAGAGAGACAGAGGACTGAAACTATACCTCTACGATACTTCTTTAAAATTGTTTTATTTTCAACCAATAATTTAATATTTTTATGTTATTCATGTTATCTTTATATTTTTTATTATAATTATAAATTAATGCACAAACTATAGTTAATATCAATAAGAAAATTGTAACTATTTGATCTATATAAATATAAATATGGGATTGTAACTTTTTATTTTTCTATTTTAAGATTGATTGATGAATTAAGATTTTGAAATTAGCTTTGTTTCCGGAATTTGTGAAAATTTATTTCAATGAGTAAAAGGCATAAGATTTAAAATTTTATTTGTAAATTCAAATTGTTTGCTTAGAAGTTACTTAATTTTTATGCGATAAGTTTGCAATGATATAACGTTTAAATGAGAGAAATGTACATTTAAAGATATATTATGATTGGTTTACTGGATTGTATTAATAATAGAGATTTGTGGGAAACATTTTTCGTTCATTCATTCATTTCACTCATTTATTTATTTTTTTAGCTGTTGAAGCATTTTAGTGTTTAATGAAATTATATAGAAACATTTTACTTTAAACACAATCATTTCAATACTACTTGATTCATTGTTTTCCTAAGGAATAAAAACAACATTCTTTTTAAAAACGTTAATATATTAAATGACGAAGAAATTTTGTTGTTACTGTACAACAGGTGTCAACCCTCAACAAACATTTTTGCGGCCAGGTCAATATATCGATAAACAATAATATATATTAAATATAAAAATTTCTCCCGAAATTAGTAGCAGAAAAGAGTGTAAGGATGTAAGCATTAAAATTTTCTCGGTCTTTTATTTATGTTTATTTTAATGTATTATTTGAAATAAGCTTACGTTTCTATGAATACTGATTTTTTTGCGGCCCACCTAAAGTTAAACCTAGATTGTTTGTCCCAAGTTCGCCTTTGAGTATCACGCCTTTGCTGTACAGATAAGTGTATCTATGAGATAATGAAATGCTTACACTTGTTTCCGCTTACAAAAAGTCGCAGTTGCACTTGATGTTGCAAGGAAGTTCAGTTCATGATCTGACAGTCAATTATCTTTATCTCAGAAGGACGACTTTTTATTCTTGAAAAAGGTGTGGCTATAAACAATTCGAAACTGTTTCTTAAAATTAGTTCAAACTGTTGTGTTTTTATTTCCTATGCATGTGTTAAAACAAAAGAAATGCTTTGAATGTTTTCTTCTTTTTAACTTCACAAAATTTTGTAATAGTGTACACATTGATCAACACGACTTAAATATCTTAAATAAAAATCGTAATAAATGCCGTTTAGTAAAAATTTCAACTAATTTGCTTTTGTACATTTTAGAATTTAATAGTATATAAAAAGAGTTAATTTTAGTTTTAAAATAAAGATATTTAAATTATTTGATTTTAACAGATATACTAATTTTAACTGTATAACATATGTTTTGATAGCAGGATTTTGAATTTTGCCATAATATACATTTGGATTTTTTTTTATTTTTAACAAACAGTTTCCGTAAATTAGTATAAATCCTGATTAACTTATTTATAAGGAAAGAATGATAAAACTGAAAGCTGTAGAAACAATACGAGAACAATTCATTTTAAGTCCCCTCACTTTGATGAATGAATTTTTTAGCAACGATTCCCATCATCATATAATGCTATATTTATAAATAGCGAAATACTATACATAGAATCAAGTAGATGTCTAAAAATGTTATAATGAGATGTTATTTTGATTATATTTTATTTGTACTCTCTCTTACAAATTAAATTCAAAATATTTTAGAGATTTTCATTGAAATGAACAATAACAACTGGATGGATAAGAAAGGAAGTTTCTAATTATTATATCTGGTATGAACCAAATTTTTAAAATGTTGAAAATTGTTTAATTCTTATGTAATAATTAAAAAAAGTAATATTACCAACAACTTCAAATTTCCAAAAAGTTTAATAATTACCAACGTAATATTACGGATACCTCATAACAACTTCAGTATTTGTATAGAACATCACGAAAAGTTAAATTGTTGTAAACTATCTTCAAAATTTAAAAATTTACTTATAAAAATTATAAATTTGAAGCACTAAGTTCTGTGTTTTAGTAAGTAAAGAAGTCTGTAAAGAAGATCCCTCTTCTTTAGTGCACAACATCCTGTCACATTGAATCTCAATTCTTTTGCTAAATATATATATTTTTAAATTCCATAAATATTAAGAAAATAGATGACAAAAACAATTTAAAATGTAAATCAAGAATCTTCAAGGGTGTAGAGGAACTATGGCTGTTCCATACTTTCTTAGTTTTTGTGGTAAAATGTTATAGCATCTTAGATTAAAAAAGTAGTAGAAATTAAGAAAACAAAAAATTTGTTATATTAAAAGTTAGAAAAAATATTAAATAGCTTATTACTATTCCATAATAAATTCACATATGTAAAACTCAAAGTTTATGGAATTGGAATTTTTTTTTAATTCTTAGTAAAAAAAGTTTAGGTGTTCAATTTATAAATTTTATTGTATGATGAATCACAAATACTTTTAACCCTATAATGCCAATTTTTCTTTCTAGTTTTGTATCGTAATTCTGTTAATATTTATTACTTCAATATGTACTGTGTTCATTAAAACCGCTATACTAAAAAAAGTAAAGTAAACAGCATAATCTTATTTACAGTAAATTTACTGTTCGACAGAAGGAAAGCATGATTAAATTCACTGGTGCTTCGAAGTATACAGCGTGCAGAATTCATTGCCCATAACTACCATCTCTGGCAGCAATAACAGCATCGAGTCAAACTGAGCTAGGATGATACATGCATGTATATTATTCCGAGGATAACGAGTGACGGTATATCAGTCTGTAGGCAACACAAATCCAGATAGTCTCGAAGAAAGACGGCTGTATGTCTGTAGACAATACATGACTCGAGAGATATTCTTAGCGAGTGACGGTTCTGCGGAACGCGTGCTGGTAAAAGCAACAATCGAACACCCTCTGCGTAGAGAGGTCAAGATAGCACAGACAACATACAGTCACATTGTCTTGTTGAAAATAATGTTATGGAAGCTTCGAAGATAGGGCACAGTCACAGACTTTAAAACATCGGAAATGTAACGGTTGCTGTCCAAAGTATCGGCTATGTGAACGACAGGTAACCAGGATGTGTACCCAAAGGCACCCCATATCACTCCAGGTGCTGAACTCTTATGACAACGACGAATGCAAATGGGAAGCATCCGTTTTCCTATGTTCCCCCAACAAGGTTACATCCGTTATGATACAGCACTCAGATTCAGAATTCGTTTGAAAAGATGACGTGACATCATTCCTGTGTCAGTGATCGTCATTCAACGCACCACAGTTAATAAGCCTGCCTCTGTTACAGTATCGCAAGAAACCGCGTCAATAATCGCCTTACTGACAGTCCGTGGTACTGCAGATGTCTATGCACTGACCGGGTGAACACTGTCGTCCTGCATACAAGCCGTGTTTCTAATTCAGGACACGTGATAAGGCTGTGCGATCCCGCAAGGCCGCACGAACAACATGCAGTATGTCTGTCTTCTCGGAAGTAAAGACAGGAGACAACTGAGATTCTTCATTATTTTCTGCGTGGCTCTCTTTGAACCTCCACTCAAACACAACTATTTTATAATTGCATGACATTCATGGGATCAAGTCGAACGCGAGCAATAATAGACGCTTTACTATATTATAGTCCTAGTAGACCGCTATCCTACCGCGGTCAAATTCTGATACATACCTCCTCCTTATCACTCGAGAAATAATACGACCTTTGCATAATAATCAAAAGTTGAACGTGGCTTCTGAAGGCGAAACCCGAACAAAACTACATTAAGATAGGTATCAGGCGCCAGCTCAGTGGTTTATCCTCAATATAATTGAAATATGAATATTAGAAAATAATTAAAATCCAGAATCCTTAACATTTGAGGGAGAGGGGTGTGAAACCCGCTGTTCAATCTTCCCTTTTATACAGAAAGAAGATGGGCCATTCCTATTTGCATTATTCAAATGCGCTTAAATGATAATGATTTTCATAAACCAGGATGTATTGTTTCCGAAAATTTCATGTTTGCTGCGTTCTCCTTTTATTAATGAACTGTAGTGAATTTCAGCAAAGTTTGTCAAATATTGATCTAATTTAAAATTGTTTTTACACTATTGAAAAGGAAAATATGGGTATACTAAGGACAATATGCAAAGCATAACGCTAAAACTGAGCTTGTCTATTTAGATTTTACATTAATTAAATAACTTCTACAAAGAACAATAGATAAATATATAATATATATAGTTAATTATCATTACTTTATTGAAGTAGTTAAAAGAAAGTAGCTTTTAATGGCGATTTAATTATTAAATTGAAAAGTGTCTAAAATTGTTTAGTTTTTAAAAGCTATCTTATAATATATTGGAAAATAAATATGTCATTTTTCAGTTGATGTACAATAAAATTTTCTTCGACGCGTTTCTACAAGTACAGAAGCTTTAAAGTATTGCATAATCCTAAGATTTTAAAAATCATCGAAATATGTGAGTTTTAAAATTTCTTTTTTTATCCTTTCTTCAATTATGATAATGTCTTCCCGAAACACTTTTCCTAATTCTTTTTAAATCTAAAACTTGGTGGGTAAAGAAGTGCCAATGTTTTCTCCAATTAAAATGAAAATAAAAATATTGAAAAAAAATCCAGGAAAATAATGAATAAGGATTTGTTGTTTTAAGGATATAAACATATTTGGATTACTTGGAATGAAACGATGTAAATAGGAAACCTAAAAATTTAGCAAAACAAACATTTATCGAGGTCAGCGTATTTAACAGCTGCATTATAAATGTATTTTGCTTTCAGCAGGCTTTTATTGACCAATGCCCTTGGGAAAAACGAGGAAATATTTTCTAGTGTTGAACTGAGTCAGTCTTTTGAACTAGTTGAATGTCACACTGCTTATCCAGACAAGATTTATTTTGTAGTAAACAATACAAACTATCGGCATATCAATACTTCTCAAAGAATACAAATAAATAAGGTATTAGTTTTTCTCCCCTCATTTTAAAAAACTCATTCGTATATGTCTAATATATAAGTTAATGTGTTATTCAATTACTATAATATTAAGCTTTGCATTTATAATGCTTCAAAATTTATTTGTAAAAAAAATGACAAAAAAAATTACATTCATAGGAAATTAAAATAAAAAATATTTATTTTTAGCAAAATTTTAACAACAATAAATTTTACCATTTTACAATTAAAATTTTAAAAATTAATTTTTAGTCTTATGTAAATGAAAAAAGTAGTGAAGAGAGAAATTTAAAAAAATCATTTTCTTCAGTAGTAGATATTGTATAAAAGCACAGTCTCTTTTTTTTCAATTCCTACTATTTTAGTTCACACTCTCCCTATATATATTTATTCATATATGTATATATATCTTGTTCAAATTTTCAATCGTCAATAAAATATTTTTTATTCATCCACTCAAGTTCAGATACATTTTTTTAAACTTGTAGTAGATGGAACTTGATGTTAATACATTTTTTCAAATATTAATTCATTAATTTTTTAAATTAATGAATGAATTGTAACAAACAAAAACAATAATTCAACACCATATATAAAAAGGAAAATCACCCGTTGTGTCCCTGCAGCGTAATGGATAGAGCGTTGGACTAAAGGTCGTAGGTTCGAATCTCACCTGGGATGGCCTACTTTCTAAGAATGTGTTTTCTTTAAACTATACTATTTTATTGTAATAATTTAAGTTAATTAATGAAGAAATAGTAACAAACAAGTATATATAATAGTCCAACACCATATATAGAAAGGAAAATGGAAAATCGCTTTCTATTTTGCCACTTAATATTGTGATTCTGTCATATGTATATACATATTTATATTAATTGTGATTATTTAATAAAAAGTAATTAAAAGAAAAATTTTCTTTGTTGATCTAAGTAGGAATTGATTCAAAATTTTTTAAAAATATTACTTGTTAATATGAATCTCGCACTTCTTTGTCTAATGTTTTATTGTCCTTTTCCTCACAAGTTTTTTACTTTAAAGTGAGATACAAACATCATGTATTAACGCAAAGAGAGAATCTTCGTATTTATTTATATTCAACTGATGAGACACGCAAGTAATTTGACGTCTTTCACAAAGTAGGATAAAATGATAGCTTACATTGCATCCTCTGTGCCAAGCACGCACAAGCAAACTGTCCAGTTTAGATGCTTTCTAATTTCCGTTGCGTTTTGTAGAAAATTAAACTTCGATTCTTCGCGTCGGTGATTTGATGACAAACTCTCTTTTAGTGCGCCCGTTCATGTGACCAAACACCGTTCAAGGGTCCCATCTGGCGTTGAACCGTGAAATGAGAAAAATGAAGTAATCTTGAGACTCCAAGGTCGGTTGTCAGACGTTCAGCCAGAACGAGAAGGAAGCAGAAAAGTCCCATTCAGTCTCACAACCGTTCTCTGCTTATCAATAGTTAAAAAATAATATCAATAGTACAGTTACACTGTAAAACGGATCTGACTTCAACCAAGTAATCGAGATCTTTTTTCCTCCCATAAAATGAAAATTTGTACCAAAAAAAAAATGTGATTTTTCTTAAATTTCTCAGTTTTGTCTTTTTATAAATCTCTGATATCTAATCTGAAAAATTGAGTTAGTAATAATTCGATCTGACTCAAAGATGACTAAGGGATAAAACCTCTGCGAATGAATATCATTTTTTGTTCAGTTATTACATCCTAGGAGCATATGATTTTGCAATGACTTATTTGAAACGTTTTTGGCTCATCACAGTATTTACTCATTTTCTTAAAATATAAGCATCACATTTCCTTATGATTATCCCATGAATGTCTATTTTACTAATACAAAAACTATTTATTTTCTGTATAACCTACACCATTGATTTTGTACTTTTAATTATTTAAGGAATCAAAGTTATATATTGCTGTTATTTTTGTGTGATTAATTGATTATTAAAGTCATTCTTCGTAGCAATACGAGGATAATAAGAAACAAAAGCCACAATTTTGAACCCCGGTTAAGTGACGAGGATGATACCTCGTCTGGCACACAACCCGCTCTTCAAACCTCCACACCACACGACCGTGAAGACTTCGCCTCGATAAATTGAATGTGCATCAGACTCTCTACACAACAAGTATTTAGTGGCATCAAAATTCATAGCTATTATTCAACAGAAACATTGACAGCCTCGAGTTTGCTTTTCTTTTTGGTGTAGCTTATCCATTGTGATGATTTTTTTAATCAATATTCGAAAAATGTTGAGGCGTAGTCAAAAGATACATACTTTTTTACGTCACTCGAAGAAGCAGCTTTCTTCTTTGAAAGTTGCTTGAAAATAGTTTGAGAACTCACAAAATCAATTAGTATTTCTAGGTTGGGGTGAGCAGACAAATAAAACTTTGTTACATGATGACTTACAAATTAATTTGGCTGGTTGATATAAAGCCCCAAGCCTTCTAGAAAGAATTGCAAAAATGAATAAACATTTTTCATCTAATGTATGAAATTCACCAAGAATTTGAAATTAACTCACCGAGAAAAGTTCTTTGAATAGAACGATACAAATTTAAGTTTAAAAATGCTTTAAAGTAATAACTCAAAGCAAGGAAAGGAATGAAGTATTCATTTTGTCGCTGTGCTATGTGTATGTAGAGCCACATTCTCTTTTCGTGATCATATAAAAGCTATCTTATATTTTTCATAAAATGCATAAAATATGTACATGTCTGTACTTGGCAGGAAAAGTTGATGGAATATATTTTACGGATGACAGAAATGGAAATGTATTTATCAGTCTTAAAGGAAAAATTCGGTTCAAAACCGATAATAATTCTGTACGTACACTGCACGAGGATTCAATAAAGAATGGGATTATCCCATTTCCTAAAACGAAGTAATTTTTATAAACTTCAAGGTCGACAGTTGAATGCATAGGTAGAACGAAAGAAAAAAAAGTACTAGAGAGTTCGCACAAAACCTCACTGCCGCATTCAAGCAACAGCCTTACAATCTCCCGCCCGACTTAAAGAGGAAAACAGCAATCGGAAGGAAAAAGATTTGAAGCAGTAGACACAGAAAACTGGATAGCGGAAACCAGAAAAAACAAATTGTCCATCCTGAAAGGAACCTTCTAGCAATAGCCGTTACAAGGCACACACCTACCTTTCCTATATTTTGCCTTATAAACGAGCTAGTGTCTCACAGTTGACCTTATGGAATAACAGAACAGTAAAAAAATAGAAAAAAAGATCAACTTTAGGAAATATTCATTTTTTGCTCTCTTCCCTCTGGTGACCACACAATTATCGGTGAACCAGTTTCCTTGTTTGTTGAAGCGCTGCTATGTTTCAGAAAGGTCATGTTAATCCTCTTTCACAAAAGGTAAATCGTCATTCGAAAAAGCTCTTGAATGTATTTAGTTATGAAACAACAATGGCTACATTTGAAGGGAAATGTGGAGGAAGAAATTTTGTATTAAAATAGGATTGATATGTAATTTTTGAATTCAAAGTAAGGGGATGCTAAATCCAGGAAAAATTTGTTTTGTTATTTAACTTCGGGGAATCATTTTTGAAGACTATATTATCAAATATTTCCTCTCTGGCTCTTTTACATAGACCATTCATTAAATAGAGTTGATACAAATACGATTTTTTAAATATGATATCGTACTTAATAACGATAGATACTAAAATAGGATCTAAAATAATAAAAATATACTTTTATTGTAGAATTAAAATTCTATCATTACATTACAAGATTATTTATGGAATACTCGAAGGAAGATAATTGAAACGACCTTGTCTCTGGAATAAAACAGTAAGAGCAAGGACTCACGCATCTTTTGAAATGTTTCAATTAAATGAGATGATCTCTTGCAGTATTGTAAACTGCATTATCTAAAAGAAAAACAAATACGTTCTGAGAATTAAATACGGAAAGTTATTTCAAAGAGCTCTTTTATTCCTTGGAATGCAACTCAGAAGTATAAATAAATATTACTATTAAACAAATGAGTATTAACGTGTTGGAGTTACTTGCATTATCACATTTCGTTTATTTCTTTCTGATGAGAAAAATATTTCACAATTAACAAAAGGATCTGCAAAATTATACAAGTTTCTTAACTGTCTCTGTTCTTGCCGTTTATTGTACAAGATGTAATAGAACTTAAAATTTATGTTCTTTTCTGAGTAAAAAATTATAAAATATATATATATATATATATATATATATATATATATATATATTATTGAGTATTATTTTTCAATATAAATCATAACTCTAATTGCATGATCATCCCAAACAAATTATGCAAAATAACAAACAAATTATGGAATATATATATTTACTTTTATATGTAAGTGTGGATTACTATATAATATATATATATTATATATATTATATACCCTGAAATCTTAATTCTAAGCCTAGCCTAAGAATTTGCTTGTATTGCTGTATTTATTACTGCGACTATTCTACTTTGACCTTACTGCTTTTTTTATATTCTTACATAATGTTTAGGATTAAGTTAGAATTGCAGCATTTTTAATACATCATTATTAATTATTTGATATAAATATAAATATATATATATATATATATATATATATATATATATATATATATATATACCCTGAAATCTTAATTCTAAGCCTAAGAATTTGCTTGTATTGCTGCTTATTTATTACTGCGACTATTCTACTTTGACCTGTACTGCTTTTTATATTCTTACATGATGTTTAGGATTAAGTTAGAATTGCAGCATTTTAATACATCATTATTAATTATTTGATATAAATATATAATATATATATATATATATATATATATATATATATATATATATATATATGAAATCTTAATTCTAAGCCTAAGAATTTGCTTGTATTGCTGCTTATTTATTACTGCGACTATTCTACTTTGACCTGTACTGCTTTTTATATTCTTACATAATGTTTAGGATTAAGTTAGAATTGCAGCATTTTAATACATCATTATTAATTATTTGATATAAATATATGTGTGTGTGTGTGTGTATACCGTAAAATCCGGCGTATAACGCACATCCCTAAATTTCGATTTTATTTTTGAGTTAAAAGTGCGCGTTATACTCCGGATTTTACGGGATATATATATATATATATATATATATATATATATATATATATATATATATATATATATATATAGTTAATTATTCTCTACTATAGAGACAGAAATCAATAGAACATTAAAGATAAAAACACTAAAAAAAAATAGATAGATATTGGAATTTTAAAAATTTATGACTGCTGCAGTATTATAAACATTGCTGACTCAGGATAGCTCTTATATATAAAATAATTTATATAAAAGTGCGGTTTTACAAGTTTTGAGTTAAGCCAACCTCCACCCTTTCTGTTAAGAATACTGAGCGAAATCCTATTGAAAATAATGGATAAAATTTCTAAATTCATTACAAGAAAAAGGTAGCATACCTAAAACTGCATTAAAAAATGCGTAGCCTGCGCTGAATCTGTGAACAATAAACAAATTATTGCCAGATTCTGGACCCAAATACGAATTCAAAGCATATTATTATTGGCTGAATTGTAGCATTTAGCAAAAAGTATAAAATTTATTAGCACTAAAATAACCATATAGTACGCTTATAAGGATAAAAACTACATTTGCTTGAAAAACTCTGGAGATGTATGTGTATTTGTCTATAAAATTTTATTAAGGTTAAAATAAAACTAAAGGAATAAGGAATTTTAACTGTAATTTGAATATGTAGGTAACTATATATATATTATAAGTATGTCTAGCACAAGTGGTGAAAAAGGAATATTCATGATAAAAAAATCTATAATAATATAAACTATTAATCTTCTATAGAATTTACATATATATAATCCATACTATTTAAAATTTCTTTATACAAATAACTATTTATAAAATTAATTGGATGGTTTTGATAGCATTTAATGAGATTTTTATAATTATTTATTTATTGTTTTTTCTGAATTTTATGTATGTATATATAGCATAGTAAAGTCGAATAAAAAGAGACAAAATTGTACTTTCTACAAGGCTAAAAAAAGAAAGAAATTGGATTTTATAAGAAATATATCAAGAAAATAAATGGTGCAAAAATAAAAACAGACAAAACAAGAAACAGGCGCAGAGCTATTAAAATTGAAGATTCTTTGGACTAAAATGTAGACCTAAGTAGGCCAGTGATTTAGAGTAAAGCAATACTTTATGGATCCACTTCCCATATTTTCCACCAGAAATTTTCGACATAATAGAAAAAACAGAACTATGTTGAAAATTTAGGCCTATATCTAACACACTTGGATTGAACACAAATATATATATACATACATACACACATATATGTACACGTGTATATACTGTAAAAAGAAATTAAATCAGACAATTATCTTTCAAAAATTTAAATTATGCTTTCAAACGTCAGCAGGAAAATTCCAAACGAAAAATATCTTTTTCTACGCTTTTTTGTGTATTTGGGTATAAATTTTTTTTATTATTTTTTATTTTTTTTCGAATTCCATTCTTTATTTTCGCTAAAAACATTTTTTCATGAAATAATTGTAATATTAGTGAATGATTATTTTCACGAATATGTGTCATTCATTGTTAAAACAGAAGCATCTAAATGTTTCTTCTTCTTTCTTTATGTATAGCGTGGAATGACTCTTACGCAATAACAGTACGCCACCTGTCTCAAGATTTCCTGCGTAACAGAGAAATCACTAATTTAACTAACAATTTTCGATTTGACGGAAGAAAGAAAATGTAACCTTTTTCCTCCTTCACATGTCTTACTAGGTTTGCATAAATTCCATACTTACACGTGCATTAAACAACACAAATTAGGTGGTTCTGAATTAAAAATCAAGCTTTCCGAGAGAGAGAAAAGTTGTACAACAAAAATTAAATTTGATTTTATGTGATACATAGCATTAAAAAGAGGAAACCCCAAAACAGTTTTGCTCATTTAATTTTTCCTAACATACCAATGCATTTTGAGCTAGCTAAGATTTACTATTTTACTTTTATTAAAACGACTTATTCAATTCTTAATCCAAATATATATAGATGTTTCATTCTCAGTAAAGAAATACATTTAAAAATCTTTAAAAATTACAGAGGGATTTATAACCCTAATGTTGTTTCTTAATGGGACGTTAATGAACGATGAATCAATCAATGAATCAAAAATTGATTTTGGTGTGATTTTCCGTTATAAGCTGGTCATTTTTTGGACCAACATTAATATTGTTCTATAAATATATATAAATTATTATCGATATAAAAATCAAATATCAAAACTCGAATCACTTTAGTACTTATAAAAATTTATGTGAGGTTGTTAATTTAATTTATTTGATGCTTATTTAAAAAAAGACTTGAATTGCATTTGGTATACGTACAAATTCTTTGTATATTCAAGAACCGATACTACATATGTGTATGCGTACTAGTAATCTAAAACTAAAATTTCTTAAGTAGTCAATTAACAATTTAGTACTCTTGACAATATATGGTTAATATGTATACATTTTGTAAATATATTTAAAAATATATTGTAACCGAGATTCAAATTTGTATCCCGTAGTGTGGAAAATAAAGGCTACTGTACAATAAATGTAATTGAGTTTAAATGTCATCCCATGTATGTGTGCAGTATATGTATATATATGTACATGTATGTATGTATATACACACATGTATATATATATATATATATATATATAATGTATATATATGTATAATATATATAATATATATATATATATATATATATATGTATATATATGTATAATATATATATATATAATGTATATATATGTATAATATATATATGTGTGTGTGTGTGTAAACGCATATGTGCATATATATTTTCACGTATACTCACACATACATACACTCAGGAACATTGAAAATAGCGACCCAAGAAGAAAGCATCGGATTGAAATGAAATTTAATACACATAATGACACAGATGAGAGATTCACTTGATCTCAAAAACAAGACAATTAAATGAATACAGGGTGTGCAACGACACAAATACTGGGCAACTTCAATAGCGCGTTGGACAACCTACAGCTGCAATACATGCCGCCACACGGTCCGGCATTAAGTTGATTAGACACCTTATGTTGTCCTGAAGCAGATGGGCCCACAAATCTTGAACAGCCAACTCTAAATCATGTACAGAGAGACACGATGGCATCTGCCGTTTTAGCTGATCTCACACGTGCTCTACAGGGGACAAATCGGGGGAGCGGGCTGGCCATGGAAGAGTCTGAAAATGACGTAGAAAATCTTGAGCAACTCTTGCTGTATGCGGACGAGCATTATCTTGCTGGAAAATTGCCCCTGGGAGACCATTTAGGAAGGTTCCTACATGGGGTCGAAGAATATCATCAACGTAATGTTGGCCCATTAAGGTTGCACGCATCACAATTAAAGTGGACCGGCTATCATAGGCTATGGCCCCTCAGACCATTACACCAGCTGTGCGGGCAGTGTGAAGTAGAACAGTGTGTGTGTGTGTGGGGGGTAATTGTACCGCTCACCAGGGCGCCTCCATTCCCGTACACGGTTATCATCTGTCCCCAAAACAAACCGGGATTCATCACTAAACACAACCTTTTGCCAATCTGTGACATTCCACATTAATCTCGCTTGGCACCACTGTAGACGCAGTTGCCGATGTTCCGGTGTTAAAGGGAGTGGGCGGAAAGGGCGCTTCGATTTAAGATTTGCTTCTGCAAGGTGTCTGGAAATTGTTTGTGGAACAATTGCTACGCCTACGTCTGCTCGTATCGTTGAACGAGTCACTGTGGGGTCCACAAGTGCTTGCCGCACAATCCTTCGATCCTCTCTCTTCGTGGTCTTCCTGGTCGCTCCAGACCCGGTTTTCCGCGCTTGGGTACCTTCTCATGTCCACTGCTCCCAACAATTTCTAACGGCACACTCCGAACGATCCACCTGGCCAGCAACACGGCACGTCGACCAGCCTACAGTTTTCATCCCTATGATCAGGCCTCTCTCAAACTCGCTTAACTGTGAGAAATGTCTTCTAGCACGTTTACCTGGTATGTTTCGTTTACCAAAGTTTTCCTACAATCGGCGGGTAATCGTCACGTTTACGAATCTTCGAATTTGCGCTGGCTTATATAGCACCCTCTTCCTGATTGTAGCGCCACCTCGGCATGTATGAGAATGCGTATTGGCACAAAACTTGGATCATTTGCATATCACATTACGCTGTACTTATTTGCAAAATTTCGCGATTGTACTTAGCTTCCTTCTTGGGTCGCTATTTTCAATGTTCCTGGGTGTATATTCAAACACTTATATACACACACAAACAAGAGAGGGCTATCATCTCAGGAGATATGTTATTACTTGATTGTGTTAAAAGAGCTGAGTAGGATTATGTTAAAAATAAATATAAGATATATGCATATATATAGTGTACTTATTTTACAATTCTGTATATAGTCTAGGATTTTAATCTAGATTCTAATCCATTCAGAACGGTTCAAATATTCAGAAATTCAATTAATATTTTTAATAAAATCTAACACCATTAAAAGGCAATTATGTTTCTTCGAAGTTGTATGTTCTAACCGGATAATAATAAAATATCATTGAACTGTAGTTCATTTAATCTTAGAAATCAAAAACGTACAAATTTTTTATACTCTTTCTATTCTGGAAAATTTCAATGTTTCGGGAGCTTTCTAGATCTATGTCCTAAATATTCTTAAAAAAAGCAACTTGTATTGTTTTAATATCCTAATTTACTTCCGTTCTCATTAAAATGAATTTAGGATTTAAAAAATAATCTTTGTTTCTGCCATCATAAAGAATGTTTTATTAACATTTTAAAATTTCGCTTAAAATGTATTTCAACATCAAATTTACTCGCATAATGGTTTATTTATTGCAGCAGCTTCAGATGAAGAACTTGAAGAGAGGTACTTTATAAGAATTTTCCATTGTTTCACACGGCACCAATTTAAACAAATATTGAAGCGTGTCGAAAGTGGTTCTTTTTTTTTAATTAAAGAAGAAAATACATCGTTAACATTGAGACTGCATTGAACCATCACATTCTTAAGTTTCTCCACGTACGTAATAAAAGAATTAAAAAAAATCTTTTAAAAAAATGCAGTATCTACTGAATACTTCATTTAAATAGTGTTAATGTAAAGTAAAGCAGATTTCATCTTGTTTTCACTTCAACTGAGCAAATCGAAGTAAAAACAAAAATCAGCGAAATAAAATAGCACTTTTTTATATTTCCCCTTTTAAAAATTATAAGTGCCTTTGTTTTATATAGACACTGTTTCGAGTATTACAATGTTTTAAACTACAAACACACACGTTCTAGGATCATTCGTTTAAGGCTGTTTTCACCTAATATTATCGTAAGGACCCCACTATGTACAAGTTTTTATTTTTAAAAAAGATTTCTCATGATTAATACAAATTCGTGTAATCATAACTTGTGATTTTTTATATTGTATTGTCTCTTTAAAATTGTTGAATAATTAATAAATGCATTATTTTCACATTAATAGGTAATGTTAAATATCAATTTAGCATTACAAAATATGAGGCGAAGATCATCGAGCCTGTTTTTCTATAGAATTTTTTTTCTTTCTTGTATAAATGACAGCATAATAAAATTTTCTATTCTTTATAGGATATTTTTCGATTAAAAGAAATAGGCTAGATTTTTATTCTGTTCTTTAATATTAGACGAAGACTAATTTAATATTAGATTAAGTACGACAATATGCTGTATAGTTCAATTGGTTTCTATAAATACTTAAACTTTTTATACGTTTTATATGTTTACATTCTGTTTTTACAACTTCATTTGTAGTTAGTTCGCATAACTTTGAGATACTTAAGTTATTTTAAGGAAATTATTTTTATTAGGGAAAGATTAAATCATTACATTAGTTTAATTAATTAATTGTTTAACTTGTTGAATGTGTTTAAATTGAATCCACGATATTTGCAAGTGAACAAACAAATTTTCGCAATATAATTACATTGTTGTTCATGTTTGCAGAAGGATTCAATTTTAAACAAGTATTATTTCTAACAACTAAAATTGTTTAGAATTTCTTTCCATTATTTGTGATTATCTTTTCATTGTGTATGTCAATACATTTATCATAAAATAAATCTTATCTTTAAAATAATCTTCACTTTTTAAAAGAAATCTTCAAAAATCTACGATATTGTGTCTCTAATGCTATTTCTCTTAAACCCCTAAAACATTTATAACAAAAAGTCATCCTTTTAAAACATTTTGATACATAATAACATTTAGAAGTTACGTTGAGAATTTCAGCTTCCTTCAACAATTCTAGAAAAATTACATAAATTTTTCTCGATTGAATACAAGCATACTTTTCTGATTATAAAAACTACTTTCATTTCTTTGAGATCAGTTGTTTTGTATGGAATATTAATCAATCTGTTTAGTTTACTTTGAATTTTTAATTATTAAAATATTGTTTTTACTTAGCTATGTATTTATAAATTAACTTTTACATATTTTAAATTATTTGTTTATTTATCGCTAATCTTTATAAGTACATTTGTTATGTAAAATTAAATCTTAATGTAAATTTAATCATAAATCTTCTAGTAAATTATGTTTCTTAAAAGAAAGACTCGTCATACTTACATATTATTCAAGGAAATTTTTCAGTGGCACTTTATATTTTATTTGTTTTAATTAATTTTAGAATAAGTGCTAACATTAATTTTTATTCCATTTAGACATAATATTTAATCAAGTGAATTATCATTCGTTTCTTATTTAGCTGTAAATAGCATTGTTTTTAAGACAGTAGTTTGCTTAACGTTACATAAATTTCAAAATTAAAAAAAAATTGTTAGTCATGAGATGTTTTAAACAGTAATCATCACTTCTTATTACGCTTATTAAAAGCTATTTTCTTCGAAACTATTCAGAATTAATCAGTTAAATCAAAAACACTAACTAAAATATTACTTAAGAATAAATTAAAACTAATATTCTTAAGGAATACTCTGACTCAAGCTGGGGAAGTATTCGTAATTTCTGATAACAAACTTTTAATGGTAGGAAAGATCTAACATTTAGCACGTATAAAATGTACAACACATAAATTATTTAATAAAGAAGTACATCATCATTATTTTTAGTTTTTAAAAGTTCTGAGCATTTTCTATTTTTTAAAAAAGCTCCCTTATGAAGTTTCTCACGAAGTTATGAACTTTCTCTTCAAAGTTTTCAATTATTGTTCCTTATTTCACTCATTACAGTAATTTCCATACGATTAATTAAATTTTTTAAAAGTTCGCTTAATAATGATTTAATATTAAACTAATATGCATTCAAAAAAAATTCAATTAAATTGGTTTTTATGTTCGGTTTGCTTTTTTTTCATCTCAGTTTAAAAAAAAAGTTACTTGAAATTCGTCATTTCATAAGAAATTTGGAGTAAAATAAAATGCTGGAGCTCATAGTTTTATTCTGTATTACAAGTCTAGCCCTCCCAATATACAGAAAAATTATTCTTTTAAAATTTTTGGTTCCAACTGATCAAGCCAAACTGTGCCATTCTTATCTATCCTTGACTAGCAAAGTTTTTAACAAGTGCAATTGAATAATGCTATTTAAAAAATACATTGTTTAAAAACAAACCTAATTTATGTAATATATTCTTTTAATAATGATTCCTTGAAAACAAGTGCACAAAATAAATTAACTTTTATTTTTGTTTTCTTAAAATTACTTCATACAAGCCAATTTTAGTTTACATAAAAACTATTTTTTAGAAATCTTCTACCAAAGACAAAGGTTACAAAAATAACACCTGTTTTCCTTATACTTGCATTTTCTCATAAATGATCTTAATAAAAAGAAATTTGCCATTGTCTTCTTTGATTAGAGCTGACGGATACGCTTCGCTAGCTTTACCTGTAAATAATTACAGATTGTGCCAACATAGTTAAGAATGAAGAAAAGTAACTGAACATTCATAAATTTCTTAAAGCTTTCTCTATAAGTAATTTGTATAAATAGATAAAATATTCAAGCTGGGAAAATATATGAGTTATTGGGGGAAAAAAATCTAATTTTAATCGAAAACAAGCTCATATTTTGGCAGTTTTTTAATAGCAACATACAAAAAGAAAGAAAAGAAAATATTTAACATGTCTTGAAATAGATTATTTTATTAAAATAATCTAAAATAATCTGTCTTGAAATTTATTTTATTAAATTTTTCTAAAATAAGTCAACTAAAAAAATCAAAGTTCTCAAAATTAGTTTATAGAAAAAAAAAATACATTTCGTACAACTGTAATTACAACACAAAGAATTGAAAACTTTAACCAGTTATAAGTCTCTTATTAAGATTTTAGAATAAGAGAGATAAAATACATAGAACAATAAATATTTTTTCAGATAGTAGGTGAGTCGAAGCTTTTTTTTTTTCGGTCTGAGGGGAATATGATCATTTTTTATCACATTTTCTTTTTAAAAAAACTTTACAGGAAACGAACGATTTATTTCCTCTAAATAGTTGAAAGCCCTGTCCCTGTGTGTGAAACCAATTCTTTTTGAGTTGTCCTTACTCTGTGATTGCAGAATTATCTGAGAGGCGTATCAAAGGAAGAGCTTGACCCGTGGGGCTTAATGATTTTTTTCCCAGATTTCCCTTCCTCCCCTTTCGTATTCCTCAAAGTCATTCATGTATTCTTAGGTGACCAAGTACCGCTGTTTCTGAATAATTGATTTAAACTAATTCTATTAAATCTTGTAATTTATTTATCAATCCGGTTCTTCGAAAAATATACAAAAAAAAAAATCTTGCAGTGTATATTAATAAATTATGAAAATAATTTAATGTTTATTTTTGGTACCTATATCTTTAATGGTACTTGCTTAGGAAATATACTTGCAATTGCATACACATACACATTGCATATCTTCCTTATATTTAACAAAGATATCGTATCTCACATTCCAAAGTTTATAATCAAATTTCTTATCTAAGTCTGGTCTCTTAGTTACGTTTCTCAGTACTACCAAGATTTAAAGTCCTCATTCAATTTTCTATGATCTTAATATGAATTATTGCTGACAATAAAGTAATTTGCATTTTTTTCTGAATGATCTAAATTAGCATTAAACTGTTTGCATTAAAAGCAAAAATTGTTTGAAATTCAGAAATAAATCATTGTCTTGAAAAAAAAGGAAGAATTATAATTTCTTAAATTTCATTTGCCACTTAATTGTAAATTGGATTGAGTTTCTTCTTGTCAAAGTGAGTGGTCACGGTACCCTAGTTATTATGATCCCGAACTCGTGGGTGGCGTGTCATGGTTTCGAGATCTGGTGCCACTGAAGACTCGCCGTGTATAGGAGGCTGATGCATGCTACATCTGTCGAGCTCAAAGTTCTTCCTTTAGCGTTGTTTGGATAGTGGGTGCCAACTCAGGAGTCCTCTCCGTCACTTGACCGAGACTCAAAAATTACGAAGTCCGTCACCAATAGCTTTCGTGTTGCTTTATAATGCGACGTTAATATGACTTTCCTTACGCTTTCATTTTAGAATAAGTTCGGTCGGACATTTGTCTTAAAACTTTAGAATTCATTTGTATATACTAAAATGAATATAACGATGTGTGTGTGTGTGTAATAATTTAAATTGATTTCTACTCATATAATTTGAATTTCCTTTATTTATAGTATCTAATTCATAAATCCTAATACCCTATTCCGAAATGCATCTCAATTTATCTTTTTCTAAAGCATTAAAAACATTATGTTGGTATATTTATTACTGATTCTGCAGACCTTGAATTTTTGACAGATTTATTGGCGATTCCAAGAAATATAAGATCATTAATTGTTTTCTGCGCCTTATCAATAGGGATTTAGCAGGGGATTTCCCTTGGCAATGATGTCATTTCTATAAGTAACTAGTTATTCCCTTCGCCTAAACACGTGACTGTATTTTTTATAATGCATTTTTCCCTGTTCTTCCGTGCATATAAAAGCTTGATATTTGAACAATTTCCTCTCTTGCTTTTTGTCTTCGTTATGTAGTTATCGCGTCTCTTGTTCTTGTCTCATTGTTAATCTTCGTCAACATGTAAAGCACGTGTGTATTTTTTGAGTTGGTAGTTTTCTGTTTTGTGTTGTGATTAAGATGTTTATATTTGTGCGTCTATACATGTTTAATAAAATAGATTTCCTGCCATAAAAGACTGCCTGGTCAATGCAACATCACCATCATGTGTATATATAAATAAATATATATATATAGTCGCTTAAGATTCTTGATTTCTCCTAAGACGAACTGCCAAGATGAATATTTTTTTTTTATTTATAATCATGTACGTGTGTGTTTATATTTTTTAAGTATAATTGTAAGCGAATGTTACTATTTTCTTATCGCAATGATGTTTAATTTTTGGCAGCAAGACAAAGAATCAAACGGGATGTATTACAAAGATTCGATTTGTTATAGTTTTATGGAGCAGAAAGCTTTGAACGAAATTAGATACCTTCTAATAAAATGAATTACTTGAATTACGGATGTAAAACTATTTTCCTTTTTGGTGTTTAGATAATTATAACTAAAACTTTTTTTTCCTTTTTAAAATTATTGACGCATAACCGTTAACTTTCCTTCATGATTGTATTCTCGTTTTTATAGTTATTTTCAGTATCAGATTTGAATTTTAATCCCATTAAAGAAAGGTATTATGTGTCTGAAATATTTTAATATCTTAAGACTGTAAATTAGATCTAAAATGAGTATTATTAAAAATAATAATAGGGATATAATTGAACCAAAAACATTTCTAATATATTTTGATATTAGCTTCCACCAGTAAATATACCAGTAATTGTTGTGAAAAAATAATAAATAATTTTAGAATCGTCTAAAGAGATTCTGAGTTTATTACATGAAAGCGTAAAAACCTTTTTTAAACTATAAGCTTTTACATGGCTTCATATTTAAAAGGCTAATATGTATATTATTTTTTGATGAAATTTAAGCAATGTAATTAATTTAAAAATTTCAAAAAAAGCTTATTATTTTATTGAATTTTAAATTCACAATGCTTTTGTCTAACCTCTTTGATGATATGTTCCCATTTCTCTAACAATAAATGTAAAATTAACTGAATCTAATAGATTCAGTTAATCTTACATTTATTGCATTTAACATATATTGTAATTAACTACCCATCGTATATAGCTGTAGTTCTCACTCAAAACGTTTTATACACATTATTTATCTCTATTGAGACAAAAATATGTTTGCTTAGGAAAGAATGCATGTATAAAACGGTTCAAGACGCATCAAGCATTATGATTCAAAAATAATTACCATAATTAGTTTCAAGACAAAAATATGTATGGGAGAAATATTATCAGTCTGTTCTCAATTAAAATTTATAGCTTAAAAAATAAATTACTAGATTAAATAGTTAATAATTTTTCAAAGATCTAAAAATAGATTGCGAATATACTTTTTTATATTAATTGATTTCACACACATGATACTTGTTTCGTCAATATTTGTGTGGACTGTAAAACTGGTTAAAGAATAAAAAATCAGTCTTTTTGGCAACGCTAAGCCTACTTTATTCGTGCACCCGCTTTTGTTGGGGTACAGCTAGACAATGTCTACTTTTACAAATTTTTTACAGATGGCGCTACAGTGCGCTGATGACGTAACAATACTTTTACTATATAATTTTAAAAATTCAATGATATTTCATACATTGAATTTCAGCATTGTAAAAGTTTTTTGCCTTACAGATTCGCAATGGTTTGAAGTATTCAAGAGCTACAACCAATGATTCAGCAATTCTGTCTCTATTGTCTGAGTGTCTAAGATAAAAAAAAAAGCCCTCTGAGAAAACCAAAGCGCACATGCTTGTAATTCTCCTATGCTCTGTGAAGATTACACAGATCTTCGTGGAAATACCGACATTTTTCAATTTTTATCACTTTTTTTCATTCTAAGCTTCTGCGTTATCATTATCTCAGAAGTATTTGTTTCCGAATCAGCATTGTTCTTTATAAATATTATTTTTTACCCTCCATATTATAGGAAAGACTCTTTTTAACGAAATTTATTATTTATTTTTATTTATGAGGTCATTGACCTGTCTTGTTATGCTTACCTCAGCATTCACCCTGCATAGTTACATTTTCGTAACCAAATTTTCTGTTTTGTCTTTTTTCTAAGAAGACAAAATTCCTTATAGAAACAAAATGTTTTGATTCTTACTTTTCATAATAAATCCTACTGAATAAGAAAAAAAAATCAAACTTTTAATTTTCTAAATATAAATGAATATTTAAAAATGTTATCTAAGTATTTAAAATTATATAAGTATAAAAAGCAGCACACTAAATAGTTTGTAATACCAAGCTGAACCACAATGCAATTGCATTTTTTCTCAAATGCAATTGCATTGAAAATTTCGCATCGTTTCCTGTACTTTTTACAATATCACAAAATGTAGATATATTCATGTGCAATACATTAAAGACGTATATTTGACGAACAAAAATCTTAAATGATTTTGTAAAATCAATAATTTGAATATCGTATTCGTCATTCCCAGATCAGTTACGGTATTTGATTGTATGCACCAGATTAATCCTGATGCCTTTGGATTACTAAAAAGCTTATTTTTTGTTATTGTTTCCTACAATGGTTTTTCTCATGGACTTATTTTTACATTAATGGCATTTGTAATGCCGCAGTCTAACCAAAAGACTTATTTGCTCTATTCAGAAGCTCCTTTCTGAGTACAGAGATTGTTCCAGAAATTTTCTTCTTTTTTATACGTTGGTAAGTCTTTGATTACATTTTTTTAAAAATTTCGTTGGATCCAAATTGGCTTGCATGTTACAATATAGATAAAAAAAAATTGTAGGAATTCATGTCTTTATGATGTTCATCTACATTTGTTGGATATTCAAAATGAACTCCTAAACCCCGTGCTCAAACTGGTTACTAATAAGTTTTGCGCTAACTTTTGCCTTTAATATATCGTTCTTTATATTTTCTTCTATAGTTACCTTAATAATTCTCGTACTCAAAATTATTGATTAATCGATTATAATCATTAATCAGTAACTTTCATGAATATTTTTTCCTAAGAGAATCATGCCAATAAGTGCGTTCCATTATTGTAAAATCATCTAAATAATGAACGTACTAATATATTCCTTTGTATATTACAATTGTGTCTACGTATTTGAAAGTAAAAAGAAATTTTTATTTTATTGGACTTTCCTTCTTATTCTGTAATACAACACGAATGAAAAGAACGTTTATAATAACTTCGTTAATTGTTAGAAGCTAGAGATTTACTGTAAGAAAAATATAGCGCATAACTGAGTTTATAATCTTCGTTACCTATAGCATTTTCAGTGCTGCAGTCAAATTTTTGTTTTTAATCCTCAGAGAAAAGTCAATGGTAGATTTTTATGGATAGCTTTTGCTTAACAAGGTCTTACTGACTAGTTTTAATGATCTTACTTATTATATAAATCTTACTTATTATGTGTTCTTTATAAATATTATTCAAGATAGATTTGATTTGATTTTTTATTAATGTCACATCCTAGAGTATCGCGAGGGCTATTGACGACGGACCGCATAATTTTGAACTTCGATCAAGTGACGAGGATATTTGAGATTAAATTATATCATGTATTTTAATATAGTAAAAAAATCTCTCAACTTGAACACGATAAAATATTTTATTGTAGTTACAATAGCAGTATTTATGAAAAGAATCATTCATTATTATTTATTTAGGTTACTTCTTAAAATATATTATTTTAACCTTTTTGAAGATTTATTTATTTAAAAAATATTTTAGTTATATGAACCTTACTGGATAAAATGCTAATTAAATTAAATGATAAAGTTGAACTAAAAGTTCGCACTTGTATAATGTGCCCAAATGAAAAGATTAATTTGACATCTAAAAAGAGGTTGAAATATAACTGTCTATAATTATATACTGCCTATTGTTTATGTATGTGTCATAATAAATGGATTTTAGAATAAAGTACGGAAGGGAGCCTCGTAAATTGCTTACATTGCTCATTCATTGTATTCAATTTAACTTAAATGATTTGAAATCAATCTATTCTTGTGCTGCTGACTTCCGTTAATAATATTAATATTTCTAAAAGAAAAAAAATGGGAAAATTTCATCAGAAGCCTTATATGAAGAACTTATCTTTTGTCTAACAATTAAATATGTGGCTTGAATGCAATTTAGAATCAAACTGTACAGTAAAGCATTTAATCTGCTTATTTCAACTGCGAGAATACTACGTACGTGTTGAACGACTGATTATGGAAGCAAAATTCAGTGTATGTAGCTATGAACATGAGATTGCTTGGACTGAATAACGAAAGAAAAAATATAAAATTTGAAATAAGATATTTTAAATTGAATTTTAGCTTTTAATATTTTCTATGAAATAACTTTTTTCACTTGACGTATTCTCAATCAACAGTTTCCTTGTTATTAAGTACTAATTGAGATATTAGATGTTTTGCATCAAGGCTCACTCACAGACAAAAAAATCATTGTTATTATTAGATAGAATAATTATTTTTATTAAATAGATAAATATTTTCATTTTTTGTTTGTTTGTTGAAAAAGTAAAATTTTTTACTAACATTGAAAATTAGCATGCACTCGCAAGTATTTGAAAAGCAGAGTTACATTTTTCTCAGTAAAAGTCTGGGAGGAAAACATGGGTAAAATTGTAAGCCAATGTTGAAGTAATTATAATTTTCACGAGAAGCAAATGATATAGAAATTATTAAAACCAATGTTTTAAAACAAAGTTAAAGAAAAGTTAACTAATAAACCGCAGGTTATCTTTAATTAGTTTCTTGTATTGAATTGTGAAAAGAGCCATTATTATACTCCTATTATAGTATTCAGTTGTTTCTTTTCTGCACCGAATATATATGCATGTTTTCTATTCCTTTTACATTTCTCCTCTCATCGGAGATTAAAACGTTTATCATGCATTTAAAATTTATAATCCAACATATTACACGCATTAAATTTGGTATTTTACACTATTTTTGTAAGTTAAAAATAATTTTAGTCGTCGTATTCAACTATAAAATGTATAAATCTGTATTAAAGGACATTTTTTGTCATAAAAAGAATATATTTAAAGAAAAAATGTGGCTGTTATTTTTTTATCTACTCCCGGTATGGAATATAAAAGTTGACATTAATTTTTTTATTGTAGTCTTATAAAAATATAGTAACACTAACCCAAAATGTGAATTACATAAGATAATCATAAAACACGTTCTCTGAAAGCCACATGTTTTATTTGTTCAGCCACAACTCGGTAGGAATTTCAATATGTTGCGTAATTCCTTCTGCCATTTACAAAGCATAAAATTAACTTGAGGAAAAAGTGAGAATAATACACTAATTATTTGAATTTTTAAAAATGCTTTTAAGAAAATTTTATTACTCCTTTGCACATCATAATCTAATACTACAATATAATTCTCCTATAAGTGCTTTTTGGAAGATTTAGAGTAAAAGAACGGAATTTACAAAATTGAATTTTCCTCTGTTGAAATGGGATCACTTTCTAATTACAAAAGAATGTATGAGTTACTCATTTCAAATGCCTCATTTAGATTGATTTCATTCTTTTCGTTCAACTTGTTTATTTGTTTTCTAATTGTATTTTTCCTTTACTAGCTAAATGGTAATCGTGGCTGAATATTTAGTCTTTTTTCACTCTCTATCAGTATTAATTAGGGGTCATAAACAAAATTTTTTACTTAAATGTGACGTAAATCGAACGTAGTAGCTGTTAAATGTTCTGCTATATAAAGAACATTTTTATCTGCTATATAAAGAACATTTTTATACATTGAAGTCTGTGTTACCATATAGCTCAACAATTTTGACATTAGTTTTATTTTTGCTTAGTACAAAGACCGCAGAAGGAACTTTTAATTCATCTATTGAGTTATTATACCTAAAAAATAATATAATGAATCCCATCGCATATTTATTTTTTACCCATCTAAAATTTGTTTTTGTTTTGATGCTTCAGCATCGGGCTGTTTCAATGATATTCGCTCAGTGTGCCACGAATATTATGAAGGGGGCAATTTCGAAGCAAGTTCAAAAATTTTTGTAAATGCATGCATAAAATTCAAAATCTTTATGATTGGGCATACAAGTATATCAATGCTACACAGTAAATAAATTGCGATTAAAATATTCAGCAACATATATAACTTTTTAATTAACTCATAAAAGGGAATACCCAAATATTACAAAAAATGAGAGAAAAAAAACATCAACTTTTTCTATTCTCAGTGTTACATTTCCTCGAATCGAGTTTATTGTAATTGTTGTTGCAATAAATAATATTAAAAATAAAACTGATCATGGTTGCAAAAGCCTTAGAAAATTTAAAGAAAATTAGAGAGAAAATTTTTGGACGAAAATCCGACCATATTAAAAAAAAAAGAGATTTTCTAAAAAATAACAGGTATAGACATCTCACTGAATACTTAATTACAATAAAGAGGGGGAAAATAAATATAAATTTTTAAAGAACTTTTACTATTTCTCTCTTAGTTACAGACCATAATTTATTCATTTTGGCTTAATTTTTTGTCGTAATGGGTAAATACTTGTTTATATATTAAGGAGGATTTTAAAATAATTAAAGAAACTTTGAAGTGAGAGTAGTATAGCTCATTAAAAAATTTTTTTTTTATTCAGGGATGTACGGGTGAAAGTCATATTGTAATAAATCCTTAAAACGTAGGCATAGAAAAAAAACATTTTTACTCATAACAACATGGCAAAGTGCTTCCTTATAACAATGTCTAAAACAAATGTTGAAAACAGCAACCACGACCAATAATACGAGCTTTGCAATGTTTAGGGAGTGATCGGCGAGCAGCAATGTTTATGATGCTTTGCAAGCAGTTAATTACCCTCTACGAATGGCATTCTATCAATGGTACTTGACAGCAGAGTACATTGGACTTTCCAGTTCATGTTAGTCTCACAGATGAGACTATCAATGTTTAGGGAGGGATCGGCGAGCAGCAATGGTATGATGCTTTGCAAGAAGTTAATTACCCTCTACGAATGGTATTCTATCAATGGTACTTGACAGCAGAGTACATTGTAGTTGGACTTTTCAGTTCATGCGTTACTCACAGATAAGGCTATTTTTAAATACGAAGGTGTTTACGATGAGCAAAGTACTCATGTGTAGGTAAAAGCAATCACACACTACACGTGTAGCATGCATAATTACAGGCCACCGAAGATGGATCTCGTAATTTGTTACGTTACACGGCGAGTAAGATGTTTGTATTGTGGTAAACACTCACTAAACTTTCCCACCACGCTTCGTAGAAACTTCAAGGTTTAGATGGATTAAACATAAACAATAGTCTTCATTCCACAGGATGGCCTTTTGTAGAATCAGCCTTTGTATCAAAGTTTCGAATGAAACTCTGCCGGCCACGTTTACAACTGTAACCAGGAAACTAATGCGTCTCAGCTCTCACCAACCTTATTATTTAACACGCACAAAGCTTTTTGATTTAATATGTTGTTGTTATATAAATTTTTCTCTGTTGTTATACAGAATTACTGTAATACATACAATGAAAATTTGATATATGTTATGAAGAATACAACATCAAATTAAGTTGTAAGAAAAATTGAAATTGAAGAAATCCCCTTCGGGGTCTGAGTCCCACTCTCTCTAATGTGGTTCTAATATAAACCAGATGGGTGCTATACTTTGATCTTAAGAAATTTTGTGACAGACTGCACTTTGCATCTGTATTTTACAAGTATTCTATCCATGTATATATCAATTAAAATTTTATTCCATATCTTAAGGAATGTGTTTAAGCATGTTTCTTAATTTTCATGATTCAACTTAAAGATGAAAAATAGGACTCTAACACTTTTTTTTAACAATTTTTATTTTAAAATCATTCAGTTTTTCCAAAAAAGAATTAATGAAGAACAAAAGGGGTTAACTAGTACTTTTGAAAAAGTACATCTAGATTTGTTTTAGTTTCCTAGGCATTTAATTCCATGAAAATCATGTTATTTAATAGAAAATTTGTAACAAATGTCGAAATAACTGTAAGTATAAATTCTCTGTATTTCGATGTTACTATTTCTACTTGGAGATCGTTACTTAGTAATGTTGGTCACTTTATTTTTGTGGTTTCTCGATGCTTCTTTTTAAAGGATAGAATTTCAGGGAAATACAAATACATTCTTCCCAAACTCCATTGTTCAGTACAGCGATACAATTACTTCCTGGATATCTTCAAGGTCTAGGTCTACCCGAAATGGTATTGCTTCATTCATCGCATATCATGCATTCAATACAAATATTTTTAAAACAAAATAGAATCTTGGTCTATGTAAGCCTAAGCATACTGCATTTACGATATATCCGTTGATTACGTGGGAAGAAAGTGGCAATATTATCTCTTCAAAATAGTTCTTTCATGCGAACAATGAATGGAAAAGCCACAGTTTTTTTTTCTTTGGTAATCACGAATGTGACCTCTTTTGTACTCCATATAGAACTCGTTCTTTCACCTCTGAACAATATGAAGGAACATCTACTAAAGATGGCGTGATTGCTCCCAAAACTGATTCTTTTTTGAGTCAACTGCCTCATATTTATAGCCTTTTATACTTGTAGCTCTGAATAACAATCGGAAACGTATTGCCTTTGCAAAAAGTAAAGCAAAGAAGCAAAGCTTTGCAAAGAATTTCGTTTTTTCAAAACCAATGAGGAAAAATCCTAATTTTTTTTATTCAAATATTTTCAGTCACTCTAATGATAAAATAATTTCTATTAAAAATAGAATTGCTTAACCATTGTATCGTTAATTAGAACATTCCATTTCCAATGCATCTCCATCAAAACGTTTTTTTTTCTTTCAGGCAAAATGCTTGGCTAATGAACAAATAGAGTATACTCAGCTTCGGCTATGAGCACTTCTTTGAATGCGATATATGTATTGTTTAATGTTCGAAAGAGATATAATTTTCAAATGACCTCATTCGTTTTCAATGGGCAAAAATACCAGGCTTTCATCAAAAATTACTGTCTCTTCTCTCTTCGTAGATTTCAGGAAAGTGCCTCAGTACCATCCGCAGTAATGACTTTTAAGATATGCATAAAAAATCGAGTTTATTATTTGATCACTTTGAAATATTCCTAGATTTGTACTCCCTTAATATATACAGTGCTAATACTCTCAACTTGATACATTATTATAATTTTGCACAGAAGGAGTATCTATATTTTTCTCTCTTACTCATTTTATTTTTATAATTAATATATTTTTTTTTAATTTTCAAAAGAACGAAATTGTCTAAAGAAATATGATACTTCATTCGATATACATTTGGTAAAAAATTAAAGTAATTTAATTATGCGTTCAATTTTTTATATTCTTCATCTAGATTCAAAACCCTAATTTGAGTTTCAACGTTTTTAATTTTTAAACCTTTTCATATTAATTTCAAAAGTAAAAAAAGGCTTTTGGACTGTTTATAAAAATCAACTTAAATCCCATTTTACTGTAGAAAAAAGCTCTCGCCACACTCTTGAGAATACGAAGATACTAGTGTCACTAATTAGAGAGCTAAAGTCTTCTTTTTGTGCGTGTGAGCAGGGAAAGAATCAAAATAATAAATCTAATTTTAACACATTGTCAGTCACGCGATTAGTGTCTGACTATGCGGTAATCTCGTCATGCCTGTTTCCCTAACAATAACAAAGAAAATTTGGGAAACTTAAATTGCAATGCTAAATGAAATAGCAGGTTTTCGCAATTTTCGCTCAGAAATTTATTCTTAAAAAAGCTGAGAAAAGACAATATATTAAAATGAGTAAAAAAAAAAAATTTTCGTCTAGTTCAAAATTTTTGCATTTAACGATTAAGGGAAATTTTTCGATATTATAAACTGAAACTAAACGGATTTCAAATTTTTCTTATTGCCTTGTGAATTCTGCAGACGCGTATTTAATCATAGTATTAATTTTAAACTAATTATGATCACGCAAGGAATTCCGTTTTGATAACTCCATCAAAAACGTTCGTATGGGATAATTGATCTGGATTTATTTTTTTAAATAACTTGCTTTGTATAGTTATCAAAGAATTTATTTTATAATATAATTTCCAATGAATAATGCTATATTAAGATTCTAAATACAAATATATTTTTTGAATAAGTGTTTGCAAAGATTTTGTGAATCATCAACTGTTTTTTAGCAAATTGTTAGGGTTTATTTCTTGATCGCAGGAAATGTTTAAGGCTCCTTCTTGCTCGAAAATATTAGTTTTTCAAACTATTATTTACTGTTTTGAAAAAAAAACGTGCTGAAAAATATTTCAATACATTGAATGAAGGAGCAAATTTTTAAATCTTGTATACATGTACAATCATTTTTTCCTTTTCTATTATAATACGTAAGAAATTGGATACAGAAGCAAAAAGTATTTTATGCGTTACAATTTGGGTAATAATAAAAAAACTGTTTCTCTAATTTATGAGTCTTACAAAGCGTATTTTTTTTTAAAAAAGTGAGTCTATTATCTAGTAAATGCAGGTGTTGATAACCATTTTAAACATCGGGCTTCCTTTGTGAAGAAAGTAGATAGATATATCCACATGTTATCGAATACATTAAAAGAGTGAAATTATCTTTTACAGCTGACCTTTAATAGTTCAGTTGAATCTCTTGTTTTCATTGAATGCAACAATAAGAAGACTATCTTACTTGTCCCGTGCTTTCTTTTGGTGTAGACAACTATCTTTTACTTTTTACTTTCAAAAGGGATGGTTTGAAATTGTTGATTATCAGCACTTACTCCTATGGATGTGATAAAAGTCTCTGAAATAGTCTCTAAAGAAGTCTTTAAATTAAAATGACTTACTCTTATATTTATTCTCTTCAACAATTAAAATTCTTTCTTCTTCGCTAGAGATTTTATTTTTGTGTTGTTTTGCATGAAATAGTGAATGTGACAAACTTGTGCATTCAAGACTTAAATTTTCTGTTTCCGAGAATCATACTGTTTTATGTACTTATAAGATTATTTCAATAGCTTAATATATTCTGTTTTTCTTCCATTATAATCCACAAAAACTAAGAATTAACCTACATGCGAACTTGTAACCATTTCAAAATTCTGACCCGCCCAAAGTTTTGGCTGATAAGGTTATCGAGGGGGTTGAAGTTAAAGTAATTCTAACTGCAACATCGATTTTTAGACTAAAAAAATCTAATTATTTGAAATAGTTATAGAATACATGACCTCGTTACCTTAAATGACCTTAATAATTTAAAGATATTTTTTCGATTTCAGAGCATCTTGCGTTTGGGTCTCTCCCATTTTCTTTGTACAACAAAATTGTCAGTTGAAATAGTTTTTGTCACATAAAATTTCTGAAATAACACTTTTTACTGCTGTTAAAATGGGTGTTAAAATTACCTGCGATTATTGGTATTGATTGCGATTATTGATTACTGGTGATTATTGCTTATTGGTATCCATAATCTGCCTATAGGGCACCGCACTAAACAGTGATACCAGCTTCCGGGGATGTACTAGGTCTGCAATGGTTAATCATCAATTCGCTGCCCATTAGAAATAAAAATAAAAATAACTTTTTACTACTTTTACTAAATGCGAGATGAAGTTTTAAATACCTCGGACTGCTTAAGGAATAATCAAAAAACAAGAAAATACAAAATGAAATTTCAAATAATCTAATTATTGTATTATTATCCATCTAATTTATACTCAGCTCATATTTTATCGTTTTTGTTTTAATAATTTTTTTATCTGTTCAAGAGCAAATTACAGTATTTTTTTATTTCAAAAAAGCCCTGCTGAATGAAGGGAAATTAAGAACAATGGATATTTCCATTACATATTTCTGTTTTCTTAAACATTTGCAGTCAACGTTATTTAGAATTTGCTTAGCATTGCAGAGTTTAATTACTTTTCAAAAAGAAGAAACCAGTTGTATTTTAATGAATGTAAGGTTTTATTTCTTTCAAATGTGCATGAAAAACAATAAAAATTGCTTAAGAGAGTTTTTTTAAGCTGTTAGTAATGCTTGGAAAACATGGAAGAAAACTATAATCACTTTCATATTTGCTGTATTACGAAAACAATGATAAATTTGGAATTTAATGATCTTCTCGATTACATTATAATCCACTTCATTTTTATTTTATTAAAAATGATAACCGTTAATTAAATCTCTATTTAATTTTATTGTAATTAAAGGGCATTAAATGTTAAACTTACTGGTTTCTTTGTTCTTTCGGTGCCTATAAAATCAATTAGATGTTTAATTTTTTAATTGGCTTACTAATATTAAATGAATTAAAACAAATAATGAGAGACATACTTATGCTGTTGTTTTATAAACTACATGGAAACATAACAATGAGGAATTAAATAAAGAATAAAATTGATTAATTAAAAATATTGTTGTTAATTGTGACAAGAAAAACAAATAAATTGAATTTTTTTTGTGTTCACTCAAAAATATTTAATAAACACAAGAAAGTATAAATAAAATACCTCTCAGCCAAAGCATAAAATGTTTTGCCATAATTCGCGGCCACCGTCTTTTTTCTTTTTTCTCATCCAGTAAAACTGAAATATATTTGATAAGATAATGCTTTTATTCAAATCAGCTTGCTAGAAATGTACCTTTAAATCAGTAACAAATATATCTTCTAATATTTTAGTAAAAAGGAAATATTCTCGCTGTTAAAACTATTTTTGAATTGTTAGAATCTTTAGAATTGAATTTGAGAGTTTGAATTTGTGCTATAGCAAATAATTTATAAATATATTTAAAAACTGTTAAATAAGTTTTTTCCTACAATAACCGCTTCAAAAGAAATTCTTGTAAGAGTGTAAGAAATACTTAGCAGTTTTAATAATTCTTAAACATATAATAAAACAATTATATACCTATGTTATTTTATAATTTTGAACCTTCCACCATTATATTTGTAATTTTAAGAAGAGATTTATTTGAACAACCTACGTTTCAAATTTACTTAGTAAATATTTTGCATAAATGGAATCCATATTGTGCTTATCTTCAAAATAAATAACCGATTTTAGTAAAAATGCAATTCTTAAATTTCTATGAATTATATTAAAATGTGTATACATCTTTTTCCTAAATGCGTATGGCATTTATTTCATAGAATTATCTTTTTAGATTCTTTTCTGCACCTTGAATACACATAAAGTGGACATGTCGAAACTTTTGGGAGGTCAAATTGGCTTAGATGATTTTATCTTCGTCCATCGCAAAGGCCAAGCCAAAGAAGTAGAAATCACAAAGAATGAAGATGCTTTGGGATTAACCATTACAGACAATGGAGCAGGCTATGCTTTTATTAAAAGAGTAAAAGAAGGAAGTCTCATTCACGGACTTGGATTCATTCAGGTAATTTTACCTGTGCACTTATCATTTTTTTATCCTTTAAAATGACACCATGATAACATAATATTAATAAGATAGACAGAGATTAGAGAGATGTATCTTAAACCAAGAAAAAGTTTCACAAATTTCTTTTTAAGGAAAAAATAAATATACAAAATTGCAATATGTATTTTCTGAATTAGCTATTCAATTTCAATTTCAGCATAATCAAATTGCTTAAGACCAACCATTTATTAAATTCTAATTAATAGTATGTATTGTAATTTTTTTTCATTAGTTTTAATCAGTGTTTCTTGACCAATTGAAATTGTGAGTCTCATATAAGATAAAATAATACCAAAAAAATTGAGGACGCATTATAATTTCAACTGAATTCACCAAATAATCATAATTTTTAAAATGAACTAATTTTTTTTCATATGTTTTTCACTATGGTTTTTATAATATAAAATAATGATAGTAATAAAATCAGCAGTAATATATACGAATTATTTTTAAAAAAATACAATTCGCAAAATATTTAATTGAAATAATACCTGTCTACTGTACGGAAGTGTAGAGATTTAAATGTACAAACTAAAACTCTGCAAGTTCTTTGATTAACATACTCGAGGGATTATCTTAAATGAATTAAAACTTAATAAATATAAAACACTGTATTTATCATTACAAGTCAAATATGTAAATTGCTTATTTACAATGTCATCACTTCGTAATCCAGCTAAAAAAGCATATCATTTTATCTTTAGTCAAATTTTATTACTACATTATCTTCAGTATTGCATGTGTATATGAATAGTTCGTGTGATAAAAATTCAGTATATGGCTTTATTTAAGGTATCCGCCTACTTGCGACAACTTTTTTTTGAAAAAATGGAGATAGGAGGATTTTTTTATGATTTTTAGATTTATTTAGTATATTTTAAGGAAAAAATCATAAAATTGAAAACAGAATTTTTTTTATTATTATTAAAATGGGAAAAAACTGGTAAAATTGTACAAAAAATTACATAAACGGGGCCCGCTCTGTACAAATATTTTATGAACAAATTCTCAATTTTTCAATTTTGTTGTGTTTCTTTGTTATTCATGTTTGAAATGACCTTCAGGATAAGAGATATTTTAATTTTTACAAAAACTAGAGCACTTTATTTTAGTTATTATATGAAATTGCTTAAAAAAAACAGTGATTATATTCATATAAAAAGGACTGTAAATTTTCAAATAAAACAGTGACTGATAAATCTGAAGATCAAAACACTTCTACTGTTATACAAAAAAATTTAGCAAATTATTTTCAAAACTGTTTGAGCAATCGCAGTCCCCGTTTGAACTTTTCGAAAAAAACACATTTCGAGTAAAACGCATTTTAAAGTTTAACATCTTGTGTAAAGCTATGGCATCTGCTTTTACTAAAACACTTGTAGTTTCTGTTCTAGTGAATGGAAAATAAAAAAATGGTATTTTTATAAAGATAATAAGACGGCCTATAAAATAAAATCATAAATTTTTTTTTATCAATTTTTGAAAAAAATCATGATTTTAGGGTAGTTGGATACCTTAAGTGGAAGCATCACATGTATGAAACAAAATGCTAATGCAAATACGACCAATCATTTTCATAAAAGTTTTTGTAGAATCGAAGTAATTGCTCTTAAAATGGGAGTAAAAATAATATCTAACATCGAATCTCTGTCTTTTTTTTAGTTACGTAACGTACAAATCCGCAAATAATGAGCTACCTTAGAGGATATTTTTCTTTTCCGTAAAATGCTTCACTGCGAAATACTTTTCCACTTCTTTACCCAGTGACACGATGCGTTAAAACGCATCGCATCAAAAGTAATTGCTTCAGTAGAGCGCACAAAATAAGTATTCAGTAAATTGAACAATCGGAATGTTATCTATTATTGTATACCCCATCGTGATATTTCGAAATGGATAATATATCACCTCAACACGACTCATTTTTATTAATATCCACTTAATATGGCTCTGAGAGAGGTATTTCAAAATCATTCTTTTGAAAGATACATGCGCAGTTCTCCTTGTTGTTGAAGCACACCATTTATATATTCCAATTTGAGATGAAAATAACACATTTTTTTAAAGTAAAGAAAAGAAGAAATTGGGGTTTTTTTAAGAAAAATAAACAGTATATAAGCTCAGTTTTTAAAAAGCCATCGTTAAGACATTAACTTAAACATGTTTGTTTTAACTTTTCAATGTATATCATATGGTACCAAGGGACATCATGAAAACGTGCATGCAACATTTTCTCTAATTTTGATTATTTATAAAAGGATTAAAAATGAGTTAATGATGTTAAATTAACGGTAAAGTTACTCAAAATCAAATTAATTTCCCTCGTATCATTCGGTTTCATCTTATTTAAGCTACATTGAGAGCTAGAACTTCATACTATAGGAATTTATTTATACCGCCACACAAGTGATAATAATGCTCGATACGTAGCAACTACATCTGTTTGTACAAAACAATCAATGATACCAATATTCAATCCCAAACCACATATGTTGAGTCATTTTGGCAGAGAAGATGCAGCTCTAAATACTTCTTCAAAGATCTTTAAAACTGATACAAGAAAGGTTGCTCTTCGTGTAATGCTTCATGCTTATTCACGCGTGTCTACAATTATATTACTACTCCTATAAATAGTTACTTCCAACTATACATGTATAAATTATACGGGCAAGGAAAGAACTATCTGAAAGAAAAAAAAAAGAGATATTTTTTTTAAAAATGTTTCGAACTGTTCAAGCTCATTTTTTCTTGCAAAACAAATAACCATTTTAAGTTGAGATTGTTTAGTTTTTAAAATATTGATTAAACTAACGCAACGTTATTCACAATAAATATAGTCCAGAAAAACTTAGAGGCTATAATTTAACGAATTTATGTACATTTTGTCAGAAATTATCCCTCTAAAAGGTCTTATAAATTTTATACTTGTTTTTTAGGATGACTGTATATTTTTTAATTTTAGTGTTTTGTTTTTCATAAATTAGCGAGAAAGAATAATCCAAACTCTCCTCCTTTTTAGATTAAGTTTGGACATAACAACCATGCATTTATGTCTTTAAAGTTCATCAGGTTTCTAGAATTGAAAAAAAATGTATTGTTTGTACTACTTTTTTAAAAAAAAGTTCCTGAATATTTATTTTTTCAAAAATGTACAAAAAAATAGGAAAAATATTATCTCCTTTACCGAGATCTTGAGTCTTACAAAATTTTCGTACTGTTCAGTTAAACTTCGTTTATTGCTTTAAAAATAACAGAAAATATTTATTTTAAACTTCTATATATACTTTAATTTTAATAAAAAGATTTGATCCCAAGCTATTTGTTTCTTTGATAGAAAATTCAATTTTTGATTTAGTTTTGTTTAATATTAAAGTGTCTGTACTTAACACTGAGTTTTGAAATATTTTGATTATTATCACTTTATACTCAAATATTATGTTATGTTAACATCAATACAAAATATCCCTTTATTTTCCTAAGATATTTAGCCCTCAATTTACCTAGCATATGAATAATTCTAATGTGATTTTCCTTAGACTATATAAGTAAGTTTAAAACATTGAATAGAGAGTCTCAACAAAGCTAATATATTTTTATATTAAATATGTAGCCTTGGAATTTTTATTTCTTTTATTTTTAATGTTTGTATTTTGTTCCTAGAATAGGAGATTTTTACAATAAGCAAACTGTGCATTCTTATTACAAGCAAGGTATTCAGTAAATTTTGATTGCATATCGAACTGTTATTGATTTTGATATTTAAAACATGAGTTAGCAACTGAAGTTTGACCAACTAAATCCATTAATACCCCCCTCCCATTACATACACTCGGTAACATAAGAAACAACGCACCAAGAGTTATCCGAATGGGACAAAATACGTAGGTACCTTGGAATAGAATATGAAATAATTAAATTTTGGCTAAAGTGATTGACTATCTTTAGCTCTAGTGCATTACAACGGAACATCAGAATGGTGCATAAGACAGAAGACACTCCAATGCAAAGGCATAAACTCCATACGAATGAGATTTCGTCAACCCGGGGTGGGCTATACCAGCGTCTAGCAAACGGATCTGCAAACGGTACGGCAGATTTCACCATTTGAGAGAGGACTTGCAAATGGACTAAAGAAAGCAAGGTGGTCAATCGCAGAATCACTCAACATTTGGGTTAGAGAAATGTGTGAAACATGACTGTACAGAGTGTGATTAAGATAACGGTCTATCCCCCCGTGAGTTACGACAGAACGTGTGAACAGTGATCACACATCCGAACGGACATACAGTCCCTAATGTATCCTTATCAACGACCTACCGTGTAACAAGGACGCCAATGACAGCAATGGTAATCGATTTATCATATTTATAAACATTCAATATGAGCTGCTATCAAATATTTATGTAAAATAATTCGTTGAAAAAGGTATTGCTCCAGTACGATTCAAATATATCTTTCTGAATAAATCATCACGGTTTACTTGTTCCAAGCCTTGAACAAATGAGAGTAAGATTTCTTATGAGTCCAGGCCTTGCAGTAAATGCATTATAATGCAGATGACAAAATCTATACTTTAGACAAAGTATATTTTTTGTAGCGGTATGAAACGATATTATATATATACATTTGAACTAAATATGGTCCTGAGTTTGTTCAATTCAAATTTGGATCTGGAATCACCATTTGTCTTCCTTTACAACTAAAAAAGCTATAGTTCTTGTTACTATTGCAATTAAATTATTTGAGCTTGAAAAAATAGTGCTTGTGATTTTTGTTCAAACTGTTCATTCGTTCTCCTTACACGCTTCAAAAAATATGTGATATAATCGTCATTTTATTTGTTGCAATTACTTGACTACAGATGTACACGATTCTGAACAGTTTTTCCCTCAAGTTCTTGTAATTAGTTCTTTTTAATTTCCCGATTTCCAAAATTTTGTAAATAAGCTACAATTAAAGAGAAAACAAATTTCAAAAAATGTACTTACTTCCCATTTATGCCATACACAAATGTATGACATAAAAATATATTTCGAATCAAATCCCCCAATACTGCTACACACGAAAAATATTCTTAATTTGCAAAAGATCAAGTCTCTTCAAGGCATTTCACTATATACAGAATATTTTCTTAATGACTTACTCAAAGTTATTACTTAATTAAAGAGGTTAATAACACAACATATATTTAAAATTTCTGACCTTGTATTTCTTTTGTCACAATTGTTACAGAGTTTATGAGAATGCAGTCTGATACCATAAGCAGCCTTAAGACAAACTCTGTTTAAGAATATGAAAATATAAAATAAATGGTGAAAATGTGGCACACCTTAAAGCTAGCAATTTGTCTACATCATATGAAAAACAATATCCATGCGCAATTGCTCATCATTCTGATGAATAACAGAATTTTCATGAATTAGTGTTCTTTATTTTAATATTTTTACAATGGCTTACTAACAGCGAATTTCGGAGCTAAAATGAAATGACTAAAAGGACATTTCTACTGATTTCATTCTATGATTTTTGTATAGCACTGTTGAAGGACTTTGAGATTCAGTTGGATTAAAGGTGCAAAGTCTCCACAATTCCACTAAGGGGTATTCTGTGGAATTCAAACACAAACCCACAACTCCACTGCCACAGGTTACCTTGCTTTTATTGATGACCCATTTTTTTCAATTCCTTCTCTCTCTATTAATTCACACACTCTCCCTATATATGCATACATATATCTTGTTCAAATTTTCAATCGTTAATAAAATACTTTTTATTCATCAACTCAAGTTGAAATACATTTTTTAACTTTGTTTTGGATTACACTTGATGTTTTTTTCCGTTTTTTTTCAAATATTAATTTTCCTTAATTAAATTTTGCTTTAAAATTTTCAATTTATTCTGCGTTATTTTTGACGAAGTTACAACTAGCTGCAACAAATGGCGCCACCAAAGTAGGAATTAACCATTTTTTTGTATTACTTGTTTTTTATTAACTTGTACAATTTTATCAATTGACAAGTAGATTTGTAACCTTAGAAGGACAGACGTTGTAAATTTTTGAATATAATTCTGTGACGTTTTCCTTTTCACGGATTATTTATGAAAGATTTCCTTTTTGAACTTTTTAAGTAATGCGTTTAGTTATCTTTTAGCTTAATCCACCATGTTTTGCCAATAAGTCTAAAAGGAATAGCATTGTCTGGAAATGTTGTTTGGCATCTATTTTAGACGCTTTAGCCAATATTCCTGCTTTTTTTATTTCAGAATTTGTATTAAACGGAAGTCGCAACATCATTATGATGAAAATAAATTTTATATATATATATATGAATTAGAGTATCTAAGGTTATTGAAAAAGATTGGAATTAAATTTATGTATATAAAATCGATGCACCATCTATTTTTCCCAGCAATGAAGAAATTAAATATTTGGGAAACTGTATGTACCAATGAATATACCATATCTTTTATTAAAAAAATATCACACAGTATAGGATTTTAAAAAAGGCTAATATATATGTACATAATATGTTATAAATATATAAGTTTGATGTATATAGTAATATATATGCTTTAAATGCAGGTCGGAGATCATATAGAAAAAATCAACGATGTGTCAATGGTTGGATGTCGACATTTTGAAGTGGCCAAACAATTAAAAGATATTCCTAAAGGAGCTGTTTTCACACTAAGGTTGATTGAACCTTTGAGAGCGGGATTTTGTAAGTATATTTTTTATGTGTGTGGATTACACACAGTTTTAATGAAAACAAGACACGTTTTTTATTTTTGTCAGAAATTATTAGGTTCACAGACATCTTTTGATATCTGAATGCATTTACTATATTGCTGCGTCATTCTTTTCTAAAAAAAAGCTATGCAAAAGACGTAGCATCTAATAATTTTCGAAAAATAACGCCATTAAATATTTAACTGTACAAATTATGTTATTTTTCGCTTCTTTTTTTTTTTTTTTTTTTAAAAAGAGCAATATCATAGTGACAAATGATTGGATGGATCATTACAAACATATATAACTACGCAGATACGTGATAACTGCTTTTTCTCTGCGTTAAATGAGCTTAAAAGAATATCTTATCATGTTGCGTACTGTATACCTTGTTATGAGTAAAATGTATATGATATGCAACATCATTAGAGCTAACGGAATATAATTGGAAAAGATCAAAACTAATAAAATTCGCCATAAAATCAAACTAATTTTCCTTATAACTGTAGAAAATAAAATTTTCAATGTGATGAACACGTGAATAATCTAATCCGAGCAGGGCAATATTCTTGTATTGTATTTAACAAAAAAAAAAAAAAAAAAAAATAGATAAGATCTTGTAAAATTTCTCTAATTTATATTTATCACTGTAAGACAGAATAAGCATGATGACTGGAAAATGTTAACTTGATTCAACAAAATACCGTTTTCTTTGTTTCAAAATACACTCATGTCCATAAATTAAGGATAATGCAGAATCACACAGAAATCGAACTCTAAAATAAAAATTTCACCTGTAGAACTATCACACACATCTTGAAGAAGAATATGCAAACTACAGGAAACCACCAGATGGCGTGGATAGTACGTCACAATGACGAGAGTGTCAGAGAGGGGTATATAAGGAATGGTGGCAAAGAAGTAAAATTGTTCACAAGCACTTCAAAAGCCTTTCAGTGTAATAACCACATAGTTATGGTACAAAGGAAGCATTTGGATGATTTTTTACGTGGTAGAATTATTGGACGACTGGAATGTGGACGTACCCAGCTGGAAGTATCCTTGGAACTTGGAATCGCCAAGAGTGTCATCTCCAGGCTTTGGCAACGATTCCAAGATGATGGTAATGTGAGTAGATGTTACAGCACAGGTCGCCCCCGAGTTACAACGCCGAATGAGAACCGGTATATTTGGCAGTTACTGCCAAAAGAAACAAACGGAGCACAGTATTAGGCCTGTCTTGTTAGCTTTCATCAGCTACCGGTACGACAGTTTCAAGGCAGACCGTGTACAGACGCTAAGGGCACAATGGTCTATATGCTCGTAGGCCTGTCAAATGTGTTCCACTTACCGCAACTCACTGTCACCTGCGATTAACCTGGAGTAGAGAGCATGCATTGTGGAACCACAACAGTGATCTTGTGTGATGTTTTCCGACGAGTCCAGGTTTAGTTTACAGTCTGATTCTCGCCGTACTTTAATATGGAGAGCGCTAGGTACCCGTTACTACCAAAAGAACACCAGTGAACGACACCGTTACGGTGGTGCAGGATGCCTCATTTGGGGAGGAATTGTTCTTGGTTCCAGAACTGACCTGCATTCAGAGTGTAACGATGACAGGCCACATCTGTCGGGATGTCATTCTGGAACAACATGTACGTTTGTTTCGGGGTGCCATGGGGGCTGAATTTCTGTTTATGGATGACAATGCCCGTCCTCACTGTGCAAACATTGTAGACGAATGCCTTCAATCGGGGGATATCACCGTATGGATTGGCCAGCATACTCACTGGACTTGAATCCAATAGAGTATGTGTGGGATATGCTTGGCCGACGAATTGCAGCCCGTCAACCACCTCCCACCTGTCTACCGGAACTTCGGAGGGCATTGCTTGATGAGTGGTGTAATATTCCCCAAGATCAGATTGATAATTTGATACTCAGCATGCCTAGGCGTTGTAAGGCTTGTATTGCATCATCCGGGAGACATACTCCGTATTAACCATCATACTAACCAAGTTATACTGTTTTTTGTAAATAGGTTCTTTTTTGAAATTTGCTCCAGGGACTCTAAAAATTGCAAATTTTATTAATTATGTCAAACATATAGCATCTTTTTTGCTCTTTACCTTTTGTTTAATAAATAAACTTTACAAATAAGTCAAATTTGTTTTGCTTCTGTCTCTTTTTTTTGCCTGAACTTCATTATCCTTAATTTATGGACATGAGTGTACATTTTGTAAATGGGAAAAAAAATTAAGGAGTTGCAAGCTACTTATGTAAAAAATAGATTAAAAAGATACTGCTTTTCTGGGTATGGTGATTATTAACTTGATTGTGTTGTGTGACTAATCCTGTGATTGTTGTGAAACTAATCTTGTTTGTATTTCAGTTAACTATGCTATTAATATTCCTATCATATTATATGCAATCAAACTTGTAAAATGTTCCAAATGTCTTTTTTGTTGTTATTGTTAAATCTTATCACCATATTAACAGCTGTGATAACTTGAACCATCAGGTCATATTTTAAAGTATCCACCAAAGTATTCATATTTCAATCCACCAAAACCCATTCACCATTTGACCGTGGCTAAAAATACTGAAGTATTTCGCCGATAGTCCTAATATAACTCTTGATCGTTGTTAATTCAAACTGAAATAGTCCATTAAAAATAGCAGAGTGAATTATTGGATGCAAACGTTATACCTAACTTCATCTCAAAAACCTTTTGTAGCACCATGTATAAAACTTGAAAGTCATGTACCAGGTTACTATCTTGTTATCAGGCTGTAGCTCAAAATAATGAGTTTTATCCTCAATATACTATATAGTTCTAGAGAGACATTAACTCGATAAAACCAATTATTTTAAACTATCCATTAAAATATTTTTCTTTTATTATTAACTATTTGATTAATTTTCAAACTCATGCTTCGTTGATAATATCTTGAAGACTCTTCCCCATGAGTTCCTATAAAGTTCTTGTTCTTGCAGCTCACTAGATAGAATATTGTACTCGTTTTTGTTAAATATAGACTTCCATTTATTAAAGAAGCTTAAATAATTATTTTCATTTGTATATCTTTCATTAAGTATAATTAATCTTGAATTCCATAAATATTCCTTACTCTTTCAAAGTATATTAAGTTAAATGGGCTGTATTACTTTCAAAGAAAACTAACCACCAGCTGAAAGAAAGAAATGTCAATTATCCATAAAATAAGTATTTTTATATCAATGAAAAAAATCATATATGATGTTTATATTAACTCTTAAGACTTTGAAAATATCTATATCTTCAAATATTTAATTACTTTACAGCTCACATAGGCCCAAGAAGTGGGACCGTTTCTGGAGGAAGCAATAAAAAAGGAAGTTTTGGCTCGGGTAAAGAAACTCTCCGGCTAAGAGCTAAAGGACCTGCAACTATAGAAAAAGCAGTAAATATAATGAATCGTATTCTTATCAGATATATTTTGCATTTAATGCTATTTTTGCAGTTTTATTTATATAATTTGTTTTTCAAATAGCCAAATGATGTTGTGCAAGCAGCAGTAGAAAAAATCAACAGTCTTCTCGAATCTTTCATGGGAATAAATGATTCCGAACTAGGTAAAAATAACTTTTTACTTCTCTCTCTGAGTTTTCATTTAATATTTTCTAATATATAAAATAGTTAAATTGATAAAATTGCGTCTAATAAAGTTACATTGTATTTCAGTTATTTGTATTGCGAATTTTTATTACATAACACTTTAGTATTTACTCGGCAAAGACATGGTAGAGTCAAAAAGTTCCTGGAAAGGTCAATTACAAATTATTAATAAATAGAACAATCATTTAATCTTATTGGCCTTCAAAGTACTTTCCTCCTACATCTACACACTTGCTCCAGCGTTCGTATAACTGTTTAAAACACTTCCGGAATCCTTTTTTTTTTAGAAGTTTTTCAGTTGTGCTTTCATCGCATTTTGGATCACCTAATTTGAATCCACAAAACGATGTTCCTTCAATTTCATTTTCAGCCCTGAAAACAGATAAAATCTTCTGGTGCTGGCATCGCCGCTTCCGTATGCTTTCTTCAACATCTCGAGCGTGCCAAGTGATTTCTTGAGCAAAACGCAGAATTTGATGTTCACACGCTGCTCCAAAGACGACATTACAAAATCCGACGAATGAAAAATTCGCTTTGTCAGAAATGAACTGCAGATAATGGCCAAAGTACACGAAAGGAATTCTAGATGGCTGTGTATTTTCCTTGTTAGTGCTGTCAACCCTCGACAAAAATATTTCCCCTCCAAAGAACACCAGCGTGAATGTAGGTGACCATTCCGTTAACTTTTTGACTCTAGTAGTACATGAAAAATATAACTTCATTTATAGTTAGTCATAACACTTCTGTTTATTCAAACAAAACACACTTTATTCAATCAAGGCATGCACATAGGTGGGATTTGGGGTTTCAAACCCCTCCCAAAGACTAGCAGATTTTTAATTTTTGCATAAAGATAACGTCTCACATTGCTTCCATTATGGGTTTTTTAAATTTAATCTCTCTCATGAAAGTAGTCTGTATACGCCATTGTATTCAGTCAGAATGAGGACCCTAAGAGATTATTTTCTTGTTAAGGCTCATATGGAACTGCAGGCTTTGTTAAACTCTTGGGTACGCAAAATTCTTAGCTGTCATAGAAAGCATTACTTTTATTTTAGTATAGTTCATAATATCTGTTCTAGAGAGACACGTATAGAGCAGTTGTAGTCAATTAATCAACACTATGAAGATCTCGTAAATAAAGGAATATGTATCATTTAAATACAATCCAATGAAAAGTTTAAAAGTTTTCCTTACGGAAATCGGAGATCTCTTTCGTTGTACATTTTAAAGATTGTATTTAATGCTCAATGCAGCTTTAATAAGTTTTAAGTTGTGCATGTATTTCGCTCTGAATTACAGTGTTTCGCACTTTCATTCGCTGAGGATATAGAGAGTAAATAATAAGCTTATGTTCGTATTAAGAATTTATATAATCCACATCAAACTTAATATTTTTAGTTATTTAATATCTCTTGTAGCTTCTTCTCTCGTAAAAAATTTGAAAAATAATTTTGAAATTAAATTTTTCAAAAATGGAATTTGGATCAATAACACAACTTCAATATAAATCGTTTATGTTCTCATTTTATAGCCGAAATTTTAAGTAATCTTCTTAACAGGTTTCAAGTTGTTCCTTAACTTATATAGTATAGATTAGTAGCGATTCGTGTAATTTGTGCAAACACACACCGTCTATTATTCTCTTAGATCATTGGTCTTTAGACTGTGTTCCACGGAGCCCTGGGGTTCCACGAGGCTTACCAAGGGGTACCAGGAGTAAAAAAAGAAATGTGTGTGCAAAAGGGATTCACATTCTCTATGGAGTTTGTATCACTACGATTCCCATGGTGGATCACACTTACTACAGGTGGGGGAGGGGGTTTTAGAAAAGAATTTCGGCACAGGACATGCTATCTCTTAAATTATTTCCTGCGACTTATGTTTCTTATACAATATGAGTATAAGATCTCTTATACTTATGAGTCCAGTTACTATTTCAAGCTATACGTTTTGGAAAGGATTAGCCTCAACAAAAGTGATACAAAATACATTTATGTTTATAATTCATGAGTTATTTCATTACTAGCATGCTATGTTTTTGCATGCGAGTTTTCACAGCTTGATTACACCTTAATCTTTCAAAAAAAAATTTCGAACAGCATTGTAATTCAAAAAAAAGATTTCATTTACCTCTCATATTGAAACAAATTTTTTCGGTCGCTTACAAAGGTCGATAGTAGTTCATTTAAAATACAAATATTAAAATGTTTTAGAGTACATTCGACGATTATTTACTATAAAATAAAAGGATTCTAATAGAAATAGATTTGCTCGAAATTGAAATAAAACATAGTTATATTTATCAGGATAATTTTGCTTTGTGTTTAGGGATAATTGAACAATTCTATATTTAATTTATATTGCTTCAAACTGTTGGAGAATTTTCAAGGGAAAAATTTTTCTCTAAATATATATATATATTTTCTTTATTCTGTACATAGTAATAAATGTGAAATAACTTTACATAAAGTACTTTTCAAATATTGATCTACTGTAAGTATTATTTTAAGATATATATATATATATTCTTCTAAGAAAGAGATAGTATATGGGGAATGGGTTTCCCAAAACTACCTTACAGTTATATGGGTACCGTGAGTGGAAAAAGTTTGAAGACCACTGTCTTAGATAAATCTATAACCTCCATTGAGAAAAATGCAATTTTTACAACAATTTACTTTTAATCATATAATTAGATATTCAAACGTTTGAAAGTATTTGATCTACATTTCTTGTGTATAAATTATAATCTCCAGTTTAATCTTTTCCTCTTATAACTAAATTTTGTTTTCTGTTTTCAGCTACTCAGATTTGGGACCTTGGCCGTGACAAAGCTAATCCTCATGATTTTGTTACTGCCATTGACAGTTCGGATTTGGAAGCATTTGGTTTTACAGATGACTTCGTTTTTGATCTTTGGGGTGCTATAAGTGATGCGAAAACAGGACGATTGAAGAAAGACTCTCACAAAACACCTATGTAGTTAAGATTCTGCAATATATTTAGACTATATAAATCTGAAGAACTATACTTTATACAGCTAAATTTTATATTTAAAAATATCTAATGATTTAAGTGATATAATAAATGTTGCCATCACATGTCATATTTTATTTCAAATTTCTTCAAACTATTTGATACAAAAATTCATAATGTGTTTCAAAATGTTAAATATATATATATATATATATATATATATATATATATATATATATATATATATATATATATATATATATATATATATATAATAGTTTTCTTGTCTTTCTTGTGTTTTTTTTTATTTATAATTTATATTTTCAAAAAACCATCAAGAGAATGTGTTACATTTAGCACTCGCAAATTCCACATCTAATATAACTTCATATTTACAATAATAAGAAAATGATGAATATATGATGTTTATAAATAATCTTTCCGTTCTTCTATTTAATTTTGTTTCAAGATTTTATACCAATAAACTCCAAAGCATCTACTGTCAATTTACTTCTTAAAATAAAACGAACAATTATAATACACTGAAACGCATTTACAACAGTGCTTTGTATTTATTGAATAAATAATAACATATTGACAGAATAGGGAATTTTTAACTCCTAGATAAAATTTAATGGATTGTTTTTTACTTCATTATAGTTTATATTCACTATGACATCAAGGAACTATAACTAATGCAGAGAAAAAAATTCTGACTGATTGCTGAGATTTCTCTTTTAGAGATCACTTATGCTACTCTGAGAAATATTTTGTTGAATTAGAGTTAGCGCAATTTACACTGTAAATGCATTTCTCAAATATTATCTTAATATATTCTACGCTTAAAGAATAAAATATTTAACACTAGATAAGACGTACTAAGTCATCATGTGTTGGCACTAGATACACGATACACAAAGGAAATTCTTTCCAGTTAAATATGTTTTTCATCTTAAAATATTATGTAACTTATCATGTTGGAATGCACAGTTGCACAAAAAATAATGTTAATAATCAAATTATTTATAGTTAATATTAATGTCACACTCTTCAGCAACATACCAGACTATTAAAGACAGATCTCGCAATGTTGTGCTCCCATTAACTGATAAAAGCGATAAACTAGCACAATCATGGAAGGAAGGCATAAAATATTGAATAAAAGAGATCCATTATATTTTCCATATATAAAACGTAAATTCTCTAAGTATTTATATAGACGAATATACTTTGCTCTAAAAGTATTTGAAATTATTCTTAAAGAATTGATACACACTTTCTACGTATATGGTCACTGCAGGTTTTCTCCTTGCTGTATTAAAATGCTCAAAAATTTTGATTACAGACCTTATATATAAAAAAGCTTATCACAATTATAGATTTACAAGCTCCTATTTTGAATTGTAAATCTGATGTCATTTTTATAGAATTCCTACTTTCCTTCTAAAATTAGAGCAGTGGTCAGAGAAAAAAAATTGGAGCATTATTTATATTTTTTGAAGATTCAGTTTCAAAAAATGAAGAGTGACTCAACGTATTACAGGTTATACTTTTAGAAAAGTTTTAGCTATTATTTTTAGCGAAATTCCTTCTGAGTTTAGCGAGTTTTTAGCTACTTCTTTTGCAGGGGTTTCTATTGACATTTGAAAGTGAGATTTGACAACCATGGTAAACTGGTGATGTAACACTTCAGTTTGTTGATATTGAATTGCGTTGCCGGTTTGTTCTTGCTTTTCCTATTTTTTCCCAGTGATATGGAAATGTAAATAGGGACGTAAATAAGTGACAATATAGTTACAACGGTCCTCCATATAGGCATTAATCATCAGTGGCGGTGTGAGACCTGAACTTGATGTGGGCAAGATACATTTCGCGAGGCCCTCTGATGGCGTAAGAAGAGGGTTTATAAAATTAAAAAAAAAAAAAATTTTATTCATAGAGAAGTAAACTAAACTTTTTACTCATATACTTTTGGCACAAAAAAAATAATGAAAAAAAAAAGTTAAAAATTAAGGAAACTGAAATTTTCTACCGTTAGTTTTGCTGAAATCCTTAATGATTGGTTCGTAATTTATCTTAGATGCTATATCTGATTCAATAGATAAAACCTCCAAAGCTGAAAGTCTTTCCTGACTCATAGTATTTCTTAAACAATTTTTTTATCAGTTTTGATTTTGAAAAGCTTCTCTCAGCAGAAGCGGTACTTTCAGGCATTACTAACACAATTCGAAAGACAATGTAAATATTTGGGAAAATTTCCTTCAAATCACTCTCTATGATATATTGAAGCAGACGTTTCACGTCTATAATGTTGTTGGGTAAATTTGGGGTCTTATTTTTTAATTCTTCATATAATTTATAAGGTTGGAAGTTCCTGTTCTCACCTACTTGCAGGACTGTGTGTAAATTTTGACCGTTTTTCAGTATTTGCTCTTTTGGAATATTTTTAAACTTAAGTGACAGAGAAAACCAATATTTTCAAAATTTTGATTTAAAGACATAAATTTTGAATCCATATTGCTTATTACAGAATCAATCATGGTAATAAAAAAATCTGTTTCATACAGGCTTTTGACAGACTCTTTAGGTTGATAGCCGCCTTCATAATCAAACATTCTTTTCTTTTTGGCTACCCTTTTATTTTTAAAATTTTTTGGCAAATCATAACTGCTTTTCTCAATTGACCTACGAGCGTCAGACAAGCATTTCCGAACCCAGTTTGTCGATACACTTTGATGCAGCTACAAAATGTACGCAAATGTTCAAGAGTAATGCATAAATGGGCTTGTAAAGATTGCCATAATTTGCTTATGGATTGACACGCGGCAATAACTCATACCATACATGTAATAATACGATAAATTCCAAACTGAACATTTCATTTAAAACGGAATCGCAATCACTGAGTGTGTCGGATTGTACCGTTTGGTTTTTTGAGTTTTCTATGCATTCAACATGATCAAATTGTAATAATGCGACTCTCACCACCTCGATTCTGCTTTCCCGCCTTGTGTCTGATAAAGGCTTAATAGTAAGTTTTAATTTATCTTTGATAATTTTCCAGCGTTTTCTGGAACTTGAAAATAGCAACAAAAAAAAATCTTTTGGTTGCCACTGACGAATTAGCTGCGTCTACCAATAACAGATTCCAGCTATGACAACCGCAAGGTGTGAAAAATTACCTGGGATTTATATTTAATATTCGAGTTTTAACTCCACTATTTATGCCTACCGTATTTGCACCATTGTCGTATCCTTGTCCACAACAGTTCTGAATATCTGAGCCATTTTTTTTCTAGAATGCAATACAGGGGGAGCTATAGCTCCCCCTGTATTGCATTGGTCAAATATTCTCCAGTCCTTTCAGTGACAACAACAAAAAAATCCGATCAAATTTTCTTCTATACTTCCAGTTTATTTACTATAATATTTTAAAATGTGACCGACATTTGTTATAAATTCTCCTGCAATCGAGTAAAAAAGAATAATATATTTTGCCTCTTTTATTCTACCATTCACTTGACGTGATTGTGATAAATTCGTTTTGAATATCGTAGCTCAGATAGTGGTGTGAAAGTTGTTTATTAACAATGCGACTTATGTGTTCCCGTAAGGTAGGATTATATTAAGATATCAATTTAAATATAAGTCTATGGAGTGTTTCCAGAATTCTTAGTGTCTTTGTCTGTTTTGACAGATTCTCTTTGACCTCTAAACGCTAAACTATGATAGGCTAAGAAATTTATGATATCAATTAATCTCTCAAACAAATTGTACCAATGTTTTTTTGATTCAAGGATTTGCCTTTCGTTTTCTCGGTCTAATGTTTTTCCGTGCTTTATTCCCTTCTCTAATGTTATGCATTGGAGTATATAGGCCATATGTTCTTTAGTATTCTCATGTCTGTGTAAAATACTATACTTTTAAGTGTTTCTAAGCACAGCACCCTTCCTGTACCATTTGAGTTTGAATTGACAAATAGTCTGCAGGGCAAACAGAAAACTTTATTTTTAGAACTTGAATAAACCAACCAGCAACGATGTTGAGTTTCACCATTATTTAATTTTCTTGAGATATGAAAATTAGAAAAGAGTGTCTATAATCCTCATCTTTTGAATAATATTCATCACTGTTATTTAACTGCTGTGTTTTGGACCGCTTTAAACTATGCCATGACTGGTGAGCATCCGTCATGGGAAACGTACCCAATCCCGGGTCAAAACTGGAAAATACTTGTTCCACTACGTCACTGGCATCTTTGTTATCAGGCGAAGAACTAATCTCAATATCTTCTTCTTGATTGTGACTTATGTTACTCAACGTGAACACAGAAATCTCAGCGTCAGATTATGATTGACAAGCTTTTGATCCTATTCCTATTTCTGATTTTTATCATTCGGTATCAATAGTCGGTGCATCTGGAGTAACTTCCCTTTTTCAACGGAGACTCGGATACGGATAAATGTTGTTGAGAAGTCGAAGGAACCCATTAATTTGATTCTGTACTACCAGATTCAGTCTGACCGAGAAATTTCATCATACCTGAACTTAAAATCTGGTTGGATACAGCTCTCTTTCCGCTTTTCTTTTCCTTTTTGCTGCACCAGATTCCCAGTTTCTCCCTTAACCACTGTCTCTCTTAGTCCTAAGCCTGACATGGTTGATAAACAATTAAAAATGTCTAGTAACACCGTGATTTATTCTCACATTAAATACTTTTTAAATTTATGATATGATATAGAAACATGAAGCGAGACTGCGTCTGCATGCGATACTTTAATTGGCTTTATAATGATTGGAAGTCCCGAGCTATCTCCCGTCTCTGACTCCCCGCGATAGCAACTTAACTCCAGCTAATTTTGCCAGACTAATATGAGCGGAAATGACAAAGAGGAGAAATTTTTAATAAAACAAAATGAAAATAATATTTTCACGAATTATTTATTCATATACTTTCATGCACCAATAAATAGAATATCTTTTTTTAAAAAAATCGATATTTTAATTGTTCGATATCTTATGGTAAAAAACATATAGAGTTGAGAATTTCCTTATTTATTAATTATAAAAAAACCTTGTGGCGTGCACTTATGTGTTGATTTTCCTTACTTTTCATTTAATTTATTTTATCATTTAATTTATCTTTAATTATCGAGGGCAGTGGCCCACACCGCCCACGCCTTACGCCGCCTCTGTCAATCATATTAGTGATCCGCCAAATATAAAATACTACGTTTAGTAGCCTATGAGCTTCTAATGTTTGGCGACTGCTGATCTAGAGTATTATATTTATTTCAATGCATTGAAGAACATTTGAGAGAGAGAAAAAATTAATGCATATATATGTAGAATAAGTTACTATAAAAACAAAAACTGGTTTTTTAAAAAAAAAAATTTACATGAGGGTTGGGGGATTTCTTAGTGGTAACTTAATTATACCTAAAAATAAGAGAATAGTTTACATCCTGGAATACATTCATAACATTAGAGGTATAAATTTGACCTTTAAAATTATTCTAAATTGATTTCATATATAAGGAGCTTAGTTTTTATTATAAATTTTAACTCAAAAGAATTTCTGAAATTTAGAGGCCTCTGTCCCAAAGAAACTTTCAATTTCCCAATAATTCAGCTGTCCTATGAAATTTAAAATATTAATTTTCTTTTTTACCAACACACATCCACACACACACATAAATCTTATTTTAATATAAACAGAAGAACTCAATATAAAATACTTTTCGATGAAAACTACACGATTGTATTCGAACCTTATAGCAAGCTCTTGAATTTCGAAAATTACAGCATTCATGTAGACATTCTCCTCTTTTAGAAATTAAGTCGTTAGGTAGATATATTTTATACTCTTTTACAAAAACCTAGATTATTAAATCCAATTTGTTGGTAAAAATGTCACCATGATATTACATTCCTCAAACTGATTTTCAGATACTTATTCGCATATATGAGTTTGGGAACCTTCATTGAATGGACAATAGATATACTTAAGCCCCGAACAAAAGTGGCATAGATACATTCCGTACTTTACGACATGCTTCAGGATTATTAAAAGAGAACGTTGAAATGACTTTTATAAGCAAGAACAACTAAATTCAATTTTAAAACTAGTATAAAAATATAAAATTCAGGATTGAAGTATTTAGGTATTTTGGTACTGAAAAATTTTCATGAAGCTTAAAAGTTTAATTCTCAACATTATGATATTTTGACAATAACTTCTCTAGCATTGAGTCACAGAAATAAAAATATCTTCAATAGTTCTTAATTTTTGAAGGAATTGGAAGTTTTACTTTGTGAAAACTATTTAAATTTTATGAAAAATATTAATTGAGCATGATAGCCTTGATCGTGACCTCTACCACAGGTCCCCCTCACTCCTACAAACACGTATGCTTCTAAATAACTCTTTGATACCTTCATTACCTTGTTTCCCTTATAACTTGATCCTTCTTAATTGATAGTTTGCCGACCACTGCTGTAATCGATTCTCCTTTTAACTTATTGTATTGTACTTTAATCCTCGATCTTCATTTTTGCTGTATATTTGCTTACAATTCGTTTCTCAACTGTGGATTCTAAGTACAATAATTCTCGACGATATTCTCTTACTAAGATATACTCAATGTTTGTACTGTATGTGGCCCCAATTGGTTGCTTTCTTGACGACCAACTTACGAGACTACCTCAAAAATGTGACTTTTTATAATTGATGTGATTTTTCTATCTTTAATACCATCAGCAAAGACTATTAGGTCTTCTGCATTGTTATTCTTATGACACATAATCAAATATTTTGAGCTCTTAATATATATCAGAGGTTTCTTCTTTTCCAAATTTATCAAATCTTGGGCACCTAGATCATTGTCGATTGCATTACCCAACCAAATATATGTCAAATCGAGTCTTAGCTGTCATGTCCAATTTTGAACTATTTCTACGTTTGAAGATGCTATTTCTTTTGCTTTTCGGAACGCTATATTTTCAGCATAATTCTTTTGTGAAGATTGTTACTTGTCATTTCTTTCTGATTCAGTTCCTAGGAATGAATTTGGGATGTTCGGGGTTTTCTCAGTCCTTTTATATTCTTACTTAGACTTTACATATCAGTTAAACATAATCAGTTTTTCTATCGAAAGCAGCCGTCTCAAAGAACAAACAGGCTTGGTAAAAAAGAAAATTATATATAACTCTGTAAATTGCTTCCTCTCTTTGCAGCTTCCGATTCAGCACGAGGCATGTCTGAAATCATGAATGCCTTGCTTTCAAAGGTGGGATGGGGTAAAATTCCTTTCTTCCCACTTCTCCAAAAACACTTTTATCCTTCTTTCGGCTTCAATCCACAAAAGCAAAAAAAAAAAAACATTCTTTAATTCATTATTCTTATGAAAGTTTGTGTGTGTGTGTGTGTGTGTTCCCCTTTTCTTTATTTAAAATCATCTGAATTTATTTTACATTAAATTAACTTCCGTAAAATTTTCTTAAGCATTATATACATCGAATTTCCAGAAACTTAATATAGAGGAACATTTGAAAAAACTTCATCTGTTCTCAAGAATTGGTTTTTGCATATTATATCTTTGACTCTCAAAAGAAAAAAAGCTATTATTTATTTGCCTAGTGTTTAATACCAGTTGTACGTAATTATTTTCTCATTTGCGAACCCCCATTTCGCGTACAATTCCTTACGATATCTGGATAGACAGTAGACGTTTTTTTTTTATTCGTATTCTGGAATTTTCCCTTAAGTTTCTACCTTATTAGAAATATGAATGAAGGATATAGTTTTATAAACCAAAATGGTTTTATTTGCACATGGGTTTTTAAATAAAAAACACTTTCTATAAAGAAAGAATTCAATGCGAGGTACGCGTTTGTAGAGTTCACGATTGCTTCTTGTTCCGAGTTTGTATGACGGCCGCGGTAGCCAAGTAGTATAGGTATCGGATCGTGGCTTGCCTTGTCACGAGTTCGAGCCCAGTACCACTAAAGACCTGCCGTGTAGGGGAGAGATGCACGTTAAATTTGTCGAGAGCTCAAAAGTCCTCCCGTGGGTGTGGTGTGGTAGTTAGGAGAGGGGGTGCCAGCGCAGGTGTTGTCCACGTCACTTGACCATGGTTCAAAATTACGTAGTCCGTCGCCGAAAGCCCTCGTGTAGCTGAACAGTGCGACTTTAATATTCCCTCATTCACTCACTGTCACAGGCTGATTACGCTGGAGAAAAAAAGTAATAATAAAAGGACGCACGCGTGAAATGTTAGTGATACTCAATTTTCATTCACCGTTATGTGTCCAAATTTTTTCAAAAATTTGACTTGAGAGGCCATTTTTTCTGCGAAAAAAAGTGGAATTGAAAATATGCTTTCTATTTATTAAGGTTTGTTAGAAAGCTTGACATCTTTGGGAAATGGAACGTGAAACGTTGCTCCATACCATATCGAAATGTATTTGAGCCTTGAAGTGGAGAGGCCAGGATTGAGAGGGAGCTTCCTGATTAATGGACTTGAAGGAGCAAGAGGCTATAGTTACGGTGACTGCTTCGGAGACATCCGATGTGATGGATTTTTTTTCAGAGTAAATGGACGAGAGACTCGTCTGCTATTTGTCGAAAAGAATCAGTGAGTTAACACTCTATTCGCTGCCTTGAAGCTATGGAACAAAAATTGATTGGACAAAAGTGCTTGCCTGTGTGGGTTGCAGATTGAGAATAATTTAAAATTAAGAAAGGAAACATGATGTAGTAAAATGATAAAATAGAAAATGGCCATTCGTCTCGAGAGGAATGACGCAATTAATTATTAGGGAGGAATTATACGAGTCTAGAAGGATTCATCTGGGTCTCTTAATATTGATATTGGGATTGTAATTGACAAGATTTAAGACATTAAAGTTGTTAGAATTTGGCAGATTATCAAAAGGTTTAACTGCCATTTTTTGAATATATTTTTTAAAAGGATAAATGTTAATAGCTTTGTAAATATCTCTATTTTTACTGTATCTACAAGCCTTAGTTATATTCCTGATTAAAGCATTTTGGGCATTTACTAAAAGTTTAATGTTTGAATTCGCTGCTTAGCCCCCCACAGGGCAAGCATACGTTAAGATGGGCCGAAACAGCAGTGTAGAAAAGTACTTTGTTGTAAAGATTCATTTGAGAATTCCGGCAAATTAAGGGGTAAATTGAGAGCAAGCGTTCCGGAATTTTTCACGCGCATATATGATGTGTTGTTTCTATGATAAATTTTTGTCTAGGAGTACTCCTAGGTACTTCGTGCTCTTATAAAGTTTGTTTATTAAAGATGAAATGGTAAATGTGAAATAATCTATACATATAAATAAAAATGAAGTGTCTGTTTGTAATTTGAAATTAACAGCTTTTTACTAAATGCATTTGAAAGTATATACGGTAGTTATATGAAAAATAAAATTTTTGTCTGTCTGTTTGTTCCGGCTAATCTCTGAAACGGCTGGACCAGTTTTGACGAAATTTTCACTGGCAGATAGCTAATGTTATAAGGAATAACTTAGGCTACTTTTATGATAGAAAAAAAAATTAGGGTTTCGCGAAAATAAAATTAAAAATAATTAATTAAAATTAAAATTAATAAAATAAATTGAACAGTATTCGTTTCTAATAGGGATTATTTTTTTCAATAGGGATTATTTTTAATCAATAGGGATTATTTTTATTCAATAGGGATTATTTTTATTCAATAAGGATTATTTTTATTCAATAGGGATTATTTTTATTCAATAGGGATTATTTTTATTCAATAAGGATTATTTTTATTCAATAGGGATTATTTTTATTCAATAGGGATTATTTTTATTCAATAAGGATTATTTTATTCAATAGGGATTATTTTTATTCAATAGGGATTGTTTTACTTTGCGAGCCTTCTGTCTCAACGGTTCTAGCAGCTATAATCAAACTTTTTTGTTTGATTAAGTTACTGACACACGCGATATTTCCCATTCATGTTTGATCCTAATGATTTTAACAGTCCTCACAACATCGACAGTGTCAAAGGTCATGCATCCCTCTTACACCTTTCTTGCAGCTTCGTTTCACCTTACCCAGTCCTCACCCCATCAACAGTGTTAAAGGTCACGAGTCCCTCTCCCCCCCCTGCTTGCAGATTCATTAACTCTACTGTTACTAAGGCCTGTTTTGAACTGTTGCATTTAATGTTTATCATCATTCCAATTATTTCATTCTCTCTCAACACTGAGCAACATAAATTTTTCTATAACATAGACAGCATTTAAACTTAAATCAGGAAGTTTTTGGGTTTTACGTCATTTGACTTCTCACAAGGCTCCGCATTTAAATAGAGGTAAGTCAATTTCATACCTCAATTGTTTCATTGCCAAACACTGCACAAAGCAGTCACAATGAATGTTTGTCTCGCAAGAGTGATTGTACAAGTGTGAGTGTGCGGTGGGGTGGCGATCGCAGAGCCAACAGGTTGTTTTATTTAGTTAAGGACGTAGATAGTTGTTTCTAAAATAAATATTTTTAATTATTTTTTAGGTGAAAAAGTGCACTTGCACCCTTAAATTAAGTTTATTCAAAACTGTAAATAACTTCATTTATCCTGCGTAAACTATACATATAAATGAAAATGAAGTGTCTGTTTTTAATTTGAAATTAACAGCTTTTTTTACTACATGCATTTAAAATTATATACGCTACTTATATGAAAAAATCAATATTTAAAATTTTTGTCTGTCTGTTTCTTCCGGTTAATCTTTGAAATGGCTGGACCGATTTTGACGGAGTTTTCACTGGCAGAGAGATAGCTAATGTCATAAGGAGTAACTTAGGCTACTTTTATTTTAGGGGAAAAATTAGGGTTCCATGAAAATAAAATTAAAACCAATGAAATAGTGAACAATATCAAATTCAAATAGGGATTGTTTATTTCAATAGGGATTATTTTTATTCAGTAGGGATTGTTTTTATTCAATAGGGATTATTTTATTTCACGAGCCTTCTGTCTCAACGATTTCTAGCAGATATGTCAAACTTTTTTTGTTTGATTAGGTTGCTGCCACTCATGACATTTCCCGTTCATGTCCTTTGATCCTAATGATTTTACAGTCCTCACCCCATCGATAGTGTCGAAGGTCATTCGTCTCTCTCACCCCTTGCTCAACAACAGCAAAGAAAAAAAACAATATAAAAAAGAAACATCGATTCACAAAGTAGAAAAATGACACTATGCTTATAGCATAGGTATTTCTTTATGTGGAATACATAATTATTAAATTTTCGTAAATTCTACGAATTTCGTTAAACAAAGTCGCGAACGTGGACGAAGTCGCGGGTAACAGCTATTTAACATAAAATAAATGCATCAGAAAGTAATATTAACGTATTACACATCATCCAGATACAAATTATTTACACTATTTTAAGCGTTTATTACACAAAATTTTTAACAATGTTTTACTTTTGCTGAGCAGAAGAAAGATGTTTTCAGAAATTGTGTGTGACCCACAAAAGAGTTAAGGGGCGTTATAAATTTTAAAAAAAATCTTTTTTATCAGCTATTATATCTACAGACTTAAAATTTAGCAAACATGGTTTTTGTTCAGCTGAGATATGCAAGAAGTTTTTTTTTTTTGTTTAATTTACAATTCACGCAAAATTAACATTAAAAACTTCTTTATCCTTCAGTCTGTATTGTTTAATTTTTCAATTCAACCGGGCGAAGAACGGGTATACCAGCTAGTAAGAAAATATTACTGGTTGGTTTTTTCAACTTTTTTGCACGAACAATAAATATTTTGAATTTACGGATTTAGTTTTTTACCTGTTCTTAATATTCTGAACTAAACACATTACTGATTATCCTAAAAACATCACTAGTTAGCAATTATTATGAAGTCTCCGGTCGGCAACAGCTGCGATCGCTTCAACAGGCCTTCAAAGTTATGGTGTAATAAATTACTTAGAGGTACAGACTTCCAAATGTTTACCTGGAACAGACTTAAGACAAAAAGCATTTCAAAAAGTGTGTGATGCTGAAGCAAGAGACAACATTATCAGGGTGACTATGAATACCTGAATTTTCTAAAAAAAATCTCTGATTTTAAAATAAATTGTTTGAATAAAAATATATTTGATAATTTTATATATCTGTACTTGGTAACAGGTACACGTATAGTGTTAAAAAAATTTTAAATGTAAAATATATTTAGAGTTTAATAAATTATGTTTATTAAAGATGAAAAAATAACATGAAATATTGCTAATTTTACAAAAATGCATTTTTCAAGTTTTTCCACGAATAATAAACATTTTGAATTCATAGGTTTAAATTTTTTTCCCCACTCCTCATATTCCACTTCACATTTCGAAATATGTGTGTGTATGAAGAAATTTTTGCACGTCAAAAACTTTCTTTTAAAATTTTTGTTTATTTTTTTGATCAAATTATGATCTTCCTCTAATATGCCGAACTATTTTTTCATCCACTCATCGAATCTCGTCATTTTTATCTCGCAAATGCTGTGATAATTTGATTTAATTTAATTTGTAAATCAATTTTTATTTTTATTAGGGTTTTTTTGAATTTTTAATCAAATTTTAAAATTTCTCTCTTTTATGAACATTTTTAGTTCTTGTTCCCTATAATAGATGGCCCCACAAGATTAGCTTTTCTTTATTGCATTGTTGTATATTAGCACAAATTACATTTAAACACACAAGCTATTTAGATATTTTTTTTCATTCTACAACGAGCCATGAAACGTTAATATAAAGAATAGTGATAAAAAAAGAAAAAAAATTATTACTAATTGACGGGTTGCTAGCCTTTTTAATACGCTTTTATAAGTTTCATTTGTATGCGGTGGCGTAAAGGAGAATTTTTGGGTCCCACTGCAAAGTCAGGTTTTGGGCCCCCTAGAACCCTGAATCTCCCCGCGATGTGGGGGTTGCGAAGTTGTACATAACGCCATTACTTGTATGTAACGAAATCTTTAAACTCGATTTTTACCCACTTGAAAAGATCAGACTAATTCAAAATTTTACACCCGTGTCAAGGATGGATGACAATACTATAATTTCATAATTTTGTTCCATTTTCCTGATCAGGATAATTAGGAATACGATTTAAAGATTTGGCGACTAATTCCGTATACCACATACAGATTTGGTGACTAATTCCATATGCTATTTCCATATTTGGCTACTATTTCCAGATTTTACTAATTCCAGATTTGGCTACTAATTCCAGATTTGGCGACAAATAAAACAAAGAAAAGTGTCCTTTATGTGATAATAAGTAGGGTGAGTGCACATCAGCAATTTCTTACCATAATATAAGTCTAGTTTTCCTGAAAATGGAAAGATAAGAAAAAATTATAGTTTAAAAAAACTAAAAAACACGCTTTTATATTTAATCGAACAAAAAAGAAAAAAATAATTCTCAGTATAAGAATAAAATGATAAACGAGAAAATTAATGTCATTGGAGTAAAAGCGAGGGGTGCTCTATATTAATTGTTATAATTTCTTACTAGTTCTATTCCGAAATGCTGAGGTAGTATAAAAATGTAGTAAAAAGCACCCCACGCTTTTACCACAATGAAATTAATTTTCTCGTTAATCATTTTATTCTAAGATTACGAATTATTTTTTTACTTTTTAGTTCGATTCACTATAAAAGCGTGTTTTTTAGCTTTTTTTTATATAAACTATAGTTTATTTTTCATTTTTTAATTCGATCTACAATAAAAAAAAGCCTGTTTTTTTAAGCTTTTAAAACTATCATTTATTCTTTGTTGAATTTATCCTTGAGTTTGATATTTGGAGCCGGAATTATGTGGCTCCTGGAATTAGTCTTGCTCTTCAATGGATATTAATTAATAGGTCTGAAGGGTATTTATTCTCTCCATTTACGGGGCCCTCGAATGAGTTCCATATCGTTATATTTCAAAGATTGCGTCTCTATAGATACAAGTCTAACTAATAAAAGTGTGTTAAGAAGAAATATTAAATGTTAATCGTATTATTACCTTTTAAACGTATTACTATAATGTTAATTCGTATAATCGCTTCTAAATATATTGCTTTATCAAAATAAAAAAAATATTTAGCAGTTAGAACATAAATTTATCACTTTTTAAACGTATTGCTAGAATGTTAATTCGTATCATCACTTCTAAACGTATTTTTTTTTATAAAAATAAAAAATATTTAGCAGTTGAAACATAAATTGTTATCCATATGCACGAGTCTTTTTTTTTTTATTTCCATTTTCAGAAAAACTACGCCTCCACCCTACCCTTTTTCACATAATGAACACTTTTTTTTGTTTTATTTGTATTAACCACAAGCCTATTTGTGGTTTTAGGGTTGCACCTTAATCTCTTAGTCACTAAATTTGGAATTAGCCGCCAAATCTGGAAATGACATATGGAATTAGTCGCCAAATCTGAAAATGGTTTATGCAATTAGTCGCCAAATATAGAAACGATATAATGAATTAGTCGCCAAATCTCGAAGTCCTTAAAATCCTTATTTTTGTGTGAGGATCCTGATCAGGACAATGAAACAAAATTATGAAATTATTGTATTGCATCGGTACTTGACAAGTGTGCAAAATTTTGAATTAATCTGACCTTTTAAAGTGGGTAAAAATCGAGTTCAAAGATTCCATTGCATACAAGTGAAACTTATAAAAGTGTGTTAAAAATCAATATTAATCTGCTTCTTTTTTGGACATTGCATCTTCCCCCCCTTAGATCATGAATCTAATTCAATGGAACGCACGCGGAGTTAAGGTATCCGACTACCCTAAAACCATGATTTTTTTCAAAGATTGGCAAATTTTTTTATGACTTTATTTTGTAGACCATTTTGTTAACTTAATAACAATACCAAGTACTTTATTTTCCCTCCACTAGAACAAAAACTACAAGCGTTTTAGTAAAAGCAAATTCCATAACTTTACACAAGATGTCAAACTTTAAAATGCGTTTTACTCGAAATGTGTTTTTTTCGAAAAATTCAAACGGGGACCGCGATTGCTCAAAAAGTTTTGAAAATAATTAGCTGAAATTTTTTGCTTATGTTCTGCATAACAGTAGAAGTGTTTTGATCTTCAGATTTATCAATAACTGTTTTATTTCAAAATTTGCAGTTCTTTATGTGAATATAGTCAATGTTTTTTAAGCAATTTCGTATAATGACTTAGATAAAGTGCTCTAGTTTTTGTAAAAATTAAAATATCTCTTATCGTGAAGGTCACTTCAAACAGGAATAACAAAGTAACACATCAAAATTGAAAAATTGAGAATTTGTTCATAAAATCTTTGTACAGAGCGGGCCCCGTTTATGTAATTTTTCGTAAATTTTTACTAGTTTTTTCCCATTTTAATAATAATAATTTTTTTTCTTTTACCAATTTTAGGATTTTTTCCTTAAAATATACTAAACAAAAAATAAAAATCACAAAAAGATCTCCATATCTCCTTTTTTTCAAAAAAAAGTTGTCGCAAGTAGTCGGATACCTTAAAAGTAAGAGATCAGATATTCTTTTTGCTCCAATTTTTCAAAAAGCAATAAATCAAGAAACATGGTTACATCCAAATGATATTTTCACTATTCCCAATTAGAATATTTTCTGAATTGATAGATAAAACAGAAGAAGAGAAGGATTATTGATAGCTTTAAGTAAAGATATTAGCGTCACACACATAAAAAATTTCTTCGAAATTAGTGAAAAACTAGAAATTTTAATAGTCAGAGGTCAGATAAATACAGCTCCTCTTACAAATTTTAACATCTGCATTCCACCAGGAAACTTTAATGACACCAATTTATTGAAAATTGCATCATATATGGATAATCACAGTTTGATCTTGGGAGATTTCAATGCATCTCATGAGATATGGGGCTCAAAAAATTTCAATGCTCCTGGAAAAAAGATCTTTGATTGGATTCTTGAAAATGACCTAATATTGCAAAACGATAAAAAGTCCAACTTATCTCCATTCATCGGGGATATTTACAGCTATATATATATATATATATATATCTTTCTTTATCATCAATAAATTTAAATTATGAATTATATATTGGTCCACAAATACCGATAATTTTGGAAGTTGCCACTTCCCTATATCTATATAAATAAAAATGCAATGTGTGTTTGTTCAAAGCCGCTAATCTCCAAAAATACTGGACCATTTCCTCTGAAATTTTGACATAACGTTGCATTTGAATCCGGACGGATTCTTACGTACTTATTATTTCGTAATTCCTTCTAAAGTTTTTAAAATTTAATTTTTAAGGGGGTCACTTCACGCAGCATTTTCCCTATCTCCATAATGTTAAAAATGACCAAGTGTAAGGAAAATTTTTGAAAAACTGACCAGTTTCACAGTCATGAATTTTTTTTGTACATTTATTGCACTGTTTTCTTTATTTTAATGGGAGCTTTTTTAAAAATTTTGATTAGTTTTTTTTTAAAAAAATCATATGTGGAGTAACACGTCAAAAATTTTAAAACGCTGGAAATTCTTGTACATTTCAATCCATAACTTTTTTTTGAATAATTTTTTTGACAAAAGCTCTCATTAAAATATTTATTAGTATAATATTAACATATGTGCAAAATTTCAAAACTATTAAAAGAGTAGTTTTTTCAAAAAATGTTCCTTTTGTGTTGAAATTTACACTTTTGAGAAATAGTGATTTAAAGTGAAAACTTACCTTTAACTAATACATTCCAGAGCCATAACTTGGGTTGCTTTGGATCATCTGCAAGATCATCCTCTTGTCAGCATTTTAACAGTCTGTTTTTAATTCTAGCTTGTTTGGTTCTTTGTGAAATTGCATTTTCCGCTTTCCTTATATGTGCATGATCTGTCCCTATCTCCGCAATGTTAAAAATGATCAAGCGTAAGGAACATTTTTGAAAAATTGACCACTTGTACAATCCTGAATTTTTTTTGTACATTTATTGCACTGTTTTCTTTATTTTAATGGGAGCTTTTTAATAATTTTGATTAGTTTTTTTAAAAAATCATATGTGGAGTAACACGTCAAAAATTTTAAAATGCTGGAAATTCTTGTACATTTCAATCCATAAATTTTTTTTGAATAATTTTATTGACAAAATTTCTTATTAAAATATTTATTTGTATGATATTAATATATGTGCAAAATTTCAAAACTATTAAATGAGTAGTTTTTTCAAAAATGTTCCTTTTGTGTTGAAATTTACACTTTTGAGAAATAGTAAATTAAAGTAAAAACATCATACATTTAATTAATACATACCAGAACCATAACTTGGATTGCTCGGATCATCTGCAAGATCATCCTCTTGTCTGCATTTAAGCTTGATTCTAGCTTCTTTGGTTCTTCGTGAAATTGCCTTTTCCGCTTTCCTTATGCGTGCATGATCTGCTTCTTGCAATGCTCGACATGTATAAAATCCAGGTTGAATATTTAATAAATCTAAAACTTTTAATTTGGTAATTAAGCCTTGATTATATATAGATATAGATTCATATACCCCGGTTTTTAAAGTTCCCAATTGTACAAAAACAGTTTTAGGAATTATGGACCATATAATACTATTTAAGCTCTCATTACAATTTTGTGTCTTACCGTGCAAACATCTAGACAGAAGTTCAGGGCTTGAAAGATCTCTAAATACTTTTTTTATGCAATGCATAATTGCAATTGGTAAATTATGTTTATGTTTATATGTATCACCTTTCAGTTTGGACCTATTATATCCACACCACGAATCATCTCCCAAGGGGCATAAACCATGTTGTGGATTCAAATCTGTTGAGATTTTATGAAAAAATATAGCCCAAATAGCTTGTTTCATGGCTGACAAATTTCCCGAGTTGTTTCGAATTGCCAAACCATAGTATCTTTGCAATTTGTCTATTTCTGCATCAGTCAATCTATTACGGCCTCCTAGAGATTTTTTGTCCTCGAGCTTTTTGCCTTTTAATTTTAATTTTAATGCCCTGAGTCGCGTACCCATCCTTTTCTCAACATGACCCACACATTCTAATTTTTCAATGTTGACATCTTTATAAGGTTTAGATTCTAAAACTGCTTTGTACGCTTTAGAATCCCCATTACCCAAATACTGCATATATCTCAAATTGTGTAGTACCTCTGAGCGATTGAAGATACGAAGTGCACCTTCAACTTCCATTCCCCCACTATTTCCAAACACTCATCACTATGTAAATTGCCGTTAAAATGACATGAGCATTTCCTCGATAATATTTCGGCATCAATAACTTTCCCAGTGTCCACACTAACTGCCGTAACAACACCATTGAGAGAAGTATGGCCCCTTTTTTGCCACGTACCATCTATAGCCACAGGAACATTTGGGTTACCATTATTAAATGATAGTGTTTCGGCAGCAGCTAATGCCATAGACACTTTTGCTACTTTTTCTGTCGCATTATTTAATGCATGCAAAGACTCGTAAAACCGCTTTGGTGGAGGTGGCAAATTCATAACTCCACAAAATACTTTCGCAGCTGCTTCTCCTTTTCCAACTGACCTCATAGCATAAGCAAGTCTAGTATTCACTTCATACACTTTTGTATCTTTTTATTAACCACAGTGTTAGTAAACCTGGTATTGAGAAGTGGTTGAATAAGACCACAAAATTCACAACATATTAACAATTCTGTAGCCAAACCCCTGAATTTGGCGACCAAACTTAATGTCAATACCTTGTTTTTACATTTTACACATAATACATGTTGTTTCAAAACACTAGAAAACAGCGGAATGTCAATAATTTCACAAAAGTTTTCAGATGAATCTAAAAATGAAACATACTCATCATTAAACTTACCTAATTTTGATTTTGATGATGAATTCTTAATATACATACTTGCAGGTTGTTCTTGTCCATTTTTCAAATCCTCAGAAGCTGAAGAATAATTACTTGATCCAAATTTTCTTCTTTTAAAAGTTTTGTTGCAAAAACGAGGCATCTTAATCAGATATTTTGAATTTTTATCTGATGAAAACTGAAAAGAAATTTGTTATATTCAACGAAAAAAAGCAGCACGTGAGTTACCCAGAAGTAAACAAACAGCTACAATTATTCACTTCACTTCTTTCCTAGTTGATTTGTCGATCAAAATAAATACTTTTAATCAATTTAAGTTATTTGACGAGGCTGAAAAGTAGAATGTGTCTTTTGTTTTGATTTGAAAGGGGCGTGGCAATCAGCTGTTTTGGGATTTGACAGACGTAAACAACTTTTTAAAAAAATATTAAAAATACTTCTAATTCAGCTAGAACAAAAATATAAACTGTATCAGAAAGAGAAACGGTTGAATTTTATTTTTCAATCGAAATTGAAAAATCGATTTTGGCATCGATTTTCGTGAAGTGACCCCCTTAAGTGATTTTCCAGTGTTATGACCTCATATGATGTAACGTTTCTCAATAAGTTGAAAATTTATACTTTGCATGCAGTTTTTCAAGATTATTACATACTTTTATTATAGCTATGTTTATGGGCTGGAATATTTATCCAATTTTTTTATTCTTTGATATTTAATTAGAATTATTTTTCGAATAAATCCTTTTTTTAATGATTATTCTTTTAACAATTAAAATTTTGTTTTGCTGTTTTGGCAACATTTAGGTAGTATTATTGCAGGATATTTATGTGTGTGATTTTGCTTACAAATTACAACTTATATTTTCAGTATTTTCTCGGAGAATTTATTTATTTCTTTAGAATGCGAAGATAATAATTTTTACAAACCAAAACTTCTTATTGATAAGGGTATTTCAGTTCTTATTACTGAATTAACGTTAGTATAGTATTTCCGTTTTCGTTATCTGTTTTAGATAGTATGAAATTAATATGAATATTAGTAGCGATCTTTCTCTTCCGTAATCCTTTTTTTTTTATTCAATATATAATTTATATATTTTTTTCTATATTTTAGTACTTACGTTTTTTTTTTTCTTTTTGCTTTCCCTTTGCGATGTTTTAATTTGTCGAAATTACTCGACGGGATTGTTCTTAAATACTTTTTTTTTATCTGTTTTTGACATGTTTTATGTTCCTCTGAATTATAAAATAAAGATTTTCAAAAAATATTTTGTGTTTGTACGAAACTGTTTACATTGATTTAATTAAAATATTCAGCCTTATTTTATTTTTGATACCTTCTTAAGATTTATATTTTATAGCTAGCTGTACCACATGTTGCTGTGGTTCAGTCAGGTTAACGAGAATGGTGCGCCAAAAGGGTTACAAAAGTAAATAATACTCAAAAGTTGAAAAAAAAATAAAATAAAGGGTACTTGCGTATTGCAGCAATCACCAACTCTATTATAACTCGCCAAGTTGGCAACCCCGATTTCCTATGTGTTGAAATGGCAACCGGATGCTTCATTTCATATAATGTCGCCAATAGGTTGCGATAATATGTAAGTACCGTTTGCTTTTGTCAGGTACATAGCTACCACTGTATCAGCCGTACCAATGATACAAGGCCCCCAAGCTACAGTGGTCCCCATACGTATTACTACAGTCACTAATATATATATATGGTGCTCAAATCTGAAATCTGCTCCTAAAAGTGTTTTGATACAGGGCCGATATTCAGGGTTGTGTGACAACTTTACTGCTGTCCTGTTGTCCACTTGAAGTGTGGGAATTTCCCACAAGTTCACTGTGCCTTGAATCAGTCTGCAGAGCCAAATTATTTCTTTGGCTGCCTTTGATGCTGCTCTTCAGCTTCAGTTGTTGAAGTGGCAACAATTGCTTGCCTTTGGCTGCGCCATGAGATAGCTTCTCCAGCATATATCATAACGTATCCCGAATTTGATTGACTTGTTTTGGTACATTCACCAAAATCTGAATCACTATAACAATGAAGCACACCTTTTGTCTCAGTAGCATGGTATGTCATTCCGTATCCAACTGTGCCAGGTATAGCGAAATACTCTCTTTACCCTGACTATATCTTCTGCAGATGGTTTTTCAAGTGATCTCGAAAGAAATGCTACAATGTACGTTAGATCTGGCCTGGTTCCCACCATCAAATACATAAGGGCACCAACAGCTTGCCTATATGGAAAATCAGAGTTTTTGATTTCAGACTTTTGCAATCTGCAATCCGTTCACATGGGCGCTGCCACAGGTTTGCATTCCTCAAATCCAAAACACTTAAGTATTTTTTTGGCATGTCCATTTTGACTGATAGTTATTGAGTTGTCTTTATGATGCTCAATTTCAAGACCTAGAAAACAATAAACTTCTCCTACTGAGATCTTGAACTTTGTTTTCAGCTCCTTGATGAACATTTCAGAATCCTGTTGGTCAGTTGCAGCAATTAATCCATCATCAACATACAACACTATCATTAATTTTCTACCTTTTCTTTCCCGAATGTAAAGGCATGAATCAGCTTCACTTGCTTTAAAGCCAAGCTCTATTAAAAATTGACCAAAACACTTGTTCCAAAAGCGTGGAGATTGTTTTAAACCATACAGGTTTCGCTTGAGCTTACATACTCTTCCTGAGCCATCTTTGAAACCTTCTGGTTGTTGCATATGTATGGTTTACTCCAGATCTCTATAAAGGAATGCTGTTGATACCTCAAATTGAGTCAAGGGCATCCTTTCTTCACCTGCAATGCTTAAAACTGTCCGTATTGTTCTCAATTTGGCTACAGGGCTGTATGTTTCACTGTAATCAATTCAGTCAATCTGGCGTTGACTGAAGCCCCTCGCAAAAAGTCTGGCTTTGTATTTGTTGATGCTGCCATCTGAATTTGTTTTGAGCCTATAAACCCACTTAGCTCCAACTGGTAGGTCTGATAGCTCCCAAGTATGATTTTCATTTAATGAATTCATTTCACTCTCCATGGCTTTTGTAACGGCATGGCACATAGTGCACTAGGAGGCTTGACACATAGCACACGATAGACTAGAAAGAGGGCGTTGCTGTGAACTGTTTTGGACTTTGAGCGGGAAGGAGAGAAGAAGAAAGGAGTCTCGAACGTAAAATGGAGGAAGCTGCCTGTAGTTCCCGATGCGATTTATAGTTGTAAATAGAGTTGTAAATATATATATATATATAGGGATGTGCTTCGAAGGAAATAATAAAACGGTAAATCTGGTTAATTTGAGTGATGATTGATTCAACTACAAGATGATCTTACAGACTGGTGGCAGTGGTGGCACGGATCTAAAAACAGTGTCTTTAACAACAAAAGAAATGGTTGGGGTAAGTACTTTTTCTATCTGAAAGTACCTTCGGGCGTATTTTAAATTTGATCTCAATTTTTGTATTAAAATATGGGTACAAATTAAATACAGCAATCATTCTTAATTCACTTTTTGTATTAAATGCTGGACTTTGATTATTTTAAAGCCATATACTTATCCCTGCTATTCTCGTTAATTTATGATTTGTTTTTAAATAAAAACAAAAATTTATCCTATAAAAAGGAAGAAAATTTATTTTGTCTGTGGTTGATTTGAGTAAATAAAACTGCTCTTTTTTAGTTTTAGTTACTGTATTCTGATTTAAAACTGTGTTTTCTATGTATGAGATATAAATTAAAAGTTTCTCTCAACGGTGTTTAAAAAAATCTGTATTGTAAGTACAATATTAAGAATTTTTGAAGAGTGAATGGTAAATAACTTATGAAAATTGTGATTATAGCACGATTTGAAGGTGCAGTGAAAAAAATATATATATTGTGTATTTGAACTCATTAATAGAATAAAAAGATGTCAGGAGTTGGCAATCCTACACATGGAAGATGTCAAACAAAAACAGAAGTTGTGGTATGATCGCCGGACCGTTAAGCGTCAATTTCAACCGGGTGAATTGGTTTTGGTCATAGCTCCATCCAGGCCTAACAAGTTATCTGTTCAATGGGTTGGCTCTGGAGAAATAGTGCAACAACTCTCTGAGACAAATTATGTGGTCAAATTCCCAGAGAAGGATAAAACCCACGTTTATCATGTTAATATGCTAAAATCTTATCACCAACGAGAGGAAAATATTAATTTATTGTGCATTAATCCTTTAAAGCATGACGAAGAAGAAGACATGCCTAGTTTGGAACTTGAAAACGAAATGTCGGGATGGTCCAAAATCATCAGCGATGTGCAGTTAAATTCAAAATTATCTCAAATTCAACGAGGACAGCTCAAAGAACTTTTATATGAATATAGTAATCTTTTTTCGAATATTCCTGGATGTACCGATTTAGCCGAACATGATATTAAATTAGAATCTGAACGAGCAATTGTTGCTAAGCCTTATCGTATGTCTCCTCGACAAATTGAAATTCTCACATCAGAAGTTAATAAGATGTTAGAACTGAAAATAATAGAGCCAGGAGAATCTGATTTTACATCTCCATTAATAGTTGTTGAAGCTCAGAGAAAGGAAGCAAGGCCCTATATTGATTACAGAACGTTGAATAAAGTAACTCGGACACAATTCTTTGCATTGCCTAATATCGAAGAACTTTTAGAAAAGGTATCGGTAGCTAAATATACCTCTATCATGGATCTCACTCGAGGGTATTAGCAAATACCCCTGAGTCCCCGAGCGCAAAGGTACGCAGAGTTTGTGATAACATTCGGAACTTTTAAACCATTGAGGTTACCTTTCGGTCTGAAAAATGCGCCCTATTACTTCAGCCGACTTATGGCTAACTTATTAAGAAATTGTGAAAACTTTGCAGTTCCCTACCTATATGATATAGCTATCTTTTCACTAGCCTGGGATGATCATTTAAACATCTAAAAGATATATTTCATCAACTACGCTCCGCTAAATTACATATCAAGCCATCCAAATGTCAATTTGCTCAAGCATACGTTAAATATCTTGGACATTTGGTAGGCCAAGGTTTAAGAACACCTGGAGAATTAAGGGTTCAGGTCATCAAAGATTTCCCGATCCCCACTAACAAGACGCAAGTTAGAGCCTTTTTAGGATAATCTGGCTATTATAGAAGATATATTCCCGAATTTTCTCTCTCTCTCTCAGTAATCGCAGCTCCACTGACAGATTTACTTAAGGGCCGAAATCGAAAATCAACCGTTGACTGGAATAGTTCTTGCCAGAATGCATTCGAGGAGCTCAAGTCAAGACTATCTAAAAATCCAGTTTTATACAGCCCTGATTTCTCAAAACCCTTCATCATTCAGTGTGATGCATCCAATCTTGGAATAGGCGTTGTGTTGTCGCAAGTATGTGAAAACGAAGAACATCTCATCATGTTCCTGAGCAAAAAGCTGTCGCTTGCAGAACAAAAATATAGCACTACGGAAAAGAATGTGCAGCCGTTATTTCTGCCGTGCAAAAGTTGAAATGCTATCTTGATGGACACCAAAAATTTGTCATACAAACTGACCATAATCCCTTTTTCTGGTTAGAGAAAAATACTGGGACTAATTCAAGACTTTAAAGGAGGGCCTTAATTTTGCCATCATTTAATTATGAGATTGCTTATCGGAAGGGAAAACAAAATCGGAATGCTGATAGTTTAAGCCGTATCCCTTAAGACTTAGAAAAAAAACACACTTGTAATGAGAATTGATGGAAAAATAAGAATTTTCTTTATATTATTTTTTTTTGTCTAGAATGATTGGTATTTGTATATTAATATTAATATTTGATATTAGTATTTTAATTTTTTTGATATTTTGTATTTGTATTTTAAAATTTGATATTTGGTATTAGTATTTTAAATTTTTGTATTTGTATTTTGATACTTGGAATTTTTTGTTTTAAATTTTGGTATTAATATTAAAAAAATTTTTTTTTGATATTTGTATGTTAATTTTTTGATAATTAATATTTGTATTTGTATTTTAAAGTTTGCATTTGGTAGCAGTATTTCACCAAATGATATTTTGTATATGTTAAAGTTCACATAGATTAGTAGGGATAAGTTTATGCCTTCCTTAAAATAAGGTACTAATTTCGGATAGAACAGGTACTTGCACGTTATTTTTTAATATTTTTGTTCCGTTTAAAAGAAAAGGATTTCAAGGAATAATTCTTAACTCTCTCTCTCTCTCTCTACTGCTGCATAAACTGAACCTATGTCAAGTATTTTTCAGGTATCACAGTAAAACTTTCCACTCAACTATCGTGAAAAGTTTTCTCCAGGATGGGAGGAAATAATTAGTCGGTAACGGCGTGGCACATAGTGCACTAGGAGACTTGACACATAGCACACGATAGACTAGAAAGAGGGCACTGCTGTGAATTTTTTTGGTCTTTGAGCGGGAAGGAGAGAAGAAGGGAGTCTCGAACGTAAAGTGGAGGAAGCTGCCTGTAGCTCCCGATGCAATTTATAGTTGCAAATAGAGTTGTAAATATATATATATATAGGGATGTGCTTCGAAGGAAATAATAAAACGGTAAATCTGGTTAATTTGAGTGATGATTAATTCAACTACAAGACGATCTTACACTTTCTTTCAGTTTGTGCAATCCTTGGAGTTAACTGCTTTTTCATATGTTTCAGGATTATAGTCATCTAAATATGATTCTGCTTCCATAATATGATCCTCAAACCGTTTTGGTTTCTGCAAAAGTCCTCAGCTGTCTATCTGATGTAGGTTCAGCAGCTTCTTCCCTATCAGTCTTAGAATCACTTAAGTCTTCTTGGCTTTGTGTCCTTTCTATAGGATTGTCCTCAATTTTTATGAGCTGTTCTTCGTGCTTTCCCTGATTTGTATCTTCTCTTATCCTGTCTTCTAATTTCAATTCTGCATGTTCATCACACTTCCCTGCTTCTTCTTGAAAGATTACATCTCTAGATAAAATTATTTTGTGTTCTTTCTTTAGCCAGTTTCTGTATCGTTTACCTCCATCACATCCCACAAGGTACCCTTGGATGGTCTTGTGTCCATTTTCCTTCTCTTCTGAGATGAAACATGAGCATAGCATGGAGATTTTATTATGCGCAGGTGTTTTAACCGGGGTTTCTTTTTGAGCCAAAGCTCATATGGACTTGCATTTTCTATTGATGACTTTCCTGTTCTTTTTGGCATATATATGGCAGAGTTAAATAATTCAGCCCAGATGGCTGCAGGGATACTGACCTCAGAATTTGAGTATTTGAATGTTCTGGCCATTTCAATAGTGGTACGCATTTCTCGTTCATTGGCTTCATTTTTTTCAGGGGTGTAAGGTGCTGTCAGCCTTTGAGTAATTCTATTTGAATATAAAATTTCACGAACATCTTTGTTATCAAATTCTCCACCATTAACACAGAGGAATTCTTTCACTGAATATCCCAATGACCTTGTATGTGCAAGCATGTGCTCTAACAACTTTTTTACTTCTGACTTCTTTTTATTGGGTAACCATAGCGAAACTTTGTAAAGCTGTCTTTGAATACAACCAGCTACTTTTTCTCCTGAAATGACTCATCAAATGATCCACAAACATCTGCTGAAATCAGTTCATCAGGCTCAGAGGCTTTCTCCCTGGTGCCAAATGATAGTCTGTGTGCTTTGACATAAATACATGGCTCATATAATTCCTTAGCTAGCTTGATGCGGATGCCTAATTCCTTTTCAAGCATGTTTCGGATGCGACGTTTATATTGGTGGCCCCATCTTTCATGATATAACTGTAGCAAAGAGCTGTCTACTACAAAAGTATGAACTATCCTTTCTTTGGAAAAAATTGGTTCAAAATTGGTTTTGAATAAGGAGCCATTTACACTGCGAGAACCATAGAACACCTCATTATTGTTGACTTTTAACCAGCACTCAGTAGGGGAGTCGGCACAAATTCACTATTTTGATTTCTGTCTTGAGCGGCGAGTACAGAGAATAAATTTCTATTAACCTTCGGAACATACCAAACATCTTTTAGAACTACTTGTGATGTTCCTCCCCTTGGAAGTACATCTCTCGAAGTATCAGCGTGAGCTAGAGGTGTAGGATTAGCGAAAGGACTAGGATCAAACATTATCTTAATATGACTTTATTAAGATATTCAACTTAAACCTCTTTAACAAATTCAATTATAATAATTAATATGAGAGAATCTACGATGGTAAAAATACGCAACACAAAATAAGACTGAATCTAATTCAAACCACTATCAATAAGCGAACCGCCTAATTCCCGATTCTAATATTAAATAATCAATTCTACATTATTACAGATTGGAGCAACGAGCAATCTTGTCTTTGTATGCAATGGTATGCAACTTGGCTGATTCCTTCAATTCGATCATTAATAATTTGTATTCACGTCACGCAAAACTCATTCAGACTTGAACCACAAACTGTAATAACCATCAACTGCCACAAACTAACATCAATTGTCAAACAGTTCCTTACATTGCCACTCGCTTACTCTAAGATCCTATATTTAAAAGTTTGTTCATTTGCATCTTTCATTCACACTTCACTTCTTGGATTTGGTTGGAAAAGAGTTGCCTTTAATTTTGGCCCAAAGAACCCAAAGGACTTGTTAAAGAAAAGACGCGTGAGACGTCACAATCCCCTCCAAGAAGCAAAACGTGATTTATATGAGGGTTTTAATGCCCCTTAAGAAATTACGTGCCTAAATTTTTGTTCTTCTACTTCTAACTTTCCACGCTTTAAATTTTAACTTCAAATATTCATTCTAACCATTAATTTCCAATTTTCCACTTAAATTTTAACTTTCACTGTTCATCTTAAGTTTAATTTTTAATATTTCTCCTTAATTTGATTTTTCAGCAGCCACCATAAATTTTACTCAATTAACTAGACCAACATTCATAGTTATGCATTTTAATCAAGGTAGACTCTCACATGTGTACAAAATAAATGGACATGTTCCATCCGGATGAAGGGACCGGGGAAAAACCATATATGACTTAAATGGCAAAAAAAAACGAGGTCCGCATGTCACTTAACTAACTTAATTCTACTTAAATGCTACTTAAAGTATAACAATTCTGCTTCTTAAAGTTTCATTGTCCTTCGTACCAAGAAAAACTAGCCATTTGTGACGAATCTGTACGGAACCTTTCCACTAATCTTCTTAGGCGTCTTTTTGGGGAATATAAATTCGCGTATATTTCCAATCAACTCCAAGAAGATGAACGGGATATGCAAAGTAGATAAGGTATTTAAGTCGAGCGTTGTAAGCTAGCAGTCGTGATGAGGAAGGCTATTGAGCCAGCAACAGTAACCTCAAATTTAGAGGATTCCAGGAGATTACGTTAGTGAAGACTTATTGCTGCTATTCTACGGAAGAACTAGAAAGTTGATATACCAACGGTAAATATAATTTATATATCTCTTAAAATACGCGTTAGTTTAGTAAAATTAGTTAAAGTAAATGAAAGCTAATAAATCGAGTTACGTGCATTTCTCGCACCTCCTATTTTGGTAAACCTTACTTGATCTTGAGCGTAATTATTAATTAGTTGCATAATTCGTAATTTAATTTAATATAAAAGGTAAATCCCTTTAGTTGACGCAACATAGAAACATTATATGTTATTAGAGTTTTTTTTAGACTTGATATAATAAATACAAGTTATTATTATACAAAATGGCTCTTGGTGGTTCTTTGCCTCAAATTAATCTTGATGTCCAGGGTGAGATCCAGGGGGTTCTCCACAGAGGCGCCCAACGAGTAAATCTCGAGTTTAGAGTCGGATCTAATTTTCGAATCATCCCTGAGCAGTATTTTTCGGGAGTGGAGAACGTGGCAGAGTTCTTGGAAATAATTGATAATAACTTAACATATTACGAGATACCCACACAACTGGCTTGTGCATATTGAAAGGGTCATCTCACAGGACGGGCACTAGATTTATTTGAGGTTCTAGGTTATAGGGTTGTAGAAGACAAGGCGACAGATTACGCACACTTAAAGCAAGCGCGTTGACAGAACACTTCGCCGTGGTTAGGAATAGGTCGGAACTAGAAACGCGTTTTTACGCATCATCTCAAAAGCAGAATCAGAAACCTTCCGATTTTGTGTATGACTTGTTAAAGATACACAAAATATTAAAACTAGAAATGACGGAGGAAAAATTGCTGGATCATGCTATTAGTAGGTTAGAACCTCAGATTTTAGATTATGTAGAAGTTCGGCATCCGCAAACCACATCTAACCTTCTACAAATAATTGATAAGTACGAGGAAAGGTTTCTAAATAGAAAAATCAGGGATTCGAGTCGGGAATTCCGAGATACAAACCAAAGTGAGAACAATCGTTTCCCTAACAGGAATCGGCAGGAAAATTGGAGGGAGATGAGAGGTAACAACAGATACTCTGACAATAGCAGACCGCAGAGGGAATTCAATAGGTTTGAGGGTCAAGGTGTTGCGAATAATCGGAGATTCGATAGTCGACGCCGAGGTGGTCAATCTGATAATAGATTCCACTATCAAGGCGGTCGACAAGGTGGTTCCAGGAACAGTGCTTTCAGGGGTCTGAATGATCAAAACAGATATTTAAACTTTTAAGCAATCGATGCGAGTCCGGGGGTGATCGATCGCGATGTACAGAAAATCCTCCAGACACGGAACACCGAACTATTAGGATATCCTCATTACAAATGACTCCAGTAGATTTACCTTACGTCCCCATTCTTTTAAATGAAACATTCATTACAGCCCTTTGGGACACGGGAGCGGAGAAATCTTTCATATCAGAGAAGGTCTATCGCAAATATTTTTCGTATCGACCGCGTCAAAAGACGAAATTTAGAGTAGTGACGGCCCAAGGAGCCCCATGTTGTCACTTAGGTCGGGTCGAATTACAGATTCTGATCCGAGAATTCCAGAAAACCTGGGAATTTCACATTCTTAACAATATGCAATACCAATGCATTTTAGGCATTGATTTTATGAAGGAGTTCAAATTGACTTTAGGTTTCGATCAGAAATCTCTGATCATTCCAGATGACCAAATTAAGCAGTTACCAAAAGTAGAAGACCGGTCGAGATTGATCTATCAGATACAAAGCTGGGTGAAGGGCAAAAGCAAAAATTAAGGAATTTATTTAATGGTTTTAAAGAGGCTATTTTCAGATCAGCCGGGGTTAACTCATGTTTTGTACCATGAAATCGATACTGGGGACAAGGGACCGGTAGTGTCAAGACCCTACCGATATGACAGGGTCAAACAAGGAATAATTGATTATCACATTGAGAAAATGTTACAGGAGGGTAAAATTCGTCTTATTCAATCCCCATACGCGTCACCGGTGGTTTTAACGGGCAAAAATAATGGCCTTCCTCCAGATTCTCTAGAGGCGTATCGATTCGCGACTGACTATCGCAAACTAAACGCCATCACTAAATACCTGCGATATCCATTACCGGTGATTGATGATCTAATTAAAATATTCCGCATACCGGTATCATGTCGACATTGGATTTAAAATCGGGCTATTTTCAATTGGCGATTAGTCCGAAAGATATCGAGAAATCCGCGTTTATAACTCGCAATGGCACCTTTGCATTCCTCAGAATGCCTTTTGGCCTTTCAGGGGCGGCGCCAAATTTTCAAAAGGCCATAGACATTATATTAAAAGCTGTTATTGGGCGTTTCATGATGGTTTATATGGACGATGTTATTATTACATCTCCATCGTTTAATGAACACATAGATCATTTGAATCAGATATTTACATTGTTGAGAGACGCAGGGCTAACTCTAAACAAAGAAAAATGTCACTTCGCACGTGACAAATTGAAGTATTTAGGTCTCATAATTAGTAAGGAAGGGATTGAAACCGACAATAGTAAAGTCAAGGCAATCGCAGAAATGGAACCTCCTAAAAATAATAGGGAAGTGTCGAAGTTTTTAAGGATGGCGGGGTGGTATCAGAAGTTTATACCCCACTATGCAGATATATGTGAACCATTATATCGGTTAAAGAAAAAGGGGGCTAAACTCAATTGGTCGACGGAAGCACAGGATGCTCTTAATAAAGTAAAGCGAGCATTAACAGAGGCACCAGTTTTGCAGTTGCCGAATTTTCAAGAACAGTTTAACTTATTTACTGATGCTAGTGGGGTCGGAATTGGTGCTGTGCTTAATCAAAACCACAGACCTATTGCATTCGCGTCTAGAACCCTGAACAAGGCCGAAAGAAACTATACAATTACAGAACGCGAATGTTTGGCGGTGATATGGGCATTAAATAAGTTTAAAACTTATTTTGGATCACTACCGGTGAAGGTAATCACAGATCACGCGGCCTTAACAAAGCTAACGAATGGAAAAAACTTATCTAGTCGGATGATAAGATGGGCACTCAAGTTATCCGAGTTCAACATTGAATGGGAACATCGACCGGGGGTCCAAAACGTTGTCGCGGACGTCTTGTATAGGAATCCAGTAGGCAATATGGAAGGATCACAAATTTCGTGCGCAGCTCTTCGAGCCTTAGCCTTAAACTCACGAGAACAACTCATTCGAGAGCAAAGGGAAGATCCTGAGTTAGGACACATCGATCGTTATCTAGAAAAGCCAGACGACGGTTCCATTAATGCAACCGTATGCGAGAATTGGTCCCAGGATTTTAAATTAATTGATGGTCTACTCTTTTACGCGAGAAATATTCTACAACTCTTGGAGAACTAAGTGTGTACATTCCTAAATTTCTTCACGAAGCAATAATGCAAAAATTTCATGATCTGCCATTAGCAGGCCATTTAGGAAAGAGGAAGACCTATTTAAAATTGCGTGACACATGTTATTTTCCGTATATGAGGAAATATATATTTGAATATGTATCAACCTGTGACCGGTGTAAAAAATTTAATTACAAAAACGCGCTACCAGCTGGTCGATTAATTCCGATAGTATCGAATTATCCCAATGAAATCGTAACGTTAGACTTATTAGGCCCCTACCCCGCATCCCGACCCGAAAGATATAGATTTCTATTGGTAATAACTGACCACTTCACTAGGTGGAGTGAGCTTATTCCTTTGCGAAAAGCTTCGGCCCAGGCTATAGCTAACGCCCTTTTTGAAAAATTATATTTCACGTTACGGAGCTCCGATTTCTTTGATTAGTGATAATGGCCCCCAATTTATATCCGAGGTATTTGAACACCTAAGTCACAGGTTGGACATAAAACATATGAAAATGGTAACATACCGGCCGCAGGTGAATTCAACGGAAAGAGCATTTAGTCCAGATGATAGCTTGTTTTGTAGAAGGAAATCACGAAAACTGGGACCGATTTCTTCATGAGTTCGCTTTTGCGCAGCGCACATCAGTTAATGAGACGACAAATAAAACTCCGGCTGAGTTATTCTTATGTAGAAAGATTATAACACCTTTTAGTAAATTAATAAATGTCACAGAGGGAGCTGAATATGTGGGAAGAAACATTGAGAAATTATTGGTTGAGGCAAGGCAGAATACGCGGAAACAACATAAAACTTGGGGAAAATATTATAATCGGAAAAGGAGAGAAGTTAACATCAAAGTAAATGATTTGGTGTTGGTACAAACTCATTTTATGAGTGCTGCGAGTAGGAGAATGGTCGGAAAATTTATGCCTAAGTTTGAAGGGCCATATAGAGTGTTGGAGTTTCGGAATAACAATTTGATCATTTGGAAGAAAGGGAAAAGGGTCACAGTTAATATCGACCAGGTGCGAGTGTACCATCCAAGACAATCCAACACAATTAGTTCGGATAATCATGTTGAGACACTATATGAAGTACAGAGGTCTAGTAATGGGTCAAGTAGATCGCACCCAGGAAAATCCAAAAGATCTAGGAAAACCTCGAGTGAGGAGAGTAAGGTTCGTAAATCAAATAAGGGAAAAGCCAGATGGGAGGATCCGTGAATGAAGCGTAAAGTAGGGTCAAATGGGTCAGTGGACAGGACGGATAAAAAGCAGTTCAAAATATGCAGGAAAAGATCTCTGCAGGGGTCCGAACATGGGGACCAGAAAAGACCAACCCCTGAACCAACACAGAGGATAAAGAGAACAATTCCGTCCTCGGTATTATCTCGAAAATATATAAATATAGAAGACCTAACAACCCTTCCCAGGGATCACAGTCCATTGCAGGTCCCTCGCATGAAATAGATACCAGGCAGGGCAAGCCACCTACAGAAGGGAGCAGGCAAGAAACGAGTGGACAATATGACAAGGCCCGGGAGACAAGGACAACTACAAGCGGAATCAACAGGGCAGCTGAGAGGAGACCCGTCCGGTCTAAACAGGCGAAAGCAGTGAGACCTTATCCTTACTACCTACGTAGCCGAGTAAAACATCCCGAAGGAATTCCAGAGGAGCGGAGGAGCTTCGGAATCGACAGTATCCCGCAGAACAATATCAGGAGAAGAAGCCTCAGTATGGAAGCCTTAGACGGCGATCCGGTGGATAGGAGCGAATAGAGGACAAAGAAAAAAATCAGGTTGTATCGTTTCTTTTTTTCTCCTTTCGAACAAGTGGTTGGAAGAATTATTGCAATGAAGCAAGTCACGGGCAGATTTTTAATTTAAGAAGCCAAACAAAAGTTGTGACGACTTACGCGTCTTTTCTTTAACAAGTCCTTTGGGTTCTTTGGGCCAGAATTAATGGCAACTCTTTTCCAACCAAATCCAAGAAACGAGAAGTGAAGAGATGTAAATAATATAGGATAAATATAGGATCTTAGAGTAAGCGCGATGGCAATAAGGGCAATGATAGCAATGTAATGGTAGTGTAAAGGAATGTTCGACAATTAAAGTTCGTTGTGGTATTGGCTGAGTATTGAAGTTCGTTATTCAAGATTTAAGTTCTACGTGTCGTGGATAAACTTATTGGTGTCCGACTAGAAGTTAGTCGTCAAGCTGCATACCATTGCAGATAAAGACAAGTAGCATTACAGAATAATATAAGGTAGGATTAATTACTTATTAGTATAATTGAGGGTTAGGCGGTTCGCTTATTGAGATTGGTTTGAATTATATTGTGTGTAGCGTATTGCGTCATCGTAGATTCTATCATATTAATTATTATAATTATATTTGTTAAAAAAAAAAAGTTTAAGTTGAATATCTTAATAAAGTCATATTAAGATAATGTATGATTCTAGTTCTTACGTTAATCCTACACCTCTAGCTCACGCTGATACTTCGAGGGATGTACTTCCAAGGGGAGGTACATCACAAAGTGGACACTACAATGAATGTGTTTTTTCTTGATGAGAAAAATCAGCTTTTGTGTTAATGGTTTTTGTAAATACGTTCTTTTTTTTTAGTCTGTTTTAGAGGCTAATTATTGTCTTCATTAGTTTTGCTTTTCTTTCCTCAAAGGGAGGATAGTTTTTTCTAGCTAATTTTTCTTTCTTAAGGTATCCGAACACGTTGAAAATGACCAAATTCGGACAAGACCGATATTTTTGTTTTCTATTTTATCTAATACATCTATATTTTGGCTTTACAAAATATACTTTTTTTTTTATTCTATGCTTCTTAGAGTCCAAGTTACAATCAATTTTATTAAGTTAAAAAAACCGGAGGTAGGTATTTGATCTACCAGAAGTGGGCATTTAAATTGTTCGAAATCTATCATGGCGAGTCTGATCACACAAAATATTACAAATGTATTTCTATAAAACTTTTTGCACCTGATATTTATGCTATTTTCTAGAGAATGTACTAAAATATTTCTTATAGTATGAATATATTATTTGAGTTAGGGCATGTTATTTAAATAATGGTCTCATAAAGGTGTTATTTTTTCTTATAACGTTTACTCAATCATCTCTAAAAGTTTCAAATTTTAATAAAACATTAAAATTTTAGTACATTCTATAGATAAATGCTTCTAGATTGTTTTGGTAATTCTTTTACTAATATAAGTTTATTACTTTTTTCTCTAATTGCTTTGAAGTTTTACAAAAATATTGCTAAAATTTCACATATAATTGTGATTTTTATGAAATTCCGGCAATTTATTTTAAATATTGTTGATTAAATATTAGTTTTTATTGGTATTGAATCCTAAAAAAGCCTTTATACGTTTAAATATGTTATTTTGTCAAAAATTACTCTGAACGTGTTCGGATACCTTAAGTATTTATGAATATAATTCAATGGAATTGTAGAGGCCACAAAAATAAACTCATATGGTTAAATATCCCTCCCTTTTCTGAAGCAGATATCTGGATTTTTCAAGAAACCTTTTTTTGAAGTGAAACTTTTTTGCGCTCGAGAGTGAATAAGAAAATTGCTCAGTTTTGCGTAAAAGTTAAAGGAAGTAGTCTCCCCCCTATCCTCCCGAATCGTTACCATGGTAAGGAGAGAGCGAGAGGAGGAAAAGGGGGAGCGGGGACACCGCGTGACTTGAGTCATATCGGTGAAAAAGTTGGATAATTGCCCACGTCTCCGACTGATCAACTTGCCCATCTTCCGATTAGGGGTTCTTTTCCCCCAGGTCCAAAAACATTATCAACGGTCGTATCAGTTGCAGTGTGAGCATTACGGTGTAGACAAAATAGCTCTCGCAGCAAAAGCGCGCCTTTTTGAAATTTTCTTTAGATTGTTGGCTACATGGCGATGTGTTCGGTGGCTAATTTATTTCTTTAATTTTCATTTGCGTTGAGTTATTATTAATTCTAGTCAGAATGCCTAAATCAACTGCACAAAGAGGAAAATATTTTCGTGAAAGAAAAAAAGAAAACTAGCAGTAAGTCCAGTCGAAAAAGTGACAAAAAAAATTAGAAAAATAGTGCACATTCATCAAGTGCTACTGCGAAATCTCGCTCTGAGTACATGAGAGAATATCAAACACGGGAAAAAACATTGCAAAATACTCTCTTAATGCCGAGTTTAATGACAAACAGAAAAATAGTGCAAATTCATCAAGTGCTACTGCCAAATCTCCATCAGAGTACACATGACAGAATATAGAACATGGAAAAAAACATTGCAAAATACTCTGTTAAAGCCGAGTTTAAGGGATAAGAATGCTCTATTGAGACTCTTATGACAGCACAGATTAATACGGACTTTGTGGATCACCCTGTGACGTCAACTACAGAACCCTCAACAAGTCCAGTGCGTGTTGGAACTGATGCATGTGAATCGATAATAAATTCTATCTTACGTTAGAAAGACTATGATTTCCATAAAAATGCGTGGCCACGGTAGCCTAATGGTCCAAAGTATCAGATCGGGGCTGGCGTATCATGAGTTCGAGCCGAGTACCATTTAAGACCCACCGTGTAGGGGCGCGATGCACGTTAAAACTGTTGAGAGCTCAAGCGTTCTCCCGTTGGTGTGATGTGGTATTTAGGAGAGGGGAGTGCCAGCTTAGGTGACGTCCTCGTCACTTGACCATGGCTTAAAATTACGAAGTCCGTCACCAAAAGCCCTTGTGTAGCTGAAAAGTGCGCCCTTTTTATTCACATCCATAAAAATTGCTCACAAAGATCTTCAAAAGCTATTCGTTGATAATCCTTTCGGTCAGGGGTGTTTGATTTGTGATAGATAATAACTTAGAGATGGTTTGAGAACGCCTGTTGCAGAGCAGAAAAATATTTTACCGGAAATTAATTTAGAAGACATTAAAGAATGTTACAATTGCAGACAAAGTTTAAGTAGAAAAGGTATACCAAATTTATCAAAATATAATAGTTTTGCATACCCAGAAATTCCAGCATATCTTCCTACTTTGGATTTGGTATCTCGTGTAGTTGAAAAGTGTGACGTTAGTATTCAATCAATCAATCATTGGATTTGGTATCAGAAAGACTCATTTCGCCACGAATACTTTTCATGCAAATAAGGCGATTGAGACATGTACACGGTCAGTTTGAAATATTAGAGAAAATAATCAATGTTCCAACGTCGCCAAAGAAGTTTCACTTCAATCACGTGGCGATCCACGTACCATTTTATCAATTCATGATAATACACTGCTGGCCACCGTAAATGCAGCACCAAGAAAGACAAGAGATAGCACAAAATTCATTTTGTAAATAACATGTTGATCAAGTATCAAATGATTAAATTTATAGACTTCTGTGAAGTGTGGTTCCTGCCAGAATCAGTAGCCAGAGTAGCCACCAATGTTGGAGATCACCACTGCCACAGGCCTCGGCATTGATTCAAAGAGACTTTGGATGTGTTCTTGGGGTACAGCAGACCAAGCAGCTTCCACACGTTGCCAAAGTTGATCTGGTGGGGCAGCTGTGGGTGTAATCTGGGTCAATCGTTGAGCAACCATGGACCACATGTTTTCTATAGGCGAAAGATCGGGAGAGCGAGCCGGCCAGGGAAGCAATTCAATCTGGTGATTGACGAAGAACCTTTGGACAATGCGTGTCACGTGTGGTTACGCATTATCCTGTTGAAATATGGCTGTGGCCAAGCCCTGAAGGTAAGGAAGGACAACTGGCTCCAACAACACGGAGAAGTAGCGCTGGCTGTTTAATGTACCGGCAATGCATACTAGAGGAGTGCGAGAGTGATATCCAATACCGCCTCATACCATAATACCTGGTGCAGGACCAGTGTGGTGGTGTATAACGCAGCTGTTCCGCAACCTCTCTCCACGGTGTCTCCAGACTCGAATCCAACAATCGTAGTGTTGCAGACAGATGTGTGACTCGTCAGTAAAGACAACTTCATTCCATTCTGTCGCCAACATCCTTCTTTCATCGCACCATTGGCGGCGGAGAGTGAGTGAGTGATTTTGGGGTTTTATGGCGCAAGAGCCGAGTTCGGCCATACTGCGCCAAACATTTGCTTAAATTTTAAAAATAATTAAAAACTTAAAGTACTGACAGAACACACTTTTTTTTCAATATGAAAAAGCAATTAAACGCCAAATTAAATTAAGCGCCAAACATATGTTAAAATTTTAAAACATTTTATAAGTTAAGTAAAAAGCACTGAACATATAGTTTCAATAAGTTAAAATATCAAATCACGTAAAAAATGTTTTTGAATGATAAAATCTACCTTAATTTGGAAGGGGATATCCCCACCAAGTCAGGCAAGTTTTTTAAAAAATAATCAAATGAAAAATGTGAATTTAAAACAATGTTACAGCAGTCAACGTTTTTAAAAAAAAGTTAGTTCCTACTTTTTCTGAATCGTGTTGGAGTTAATGAGCGTAAATATTCTTTAGGAAAATTTGTAGGTCATTCTTTCAAGACGAATTTATCCGTAGGATCTGATTCAAGTTCCTCCTCCACGTCATACATAAGCATGTTTTCGTCATCAGTCGTATACTCCGTAGGTGCTGACTTTCTGGGTTTATGTTTAGCCATTTTTATTTCTATTTCTGGTTTTTGTACTTTTGTGCGTTTTCTTCTATTTTTTTAGTTTTGTTTTAATTGCTTTGGAATTTGTGATGCGTTAAAATGTCCATCATTGGATGCAGGAGCTGCAGACTCTGACAAGGAAACAGATGATTCAACTTCTTTTGACAGGGCGGTAAATTTATCAACAGTTGCAAGAACTGGGAGTACTTTAGTTGATAATGATGAAGCGGAAGTATTTAGGTTATTACTAGGGGAAGTAGTAGTAGCAGTAGGAATGGACATTGGTAACAAAGACTCACTTTGCATTGTTGGCATTATTGCAGATGATGAAGAAAGATGTGCTTGACTGGATGAATATGACGTAGAGACGGTAGACATTGAAGACGAGGTACTTGGCATCGAATTTGCAGAAGATACGGTGGTTCGTGAGTGTCACGAGTTTAAATAATTTGACGGACCAAGTCTTTCCGACTAAAATTTTAATAAAAACAAAAAGGTAACATAAGTTATCGTGGGTTTCGATGTAAAGTAGTTATTACCCACGTCAGCAAATATACTGAAATCCTTGAGCTTCTCCGAATATATATCATCCGGCTAGCAGGTGCGCACGCAGGCATCTTCACGCATACGTCATACTCGCAGTCATCATTGCGCAGGCGTCAACATCCCGCCCGGCCTTGCTATGTCCACATGCAAGAACTCAACAATTTGTATCTTAACATAAAATAAGCAATAAATTTTAAACATGAATTAATACTAATAAATATTAAGTGAATATATAATTGAATATCAAATTTCAGCAGAGAATTAGCTTAAGTTCTCAAATAATAAAATACATAATATAAAGAAAATTGTAATATATAGTAAGTAATTTGATACACGAGACAATATTACAAATTCTAACGATAAATTCCAAGTTAATAATATCATAGATAACCATACACATTTAATTTTCAATAGGCAGTATGCTCAACCTATTGATAGACCTTTTATAAATACCTTTACCAGTTTTAATGTCTACAACTCTAACTTTCTTATCCTTCCCCATGTATATTTTAACAACAAGTCCCAATAACCATTTACAAGGAGGAAGATCTTCTCTTATTAAAACCATATCTCCCAATTTGAGATTTTCTTTATTAACAATCCATTTCTTTCGTTGTTGCAGACTATTTAAATATGAAAGGCTCCACCTTTTCCAGATCGTTTGAACTGATTTAGTTATTCTCTGCCAAACATTTAAACGATTTGATTCACATTGCAACAGAGACGGTTCCACTATAGCTGTAATCGGTCTCCCGATTAAAAAGTGAGCTGGGGTTAAAACCTCCAAATCATCTACGTCAGATGAAAGTGGTGTAAGAGGTCGAGAGTTCAAAATTGCTTCAATTTGCGTTATTAAAGTCAATAATTCTTCATAACTAAATTTTGAGTTTCCTGCAACACGCTTAAAATGATATTTTAAAGATTTTATATTAGCCTCCCATAGACCTCCCCAGTTTGGGCTTCTAGGGGGAATAAATGACCATTCAATGCCTTCTTCTGCGAAAAACGCAAATAAAGACTCCTCTCTATCTTACTAATTTAGACAAAGCTTTTATTTCTAGATTAGCGCCTATCATGTTAGTACCATTATCCGAAAATATTTTATGACACTTACCCCTTCTTGAAATAAATCTTTTCAATGCAGCAATTAAAGCTTGTGAAGTTAAGTCACTGATTATCTGTAAGTGATGGGCCTTTGTTACAAGGCAAATAAATATACAAACATAAACTTTAATTTCAGGACCTTTCCTCTGATATTTATTTTTGATAAAGAAGGGTCCACACAAATCAATTCCAGTTGAATTAAAAACCTTATCAGGAGTTATTCTTTCTTTTGGCAAATCGCCCATTTTTTGAGAACAAATCTTAGGATTAAGTTTAAAGCAATTACACAGTTATGCACAACTTTTCTGCAAATATTTCGCCCGTGAATTGGCCAATATTTAAGTCTAACCTGATAAAGTAAATGTTGGGGCCCAAGATGAAAATATTTCTCAAGGTAGTATTTAACAATAATTTCAGTTAATTTACTTTCCGCAGGAAGCAATATAGGATGTTTACTCGAATAAGGAAGTCGAGTGTTTCAGTCTTCCACCTACTCGAATGATTCCCTTATCATCTAAAAATGGGGATAAATTTAAAGTCTTACTTTTATTACAAATGTCATCACCATTTTGCATAGCTCTAATTTCCGTATAGAATGAGCTAAGCTGTACTTGTTTCATTAAATAAATTTCTGCTTCCTCCATCTCATCTGAAGTAAGAGGTCCCCTTTTCCTGTTAGTTGGATTTCTAATGTTAAATAGAAACCTGTAAAGAAAACTAAACACTCGAACGATAGTTAGAAACCTATTACTACGAGAAAGTAAATGATCAAAAAATGTTTGATTAAAGTTTAAAGTCAATACAGTATGTTCTTTAGAGTCCTTTGATTTTAGTTCAGGGAAATAATCTACTTCATTCAGTTCCGGGCACTCAGAGACAGTTTCTGGGAGTTCGTTAGTTCTTAGGAAGGCTGGACCAGTCCACCACTTGTTGGAAATAAGTGTATCAACACTAAGTCCCCTAGACAAGAAATCTGAGGGATTGTCTTGTCCTGAACAATGAAACCAAGAATCAGGATCAGTTAACTTGGAGATCTCCTGCACTCTGTTAGCCACAAATTGTTTCCATCTTTTAGAAGAGCCTTTAATCCAGAATAGGACTATTTTGGAGTCTGTCCAGTGGAACACTTTGCACTCCTTTTTCTTGCGGACGATTTCTTGCACCCTTGAACTCAATCGAGCAGCTACTAAAGCTCCCAGGAGCTCAAGTCGAGGCAAAGTAACTGCTTTCAGGGGTGCCACCCTCGTTTTTGAAGTGATGAGATTTACGAGCACTTCATTTTGTTTTCTTACTTTCACGTAAGCTGCTGCTCCATAAGCGAGTTTAGAGGCATCACAGAATATGTGAATTTCAATGAGATCACATACCTCATCATTCGTTGAATCAAGAATTAACCTTGGAATTCTAAGATGATCTAATAGGGGCAGTTCTTTACACCAAATCAACCACTTTTCCTTTAACTGTGGGGGTAAAATTTCATCCCAAGTTATTTTTTTATCCAAAGTTCCTGTATGAGACATTTTATTCTTATAGTAAAAGGTGAGAGCAATCCCAGGGGATCAAATATCTTCCCTATTGTTTGTAACATAAATCTTTCAGAGTATTTTCGTTTATCGAAACGAATTCCAGCAAACCTTTAGTATCCAACGTCAGACAGTCATCTAGAGTTTGCCAAGCCATGCCTAACACTTTTGTTTTGTTTGTTCCCAACCTGATGGATGCATCCATAGGATGTGTGTCGAAACCTTCAGCCGCCCACTGAGCCATTAAAGCTGTATCATTGCTGATCCATTTTCTAATCTCCATTCCTGCTTCTTTCATAATATTCTTAGCGTGGCGAGACATGAAAAGAGCTTCTTCTCGAGTATCCTGTCCCGTATATATAATACAATCATCCACATACATGAAAGAATCTAAATGTTGTACAGTTATGGGATGAATTTTGTTATATATCTCAATGTGATATTTCATTGTTGCTGCTAGTAGAAATGGACTAGAATTAACTCCAAATATATATATATATATATATATATATATATATATATATATATATATATATATATATATATATATATATATATATATCAACCTGTTAAATCTATAAACTTACAAAGTGAGCTTTTCCCCAATACGTGGATTACTATCTGTCCATAAAAACCGTACAAAATATTTATGTTTATCCGCCAAGCAAATTTAAAGAAAAGCTTGACGAATATCCGATGATATTGCAACTCGATTTAGCCTGAAATTAATTAAAACATCTAAAAGATTAGGATTCAAATTAGGTCCAGGCCACAAGCAATCGTTCAGTGATAGTTCGTTAGCTTGGTGTGAAGCTGCATCAAAAACAATACGAGTAGAAGTAGTAACACACGACCCTCCTTTTTTATCGCTTGGTGTGGTAAGTAATACATTGGTTTGTGTACATTAATTTCAGTATCTTTGACTTTTTCTATGATTCCTTGATTCAAATAATCTTGAATCGTTTATTTGTATTGAGTGTAAAGCGTTTTATTCCTTCTTAACCTTCGCCATAAACTCTGGAAACGTTGTTTTGCCACAGAAATGTTATTCGACAATTCGTTCCAATGTTTACGAAAAGGTAATTCAACCACATACCGATTATTATTATATTGTACAGTTTCCTTAAAAATATTCATAGCTTTGTGATCTTTCCGGTAGCAAGGGTCATCTTTTATGCCAAGGGATTCGAGCTCAAAAAACAGCTTTAATGTATCCTTAACAGAATCATTATCTTTAAGAAAGTAACATGAAAAGTTATTAGTATTGGTTCCCTGGAGTCGTCCACCAACAATCCATCCAAATTCAGTTTCCCTGAACAACAATTCTTTATTTACTTTATATACGTTATCTTTAATTATTCTAAAGAAAATATCCGCATTCAGTAAAGCGTGAATTTCCTTAGCTTCGTAAAAATAGGGATCTGATAATTCTAAAAATTCAGGAATTTTTATTTCCGAAACATCTAACGTAAGACTTGGTGTCAACCCGGTAATTTTTTCAGTCACAAAAAATTCTACGTTTTCTCTAAAAGTACCACTTTTATTAGAAATTAAAGTATTAGTTTTTCCCTTTAAGTTTTGTTTCAATGAATTGAGTCCTGAAACTGAGGAATTTATTTTTTCTATTGCAATACCAAGAAAATCACACATTTTTCTGGATATAATATTAATGTTAGACGCTGAGTCAAAAATGACGGGACATATTAGTTCTCGGCCTTCATTATTTCGTAAGAAAACGCTACCAGTCGATATTAACACGTTCTATCTATGTTGAGAAGCAGTGCTACTCAAAACTGTGTTCTGTGTGGAAGAATCCACCACATTCGATTCCCGCTCCCCCGGGTTTGTTAGTACTGGAAGTTCGGTGGGGGGATTAACCCATTTTCTTCGGTCACCTATTGCCGCAGTACAGAGGGAGCGAGGATGTTTTTTGCCACATGGGCATATATACGTCGAAGTACATTGCATCCTTTTGTGGTTTTTTCGCAAACACAGTTCACATAACTTATGCAGACGGACTAGATCTAATCGTTTTTCGGGGTTCAATTCTAGAAACTTTTTGCATCGAAATATCGGATGTGAAGTTTTATCCTTACAAACTATGCAATTCTTGTTTTCAACAGATTGATTCATTAAAAGGTTGGTTTTTGTTTTAAAGGATAAGTTAGGTTTTCTAAATATCGTTTTTGTTTCGACACAATACAATTTTTCTACGGATAAAAGAATGGTTTCACGTTGTTCTAAAAATGCAATAAATTCATCAAATGTGGGAACATCTTTTGCTTTTAAACTCAGTTCGAAATTTTTTCGTGATTCATTATCCAATTTCTTTAGCATAATATTTAATAAAAGTACATTAAATAAATTATTTTGTTCATAGTTTAATAATTTTAGAGCCCGTAAGTTTTTTTAATGCAATCAATCATTTCACGAATTTCTTTCGGATTCTCACGTTCTATCTTCTTAAAATTTAATATTTGTTGCACATGAATATCGACAATCAATCTTTTGTTATCATATCGGGATTCGAGTGCTTCATACAATGAAGAAAATGTATCAAAAGTGGAAGCAAATTCTTTAACTTCATTTGATAGACAGAAATTTAAATAATACAATTTCTGTGACTGAGTCAGTTGTTCGTTAGTTGTAATTAAATCGTCAAATTGGGATTTAAAGTTACTAAATTGTTCATATTTTTCCGAAAAGGTGGTGGGAAGTATTATAGGTGGAATTTTTGTTTGAGTAAAAGTTCCGTTTTCGTATTTGTTTTTTTCAACTGCAGTCACAGACAATGATACATTAGTAGAGTTAATCAATTTTTTAACTCTTACCTCCAAATCGTCCAGACGTGTTTCACATTTGTATAAATCTTCTTCGAATTCCGCTTCTTCTGTTGGTTTTGCGGTTTCTAATCCAAAAAGTAGCTCTTTCAAATCTTCAATTTTCCTCTGGAGTTGGTCAATTTTCTTGAGATTGACCTCCAGTTCGGTTATGTCAACATGTTCGGACACGTTGTCCATGAAGGTTGCAATTCTAGTAATACTTCCTTTTAAGGAAGTTTTAGCTTTGTTTAATTTTAAAATATCCATCGCGCTTTAGCTGGTGACACCGGCTCGACGGACCAAAAAATGGTTCGTGAGTGTCACGAGTTTAAATAATTTGACGGACCAAGTCTTTCTGACTAAAATTTTAATAAAAACAAAAAGGTAACATAAGTTATTGTGGGTTTCGATGTGTGTAAAGTAGTTATTACCCACGTCAGCAAATATACTGAAATCCTTCAGCTTCTCCGAATATATATCATCCGGCTGGCAGATGCGCACGCAGGCATCTTCACGCATGCGTCATACTCGCAGTCATCATTACGCAAGCGTCAACATCCGAGTTTCAGACATTGTAAAGGTGGGAAGATTATGTTTGTTATATTTGAATCTGTTTGGGTAGTTGTGGATATAGTTGAAGGTTTCAAAGCCTGAGCATACGTTTAGATTAACTGAGGAACTATTAATTTGCGTGCTTCAAAATAAGATATGTTTTTATTGGTTTTAATTTCTTGTATTTGTTTTTCAATTTTCCATTTTGGGCAAAGTTTGGAATCGGCGGAATGAAGTTGTGAACAGTTAATGCATTTTGGTTCTAGGGTAGAATCTGTAGAAGAATGCTCTACAGATGCACACCTAGAGCATGTTAGTTGACCGCGGCAGGAAGTTTGAGAATGACCGAACCTCTGGCATTTAATGCAGCGCAGAGGATTCGGAAAGTAAGGGCGTATTTTACAGTTAAGATATCCGGCTTTTATTGTAGATGGTAGTTTGGGGCTATTGAAAGTTAATATTAAATGCTTCGTAGGGAAAAATAACGAGTCTTTTTTTATTTTAATTCTTCTGACTTGAGTAACCCCTTGGTCAGAAAGTCCTTCCAAGGCGCACAGAAGATCTGTTTCAGATATGACACCACGGCAAGAGTTTAAGGATCTATGAAGATTTACAGTTAATGAACAGTTTAAAAAAGTTTTGGTTAACAAAAAATTTCGTTTGTAAGGCAGATGATGTTTCAATAAGCAAATCACCAGATCGTAATTTTTTGACCGATTTGGGTTCGCCGCTTATTCCTTGAATAGCTTTTTGAATTGCAAACGGTGCCTTTTGTGACATTTCATTGTTAGGAAGAGATAGGATTAACCCTCTAACCGGATAGAAGGGAAAATTCCGTCAGTGTAAAGATGCTTTGAAAATGGACTGCACGGATTTTTCTGCCTTCAAGTAACGTTTTCAAAAGCGGATTAGCCGCACTTTTCTGAAATCCTTTCCCCCTTTTAAAGGTTTAACATCTTGAAAGATAATTGGGGACGGTGGAAGCAACACAGCAGGACACTAATAGGAAGTTTTATGGCTCGCAGGAAACCCCGTGTTTTGACCCTGGGGCAATCGTAAAAAATCGAGGAGAAATTTCTTTAGACCCCAGGAAGTGTTTATTTGTTTTACCTCGTTTTTTTAAAGTTTTGTAAAGTCCCAACGCGTAAGTAAAATATGTTACAATTCCCTTTTGGTTTCATATTAATTTGAAACTGTAACAAGTTGGGGCGTGACAGTGCAATCTGCTATTTTATATAGTTAGACAAATTATCTTTTTTTAAGTATATTCTTTCGCTTCATTTTTCTTATTTTAATCAAAGCTTTCAGTTTTTGAAACATGATTATTTTATTATAAGATACCGAAAAAATTAATAAAACACCAAACTCTTTAAAATTTGGAACCTTTTCAATTTTCCAACCACTAAAAATGAATAAATTTAAACTTCATCAAATCATTTGAAACATTTTCTTACACTTTGATAAAAATAATAACGAAAAAAAAAAAACTAATTAAGATTTATTAGTTTTTTTTTTTTTTTAGATTTCAAAGCCTAAGTGTTCAGGGAAGTTTAAGTACAGTGCCTAGTTATATATTGTTAAAATACACCGAATTATATTTGAATTTTAAGTGCTTGAACTTCAGTTTACATCAAAGACAACATGAATGAAGATTTTCACACATTTTTTTATAACTTGAATGTTTGAATAAATGGTAATCAAAAATATACGGAAACATTTACAGTAGACATTTATGCATATAAATAAACATAAAAATCAATTTTAAATTCGAGCTATTCAAAAACATTCGAATTATTGTTCAAAAATATCTATTTATACAAAATACATCAACATTTATTTTTTAAAGGCTAACTGAATAAGTAATTAAAATCTGGATATTTTTTGAAATCTCGACCGTATAAAGCTAGAAATTTTATGTTAGAAATTCCATTTGAAATTTCGAAAAAAATGCATCGCGCAGTTAAAAATTATTTACCATAAGTTTTAGCAATTGTTTGAGGTTAATAAAAATTTCAAATTTTATTATATAGCTTCTTTGGTATCTTTTAATATATTTCGAAGATTTCATACAATTCAGTTGAAAAGTGCATGCTAAGAGCAAAAAATATACTAAAAAAATTGATGAATATACAATTACAATAAATTCTTACATAGAAGCAAAACTGAGAAGCTAAGCGTAGGAATGAGAAAAATTTTGAGTATATCTGAAGTAGTTTTCGAAATATTTATTTTAAAGTTCAGAAAATTTGTGTGCGTTATGTGTGTTATACTTAATATTAATTAAATGGTTAAAATAATATGTTAATATTAGTCATGTAATCGTTTGATGACACATTCATATACTAATAAAAATTATCATGGTCATTGATGCGAATGTCAAGAATTTTATGTAATTTTAAATTCAGACATTAAGATATTGATGTAGAAAATATAAAACGACCATCTAAAATACATGAAAAATGCAGTCTGCTATAAAATGATCTTGACAAACAAAATCCGGCATTTTCACTTACTATGACAGAGCCGGCTTAGTCAGGGGCGATCTGGAAAAACAGAGAGAGAACCGCGGTTTTGATGGATGCCGCTCTGGCTTTTAAAGTTCTCAGGAAAAATTATCTATATATAAATTACAAATGCAAAAATAAATCTTGTAATTTTCCATACATTTTTATAACAACGAATTGTGGAATTGGCTTCCGATACATTGTTGTGTTTGACAATATGTAAGGTAACCAACCCTACTTTAGATAGATTTGTACTACTTTTTCGTAACCGTATTCCTTTTAAAATTAATTCGTGCAGCCGAAATACACCTTTTGCACCCTTAAAAATTTATGTAAACTATAACGGTTAATTTTAATTTATGCAACTTGTGAAATGTTCATAATTAACCAATTTCGTTTAAACAGTTTACATGAAAAAAAAAGTTTGGACTCCCTCATTCATTAGGGATTTATATAAGATTATAACATTAAATTTTATTTTTCACCGAATAAGATCGAGTGGTAGTGTATAGTGCTTCCACACCACAAGTCTGGGGTTCTATTAACGGGCTGCGCAAGGTCGACTCTGCCTTTCATCGCCGCTACATTGGGTCGATAAATGAGTACCAAGCTTGCTTCGGGTCTTAAACACTGAAGGTCTCTCTTCAGACAGACCACCAAATCGGGACATCTGTTCATGCACCTCAGCGTCCAATGGTCACGTGCAAAAGCTTTTAGGATTTTACAACTAATCTTACAATCCATATACGTTTTATAGTAGTATATTTAAAAATGATAAAGACATTTTTACGACTGTGTGAGCTGTTATGCCTCGTTTATAAATATAAAAAAGTGCATTCAGCTACAGTTTTTAAAATGTACAGAAATAATTGGAGAAATAGGATACTTACATATTATGAATATTTTTGACTGCAGTAAGATATATTTATATTTCAGTTTCTTTACAATTTGAATAGATGTTGTAAGCCATTTTGCGAATAGTTTGATATTGAGTATAAACCCATAGGCTGTTTAATATTGTAAAGTGTTTTACTTTGATACCAGCACACATTAAAATAAGGCTCATTTGCAGTTATATGATCAGCTTCAGTGATATTTAAATTTTCAAAAATAGTCTACACGTACGAAAACACTCTTTCACAACCGCACACCACATCTCATACTATATCTTCCCTACAGCAGGAAATATTTGTGTATACTGAAAAATTTAATACAGGATACATTTCCAAGTGTTAAATTTGTTTTTAAAATTTGGTATGAATACATTGTGGAACTGTCGGTTAACTTCACTGAACAAAATTGTTTTAAGTGTACTGTTTTTTGAAAGACAAAATTAATTAGGGAGAATTTTTCTCACAATAGAATTTGTAATGACTGAATTGTGTGAAAATGTAGTTATCGATGTGTGACATTTTTCCTTGTAATAAAAGAAACAGAAAGATAAGAAATTTAACTTGAGTAGAAAATGGTTACAAGTACTGTCATGCGCATTTGAAGATGTATATCCCCCATTAAAATTAAAAATTATTGACTGAATGTGTGTTATGTCCATCACAAATGCCGATGTAGAAAAGATATTTTTATTTAATACAAGGAGTTCGAAAAGGAGAGCACTAGGAATGAAAATTTAGATTTTTTCCGAAAAATATTCAGTTAACATAAAAATATCACTTATATGATTTAAATTTAAATAAATTAAAATTATATTGAAATCATTTTTATGTTATTCTAAATTAAAAATATAATTGAATAGAGAAAGATCTGTTTTATTTCATAAATATATGCACCATTAATTGTCTTATTGTTTAAAAAAGATAGGGCCTTTATACTCTTTTTACCTCATAACTTTTTTTTTTTAAAAACAGGAAAGTGAGCGCGTTTTTCTTACTCTCATATTCAAAAATGAATACAGGATGCTTTTTTCTGGTTCAAATTGCAATACCAAAATATTTTTTTTTAATTTTTAAAAAATGACAGAAAAATAAATTTTGTTTGAAGAAAATATAACTATTTTTCAACTTTTAACACGCCATTTATTTCATGTTTTTTTTACCCTGCATTTTGTTTTAATTTTACTGCGACTGAATCTATGGGGAAACGACAGAGTAGAACTACGGTTTTCATACAAGATTTCCCAAGGCAACTTAACAGCTAGCTGTAAACGATTGATCTCTTGGTTCTTACTTGACAAAGGAAACGAACTTGGTCATAAAATTGTCCCCGTTCGACCTCCCAAGTTCTAAAAGGGGGAAAGAATTGAAGTCTGTTGCATTTTTGAAGGCAATAGGAAAATAAGAGTAAAACGCTTTCGGAATAACTTTTCAGGAGGAAGGTATCGACTTAGAGGGTTAAAAAACGAGCATGTTCGGAAACTTTATCGATGTTGAGATTGGGTAAAACAAGGCCTTTACCCGTGCACAGCATATTTGGATCCATAGGCGCAAGAAAAGACTTCATCCTGGTGTGCCTCCACCCACCACGGAGTCCAACAAGGAAGGCAGTGTGCCGGTCATCTGGTAAATACCAGGCACGGCGCTTACCTGGACTACACCCGGAATATAATGCTACAGCATCAGAGTGAGGATCCAACGGGTAAACCCGACACCTCTTATCTGCAGCACTAACCCTACAGCAATGTCTCTTCGAGGACGTCGAAGAGAGGTATCACCAGCCGATTGACAGGAGCGGGCTCACTCCTGCCTCCCGTCTACAGCGAAGCGTGGGCCAAAGGTATTTCCAGGACACCATTTTCCTCCTTACGGGACGCCGCACACGACAAACATGCGGGTCAGAAAACCAACGTTGTTAGTCAAAAAGAAATAAAGTAAAATAATCAAAACATATTTAAAGAAATCAAAAGTAATAATACAAATACCAAATTAAATAATCGAAAAAATTAAGGAAGGATTAAACTAACTCAACGTTATGCAAAATGAATACAAAAATGTTAATAACGAGAAATTTAATTAAAATAAATCAGTTATTATACACATATTTTTTCGAAATAATTGTCTGTGGTCTCGACGTGAAATGAATAAAAGGGAAATCTGAATGGCAAGAAAGAGGGCCGACAATAGAGAAGGATCACTTGGGCACCACGGGTTCGTGAAGCCCGTGTTTACCAAAGATAGTAAACCCCTTGGGAAAAGGAAAAGATCACTAGTGCACCTCGGGATTGTGACACCCGTACTCACTAAAGAAGGTGAGCCCCCTGAGGAGTGGCGGCGGAGACGTCTGTGGTTCTGCGTCAAGGGTAGACCAAGCAATGCACGTCTTGCGGACAGACCACTCTGCTGTAAACGGCGTCGAATGGTACGCGTAGACACTGAATGCTATGTTACAGACTCAATGTGCTGTGCTACGGTTCGTGATGTGACTGAGCGATCCGTCACTGCCATGCGCACAATTTGCTTGACCTTAACGTGAAGTGGTGCACTGAGGTGGATGCGATCGACCACGTCGGTCCGTCGTACCCTCCTGCATCCAACGGTACAGTTGTTTGGTTTCGTCCAACACGATTACCAATTTCCCTGAAAATAATCCACAATCTCGGTAGGCCACTATCCTTCCTCTGTCGAACTCGGATACTTGATCAAAAGCTGATAGCTGTTTTCTACAAGACATAACTGATCGTTTTTTGAAAAAAAACCAATTGCCGAACTTGAAATCGTCGAAATCTCCAAGCTTTAAATAGCGCTTTGAGATGGCGTCACAGGCGCGCGTGATGTGTGTCTGCGCTGAAATTCTAATCATTTGCATATCTCACCTCTGCTAATGCATGTTGTAAATTTCATGTTATTTGCATGCTTCCTTCAGGGTGTTGCATTTACGGTGACCAACAGTGTATAAATTTTTCAAATAAAACCATTTTTAGAGAAGACAGATCAGGTGGTGGTTTAGTAATAGCTGTTCCTTCAAATATTTCTGCGCAACAGATTCCTATACAGATTCAACAAATCAGAGAATTAAAATATCTTCCAATTAAAATTGATGTTCGAAATATTTCATTTTATATTGTAAAAATTTACGCTCCACGGGGATTTAATATTATGCTGATCCAATCTTTTCTTGAATCCTGACGGCTCCTATGTTCCTTTTTGGTGATTTTAATCTGCATCACCCGATGTGGGGATTGGATCACATTTCAAGGTATAGTAATGAATTTGTTGAAGGGATTACTGATTCTAATTTGGTTCTTAACACGACTGTTCCCCCATGTAGAAGTTCAGCAGGTGCAGCATCATTGATAGATCTCACAGTTTGTTCTTCAAGTATGTCTGGATACTGCAATAGTTATGTTTTAGATTGCTCTTTTGAAAGTGATCATAGTCCAATTATTACAGAGCTTTCTCTCCTCAATTCAAAGAAACGAATTTTTAAAAAGGTAAACTGGCAAGCAGTTATGAACCAAACGTATTTTGTTTTAAGTAATCCAGATGCTAATTCTGAAAATCTTACCGATATGATATCTCAAGTCTCATTACTAGCAATATTAGGGAAGTTAAAGTTTCGAATAGATCCTTCCCACCATGGCGGAATAGTACCTGTTATGAATTCTATAAGCTTAAAAAAATATTTAGGAAGAGAGCTATTAGAGAAATTTCACCTGAATTATGGATCAGATATAAACAATATGCGAGCAAACTTAGATTCTACATTAAAAATGCCAAAAGAATGTACTGGGACAAGATATACAAAATAATGTTTCTAATCCCAAGATGTTTTTTAATATTCCAAAAACGTTTTCCACAGTTACTGACACCAATCAAAAACTTAATATTCTTCAGCTTAATATAATAAGTTTATCACTCATCCTCAATTGCAAGCAGATATGTTTGCACATTTTTTTGCATCTAAAAATGCCTATCATGAGCCACTTCCTTTGGATTTTCTCTACGGCAAAGATAACCTTCTTAATAAACCATTCCACACTTTTGAATTGCATAATGCAATAAAAAAATTCAAAAAACACAACTCCTGGGGCTAATCATGTTACGACAATTTTCTTTAAAAATCTTGATCAGGGTCAATGTGATGTAATTTTAAGATATTTTCAAAAATTATTTGATAATGCAATCGTTCCAGATTCTTGGAAGCATGCGCAATCATTCTCCCGATTCCAAAACCGTGTTAAGATAAAACTAAGATATCTTTCTACAGACCAATAGCTCTGACTTCTGTATTTTCAAAACTTTTGAGAGAATTTTGGCTAATCGGATTTCTTACTTTTTAACTAAAGAAAGAAAACTTCATCCCCAACATTATGGTTTCGTTCTTTTCAAAGATAGCAGAAGGGCTACTTATCTTGTGCATAAGGCAATAATAAATGCAAATTTACAGAATCTTTTTTGTAGGGATAAGTTTAGACCCGGGGTGGGCATTACGTCGATCGTGATCGACAAGTGGACCACCGAGACGTTTTGGGTGACCACCTGATTAATTTAGCAGTTAGTAGTTATAAACAAAAATATTCAAGATTGGCTGAAGTATGCAGACTATATAAGTCTTCTACCAACTGTAACAACGAAAACTAACTTTATATAAAATATTCAGGTAAAAACTAAGATATACTTAAGGTAAAAATGTCTTTTTTTATTGGCGTTTTGCTTTAAACGCAGTTTTAAAGGTGTTAGTTCTTTTTATTTTAGTTCTGTATATAAGTACATATTCAGTATTTATTAATTTATAATTAATATTGTAGACCTTTTCCTACCTGACCACACCTATGATACTAGGCATTGGCTCACACAAGAATTTTTAAAGGGGAGGGGGGGGGCGTGGTCGAGAGTCGAAAGTCTACCATTCTGGTGTCATACCATAATATGCAGCCAAACATATTTTTTTTAAATTTTGTGGATTGTCGGGAACAAAAGAAACTGTAAAAAATAAATTACTAAATAAATACTCAGCATTAAATAATAAAAAAAATTATTAATGACAATTACGTAATTAAGTTTATCGTACTGTATACTTGGAATTGAAATCAATCAATAAAAAAAATCAAGGGCTGTGGGGAACGGTCCGAACCAGTGCTCCCCTCTCCTTGTGTGCAGCACTGACATTGGGTGGACCGTAACAGATTGAAAAAATTAGAAATAGACCACGCTCTAGAAAAGTCTGCCCATCCCTGATTTAGACATTAAAAGTGCATACGACTCTGTTTACGTGGATGGTCTTATTTATAAATGTTTACAAATTGGTATAGCAGGAAACATAGCAAATTGGATGCATAAATTTCTCACATCTCGATCACTCCAAATTAAATGGAGGGGTTATTTTTCTCTCAAAAAGCTTGTTTCGCAGGGCCTAGCCCAAGGCAGTGTCCCATCTCCTAGTCTGTATACTATTTATATGCATGATATTCTTAATACCTTAGAATCGGAAGTTGAATGCCTGGTTTATTCTGACAACATTTTTTATATTTTGCTCTCATAAATCCCTTTGATGTTATTTGCAAAAAAAAAAAAAATACTCTGGAAAGAATTTTCCAGTGGTGTAAATATTGGAAACTGAATTTAAGCCCAAAGAAATGTATAATAGCTGAACTGTCAAATAAAAGAAGTTATCCTCTTCCTAATATTGTGTTGAATGGATTTCCCCTACAATGGCAAACTTCTATTAAATACTTAGGAGTGTTTTTTCTAAACGTTGTCAAAATATTTATATTAAAAATTAACTAAGCAGTAAAGCCTTGAAAAGGAACAATGCACTGAAGGGCATGTCATATAAACATTATGGGCCGAGATCAGGAAATCTCATTAATTTAGTCAGTAATAGCATTTGCAGTATTTTTATTACATTTGTCACATAATAAATAAATGGTTTGAAAATCAATTAAAACCACCTTTCAATGTTATCCAAACTAAAGCCCTCCGAATAGCATTAGGTCTCCCTCAATGGACCCCAAATATTATGCTGCTAAAGTTGGCTGGTCAAGAAATTTTGTCAGATAAAATTAGAAGATTGGCAAACAAGTTTTTTATTACTCAAATCTTTAATAGTGATTTTTCTCCTCTTTATTACAATAGCACCGAAACAATGAATCTTAATGTTTGGGAAGAAGATAAAAATAATATTAGTGTACTGCATGATTTAAATGTTGGTGGTGATCAAATTATTTCAATTCCCAGATTAATTACGTTTTCAGAACTTTCCATGTAAAATTTATATTAATAGGTTTAAATTTCAAGATAAAAATCTACCGATTCCTGCAATAAGCGGTTTATTTGATGAAACAATCGAAGGTGAATTTCAAAAGTTTCTCATTATAGCTACTGGTGCTTCAAAAAAAAATCACCAAATTACTTCAATAGCAGGTATATCAAAAAAAATCTTCATTTGCTTACAGAATCAACCATTATAACTCCGTTTTTATTGCAGAAGCTTTTGCTATTTGTCAGGCTTTAGATGTGGTGGAATTTAATGTAAATTTGCTTGATTTTTTTATCAGATAGTTTTTCTGCTCTTTCTGCATTTCAAAATATTACTCGACCAAATCCCATAAGGTAATTCATAGACCTGCTAATAAAATTTACATGCTATTTAATTATATTAATCAGTTAATTCTGCTTTGGATTCCGAGACATTCGAAAATTGTTTGGAATGAACAGGCAGATAATCTCGCAAGATCAATCATGGAGTCCAATGTTTACATTGTCTGGATTGCCTCAGAAGACATTCATAGGTTGGAAAAGAGCGCACTTCGGAGGTGACGTGTAATTCGAAATTTAGAGATTGTTGCTTCTGACCTGAATTTTCGCTGTTCTTTTTTTTTACAGTGGAGTAATATATTTTTGTATACCTTTAAGAAAGATCTTATACACATTTATTTCCGTTCTTTTCTGGACTTTGGTAAGTTAACCAATTTCTTTTTTCCCATTTTTGTTGCTTGAAGGGGACTCAAGTTGAGTCACTCAACATTCCGGATTACGGAATCCGATGAAGCAAAAATGAATAATAACATGAAGGAAGATGTAAACTATAAATGTTTTAAATCTACCCAGATTCCCCTAGAATTAATTCTGCGAACTGACAATAAAAACTAATGAAATTACAATTTTACTTGAACATTCAGAAAAAACCGGAACCACATCCCCAAATCGAACTCCCACTTATTACATGCTGAATTAAAAAACAAAATACCAAGGCATGATAAAATAACGCATATGTACTTCACTCGAAGTGGAAAAATAAAAATAAGTACCTTCGCATCCAATAATATTATCCATGAGCCATTCCTTTGGACTTTTTTGCCCAAGATAATAGTTTAATTAAAAAGCCCTTTCACATATCTGAATTGAATAGAGCAATAAAATCTGCCAAGAACACAGCCCCAGGTGCAGATCAGATCCCAGCTAAATTCTTGATATTATTGAATCATAGTGAACGAACAATAATCTTAAATCTCTTTCAACAGATGTTTGATAAGGCAATTGTAACAAAGGAATGGAAGCATGCTATAATTCTACCAATTCCCAAACCATGCAAAGATAAAACTAAAATCTCCTCATATAGACACTTATCGCTTTAACCTCAGTTTTTTCCAAGACATTTGAAAGAATTTTAGCCAATCGAATTGCCTACTTCCTGGTAACAGAACAAAAACTACATCAACAACATTATGGATTTGTTCCTTTTAAAGATAACAGAACAGCAACTTAAATAATTTACAAAGCAATTACAGACGCAAAGATGGAAAAAAATATTTCGTGGGGATTAGCTTAGATATAAAAAGTGCTTATGACTCCGTATATATTGACGGTCTCATTTACAAATGTTTAGAAATAGGTATAATTGGGAAAATAGCGCTTTGGGTGCATGAATTCTTATCTTACAGATCGCTGCAAATTCGATGGAGGGGATGTCTTTCATCCCAAAAAACACTGCTTAAGGGACCCCCAAGGTAGTGTACTGTCTCCATTACTATACACTATCTATATGTATGACTTTTTTGAAACATTGGAGACTGGAGTCGAGTGTGCCATATATGCTGACGACATTTTTATCTATTCATCACATCAATCGCTCGATATCATCTGTTGTAAATTACAAAATACCTTAGAAAGAATAAGTCAATGGTATAATTATTGGAAATTGAGTTTAAGCCCAGACAAAAGTACAATAGCTGAACTTTCGAACAAAAGCATTCACTCATTTTATCATTCACTATTACTAGCTGAGACCCCTCTACCATGGCAAACTTCTATTAAATATTTAGGGGTATATTTTTCGAAACGGAATCAAAATACCAATATCATGCATCAAATGAAAAATAAAGCACTGAAAAAACTCAATGCTCTTAAAGGTATGGCTTATAAGCATTATGGTCCCCGAGCTGAAAATCTAATCCAATTGATCAATAATAGCATCTGTAGCGTCTTTTTTTACACATGTCATATAATAAATAAATGGTATGACAATCAGTTGAAGCCTTTTAATGTAATACAAACCAAAGCTCTCAGAATTGCATTAGGTCTCCCACAATGGACACCAAATATTGTATTAATGAAACTGGCTGGACAAGAAATTCTCTCGGACAAAATCAGAAGACTCGCAAATAAATTTTTTCTTTCTCAAATCTCCAATCAAACTTTTTCTCCATTATATAGCAATAATCCTGATGATCTGAATTTAAAAATTATAAAGGAGGATAAGAAAAATATTGTCGGTATACTATAATCCCTTAATGCTAATAGTAACCAAATCATTACAATCCCTAGAATATCATTTTTTTCAACTCTCCCATGTAAAATATATACTAATAACTTCAAATTTCAGGAGAAAAAGTTACCAATTCAAGCTATAAGGGGTTTATTTGAAGAAACAGTTGAGCATGATTTTCAGAACCTCCATATAATAGCCACCGATGCATCGAAAAATGATCAAATAACATCAAAAGCTGGTATAACAGAAAATTTCTCATTTGCTTACAGAATAAATCACAATAACTCTATTTTTCTGCTGAAGCTTTGGCTATTTGCCAAGCTTTAGATGATCTGACTGTTCCAAACAAAAGTCTGCTAATCTTATCTGATAGTCTCTCTGTTCTCTCTCTCTCTCTCCATGCTCTTCAAAATTTTTCTATTAAATCACATAGTGCGATTCACAGGCTAGCTAGTAAAATTTACATACATTCATCTTATACCAATAAACTGATATTACTTTGGACTCCGGGACACTCTAATATATTATGGAATGAGCAGGCGGATTATTTCGCAAAATCTGTCCCGGAGTCTGATGTTTATATTGTTTGGATTGCTTCAGAAGACATCAGTAAAAAATATACCAAGAAAGATTAAAAAAAACAAATAATTTTTATTTAAGCAAGTATTTTGAAAATTTGGGCAATATTATTAGCATTGGCATCATCTCTAAATTGACAAATAATAGAAGAGAAGAAATTTTATGCACTCGAATCTTTAGCAAAATGATCATTACCCCAGGACTTCTTCAAAAATTTACACTGCTGGACAATTGCTAAGAACGGATAACACTATCATCCATAGCAACCACAAAATGAAAGGAAGCAAAATGTGGAAAATTAGAATAAGTGCGGGATATTAGTAAGAAGTATGAGTATGCAAATTTTTTCCCCACGTCTGTTCATCACGTGATAGCGTTCATAAGAGCTTTAAAGGTTTTGACGCGTGTGGACAGTTGTTGTTTCAAGTCAAAGTTTTACAGGAAAGATTTAATAGACGAACTTAAAATTTGTGGCATGTCTTCCCGACATCACATAGATGATTTTATGCGTGGCCGAATTATTGGAAAGATCGAAGAAGGGCGAAAAATAACAGATGTTGCCAGGGAGTTCGACATCGCTCACAGCGTTGTTTCACGGCTGTGGAAGTCATTTAAAACTAGTGGAATGTGTAGTAGACGGAACGGGGGGAAGTCGTGTTAGAAGTACGATGCCTGCAGAAGACAGATATATCGTCCTATCAGCAAAAAGAAACAGACGCACCACAGCTCAGCAGGTGGCAAATCAGTTCCTTGCTGCCTCAGGAAAGCAGATCTCCCGAAAAACTGTTGCCTGACGTTTGAGGGGAGGAGGACTATACACACGCAGACCTGTTGTGTGTATCCCATTGACCAGACAGCACCGTACTGCCCGTTTTCAATGGTGTCGTGAGCATCACAATTGGACTGAACAGAACTGGGCATGCTTACTATTCTCAGATGAGAGTAGGTTCAGTCTGTCATTGGATTGTAGACGCCAACTGATCTGGCGCGAGAGTGGTACTGCTTATCGTCCAGAAAATATCCAGGAAAAGGACCGATATCCGACATGCAGTATCATGGTGTGGGCCGGCATCATGATCAATGGCCGCACGTGCCTACATGTGGTTGCGAATGGGACTATGACGGGCCAACGATACATTGATGAAGTTCTACTTCCTCATGATCGTCTTTTATGTGTTGCTGTCGGTGATAAATTTGTTTTTATGGACGACAAAGCAACATGTCAACGAACACTCGCTATTCAGGATTGTCTAGACAGCGAGGGTATTCAACGTCTCGTACGGCCAGCGCGTTCTCTAGATCTAAACCCCATTGAAAATGTATGGGATGCTTTGGGGAGGCAAGTTGCTGGTCGAAACTATCCTCCGACAAACAAGAAAACCCTCATCCGTGCACTCACAGAGGAATGGGATCAATTGCCTCAACAGCTGCTGAATAATGTTGTGCAAAGTATGGTACGACGTGTGGAATGTTGCATCACACTCCACGGTGGACATATCCCGTACTGATACCTTTCTTTAAGGTGCCTGCTGACTTTTAGATGCATTGTTCCATTTCTCCGTACGCAGATCAAATGAACATTTTTTTTTCTTTCAGATGTTTCACAGCTTTTGTACTTTCCAGAACAATAAATATTCTTTATTCTAATGTCTGAACAGTGTGTCAACTATATTTTATCCTACTAGGCCTCATGTCTCGCTTAATGTTATGCTACATAGCAATTTGTGATCCGTCCTTAGCAATTGTCCAGCAGTGTAAATTAACGGACAATGCAATGTGTAGTTCTTGTAATCGTTTAAATGACTTGGAGCATATTCTATTAAGATGCGATAGATACATTAATCCTCGAAATCACCTTAAAGTTTTTCTCAAAATTGATCCTAGTTGCAATATCACCTTTAAAGCATTACTGGAGAAAGCTATATCAAACAGATCAACATTCAGGTTTTTTATTCAGAAGATGAAATATATTTTGACATTAACTAACATATTGTTACTTGATGGTTTTATATGGGATAATAGCCTTTGTTGCTCTAAATCCCTAATACAGATATTAACTGTAACTGTAAGACATTTATAAAAAAATATATATGGAAACAGAATTCGAGGAGCGGGTGTTGATATACGTGGTACTGCTGAACTTCGGAAATTTTTATTTATTTTACGATATCTGTTTTTCCAATCGTTCATTACAACTGTACGGCAGGAAGAGGGTTTGAATTTTTCTTTTCTTTTATCTGGACTTTGGTAAGTTTACCAATTTCTTTTTTCATATTTATTTTTTCTAACGAGGACTCAAGCTGAGTCACTCCTCATTCCGGGTTATAGACTCAAATGATCCAAGCTACTTAGCATTAGAAAATACGACGGAACCTGCAGACTATAAATATTATAGAAACGTCCAAACTGCCCAAGAACTAATTTTGCCAACTGGCAATAAAAAATTTAATGATATTACTATTTTACTTGAACATACAGAAAAAACAGGTAGCATCCCTAAATCGAACCCGCATCTACTACATGCCGAACCAAAAAACAAAATTCCTAGGCATGACAATATAACGCATATGTATTTCGATAGAAGAGGAAAAATAAAAATCAGCACCTCGGATCCTGTATGGGCTGTTCAAATAACAGCTATTGACCAAATCTTAACCCTCTGAGTGGATGACCCGCTAATTGAATTTCACTTCGAAAGCGGTCTACTTTTTCAAAGCTAATGGTAGCGAAAATGTTTCTGTTGAATTTCGCGAACTGCTTCGAAAGCGCACCACAGTTTTATGCCTTCCCCCTTAAAACTGCGGGAGGTCCTCAAATGGTTTTGCAGGGGATGATTTTATTGCTTTTCGGTTTCTGTGTTGTTCGAAAGGGGAGGTTTTTTATTCACAGCTGTGGCTTAGGGCGAGGATTGTGAAATGGACATTTTCTCCACTTCACGGTCAACAGAAACTTCTCCCAATTTATTGCAAACAAGCAAATAAAAGGTAAAAAATAAAGTTTTAAAGAAATGACTCATTCAAAGTTGAAAAATATTTTTAATATATGTATAAGCAAAAGAAAATTTATTTTTTTCTCCTGTTATTTTTAAGAGCTTTAAAAAATTTTTAAAAGGAACATTTTTATTTCGGTGTTACAATTTTAACCATACAGAAGCTCTCTGTAATCATTGTTGAATATCAGACGAAGAAAACTCAAGAATATTTTCCTGGTTTTTTTTTTATTTTTTTAATTATGAGGTAAAAAGTAAAAGTGATTATTTTTTTATTTAACAAAATTATAATGAATGTAGTAGCATTATATATATGCTGAATAAATTTGTAAAATTAAACTTGGATTTCTGCAATTTTTTATATTTTTAATTAACAATAACACATAAAGTCATTTCAATACTTTTAATTTATGCAAATTTATATCTTTATCTTTATATTTTTCTGTTGAATGATTTTTTTCGCTATAAATCAACATAACAACTTGCACTGAGAGAAAATCCCCTTCTCTACGTCAGCATTTGCACACATAATACACATTCAATCAGTGGCGCTCATAAGGGAAGGGATTCTTAGGTCCAGACCCCCCAAAGCACTGGCTTTTTTTTCGATTGATTATATTCCCATATATATTTAATAAGTATTATATATATATATGTATTTCATATATTTGGAAAACTTGCTCAATTTCTGATCTAAAAACCAAATAGGTTTTAAGAAATTTTAATTTTCTGAGTTTTGATTTTAAATTCGGTTTCATTTTAAAGCATTTTTGAATTCCTAGATTGAATTAATTAAAAATATTTTTTTAACACAATCCATTATTTCGTGTGAAATGTCTATTAACTGCAATTTTAATTTCTAAAATCCTTTCTGTTTGCTTATGTTTTTAAGTTTTCTCACATTTACTTAATTAAGATTGATTTAAAGACCAATTTATTTTTTGACACATAGTTTATATAATTTAAAAGCTCTTTACTTTGTTTTCATTATTTTTTTTTTTCCTTTTGAAAAATGCCATGACCAAAATGTACGCAGGCTACTCTGATAAATAATACTTGAAAGGGATGGAATATGACTGAAAAAATGGTAAATCTAAAATCCAGCTTTCAGGTGATATTACAATTAGACTACAGAACGCAAATGTTGCAGAATGAACTAAATATATCCCTGACGTACCACAAACTACATTATAATAAATATATTGTAGTACTACATTACAGTATTTTAAAGTCATGCAACAAAAACTTAAACTTGCTTACCTGCCACGATGGGGAACTGAGAAAAAAAAATATTATTTACAATCTTGGTGATTTCTGGATTACGTTTGTATCACTACTATTTTCTGTATAAATATTTTGCATTTAAAACTCTTGAGAATATATAAGGTTCTGATAAAACGGAATAATTGATCAAATTAACAATTGTTATCAATATTATATATGTCGAAGAAAATTTTGAACTAGAAAAGATATTTTCAGTCATATTTATTTCAAGTAGAATTTTCATGTAGAACATAAGTTGGATAGTAACATATTAAAAATTAAAGCTTTACAGGCATTGGAATTTTTTATGCCTTTAGAAATTTTAAATGTGTTTTTCTCAGATTTTTAATTTTGAAGATGAGAGTGTATTCTAATCCCTTAGGCGTTTTTCCTGTTCAAGATAGAGTCGTGAAATATCTTGTAAATATTCCCTAACATATGTTCTATAAAAGTTCATATGGATTTAGGTCTGAGAGCTCTAGTTATTTTTTTAAAATATCTTAATGTTAATATTTTTAAAAAATTGTGTTTTTTTCAGGTTTAGCCATAAAAATAATTATTAAAATTCAACAAAGAGATATATTTTAAATTTTATACTTTTTGTTTCCAATAATCTAAGAAATATACATTACTTACAATAATTAAATATTTTTAATAATTTAGCATTTTATAAAAGTTTTAAAAACTTCAAAAATGTTCAATGCTTCAAAATTGTGAAATAATGGCTTGTCAAACTAACCTATTATTTTCAGAATCAATATAATAGTATAATTTGAATATAAAACAAAAATTAATTTTACTGTGACAAACTGTTTACGACTTCTACTCATATTGTAAAAAGAATGAAAGATAAATATATAACATAGTGGCAGTCAAAAACACATTCATAATATGTAAAAATCCTGTCCCGCTACTAATTTCAATGCATTTTCCAAACTGTAGCTAAAAACAATTATATGTTTATTAGGTCAGAAATTTTATTTATATTTAGAAATATTTTCCTTATTCAGAACATAATGAATAATGGCAAGATAATTTGTAAAATCCTAAAAGGTTTTAATGGAGAAAAGAGCCAGACATAATTTTAGATAGTTAGAAATTTCATTATATAACACACAAATATGTATGTTTTAAAACAAATAAGTTGGCTAAGAAAATAAAATTTACTAAAAATTTCCTGAATAAAGTAAATCAGATTTCATCCTCAAATACATATAATTGTAAGAAAAGGTTTTATTCAATTTACAATTAGTTACAAAAACCTTTTATAAAAAATAATTTTAACAGGTATAAATAGCAAAAAATATCAAAGAAGTATGAGAAAGACACATACATATCGTTTACAGAAATGTCACAGTGTGATATTTTTCGAAACACGGCACTGCACACACACACACACAGTCCAACATTACAGTCTTTACATTGAAAACGAGTTTCTTTTCGAATGCGTTTTCCATTATCATTTATCTTAAGGTTGCATACCACATTTTCGCCATGTTTTTTGTTTTTTTGAACAGTCACTTTTTACATATGAAGGGAAGTGCCTTCCAATTAAGCGGACTACATTTTCAGAAATTTTAGGGGAAACAAAGTTTCGAGAACTAGAATCACTACCTCCTTCTTCTATCAATCGTTCTATCAGTTTCATTCGAAAACCAATATGATTTAAAATCCCGCCATTTTTTTAAAGATAATGAAGGAATTCCACACAATTTGATTTAACAAATGTCGAAAAATCTTGTAGTATTTTCGCTGTTGATTTCGGGCAACAGAATAGTAAGATAGACACTGAGATCTGAGCTATCAACACCATGCAGTTTTCAACCACATTGTGAGGCTGCGGTAGCCTAATGGTCAAAGTAACGGACTCGTAGCTGGCGTGTCATGAGTTCGACCCCAGCACCAAGATACTAAACCTTTAAAGGGGGAAAAGAATTCGGAAAAACACGGCTTTACCGTTTTTGAACACATTACTTGAGGAGGAAAAACCAGTTTGGTTCATTTTTGGTGAGTCCCCGGCCTTACGAAAAATTCAGTGTGGTCCGTTTTCGAAGCCTCTCTAGTAGGGCAGAAAAATCCGTGCTGTCCGCTTGGAGGGTTAAACACTCCAGTAAAGGCCAACATAATATGGGAAGGATTCACTTCACGATTTCTGCTTTTTGATATTCCAACTAATGTACACCTGGCAGACGTGACAATAGGATTAAAAAACTCAAATGATCTTGACATTGTTTAAATTAGAAGATTCGTCAAACCCAACAGTCGTCAAGAGGCATCACCAGTTTTAATTACAATTCTTGGTATAAATACACCAGAATGTGAAAAGCTATGGTTCTTTAATCATAGAATACAATTATTCATAGATAAACCCCGGCAATGTAGTAAATGCTTTAGTTACACTCACTTATCCCGCTTCTGTTCTAGCCCTATAAGATGCATTAACTGTGGAGAATCCCACGCTGAACAGTGTATAAATTCCTCAAATTGCATAAATTGTAAAGGAGATCATCCAGCAAATTCTCCCAATTGTCCAAATTTTATCAAAGAAAAAAAGATACTGGAATTCAAATGTAACCATCACCTAACTTTGGGAGAGGCACGGCGTAAATTCAAAGAAACACACTCTGCAAGTTATTCTACAGTATTAAAAACAGCAGCCCCAGTGCCCAACATGCAAGAATTTGAAAAAAAAACTAGAAAATATTGCAGCAAATTTTCAAACAGCTTTAGAAAAGCAAACTACAGCCATCATGAACTCTGTCCAAACTATGCTAGAATCTACATATGTTCAAACACTTGGTTAATATAGAAATAAGCAAACAACCATCCTCTCCCAACAGAAAAAAAGGCAAATTTACCGCAACAAAAGTTTGATATAGCTGTTCCAAGTTTCTCATGATATGGACAATTCATATAATGACATCGATATTGGATAACTTTGAAGATCAAAATTGAAGTTTTAATCGTGAGTTTTTTTTCCTTTAAAATATATATAACTTATCTATAATTATATTTTATTTTCTCAAGCGGAGGAAAAAAATTTTTTATATCTATTAATTTTCCTTTTAAATCTTATGCGTTTTCTGGAATGGAATTGTAGAAGTTTAAAAAACAAGCTAATTTGGTTAAATATTACTCCCTTTTCACAATCAGACATCTGGATTTTTCAAGAAACGTTTTTTAAACCAAAAGATCATTTTCAAATCCCAGGAAAAGTAATTTTCAGAAAAGACAGAATTGACAGACCAGGAGGAGGGCTGCTGATAATAATTCCAGCTAACATATCTGCGAGACAAATTTCCTTTCATAATACGCAGCTATCAGAATACGAAATTTTAATATTACAAATTGTAATTTTAATAACACTTCTTTTCATTTTATAAATTTATATTCATCTCGAGGACTCAATATCACATTACTTAATTCCTTTCTTGAATCCTTATCGGGCCCAGTATTCATCTTTGGTTATTTTAATTTACATCATTCTATGTGGGGCTCCAATCGTACTTCTCAATACAGAGAAATTTTTGTGGAATGGCTAACGAACTCAAATTTTATTCTTCTAAATGCTGATGTTCCTAACCATAGAAAAAATGTTGGCTCCGGTGCTCTTCTGGATTTTACCCTTTGCTCTTCAAATCTCATTGGATACAGTAATACTTATGTGTGTGTGTTTCAGACAGTTCCTACAATAGTGACCATTGCCCTGTTATCACAGTTTTTAATTTTCATTACCCGATTAAACGTACCATCAATAAAGTAGATTGGCACTCAGTAACAGAACAAGTAAAATTAACAGCCTTTGGGATAGATGATCACAATCTCTCTGACAATATTGCTAAAATAATTTCAAATAATACTCAAAAGATAAATATCTCTAATAAAACCTTCCCTCCTTGATGGAATACCATATGCCACAACCTGTATAAACTAAAAAAAAATGCTTCCGGAAGAAAGCCATTCGAGAAATCTCTCCAAAAAAAAAAAATTGTAGATCCGATATAAACAATATTCAAGCAGACTCCGATTCAATATTAAAAAGGCAAAAAAAAAGCGTACTCGGATACAATCTGTAATAACATTTCTAACCCGAGAATCTTTTATAGTATTCTCAAAAAACTTTCAATGAAAAACAATCCTGAGTCAACACTGATTTTTTTTCAAATACATAACAGAATCTCATATATAATCCAGATTCAAGCAGCACTCTTTGCAGAGAATTTTGCATCCAATAATATTAATCATGAATCACTTCCTTTGGATTATTTTGCTCAAGATAATAGTTTAATCAACAATCACTTTCATATATCTGAATTGAATAGAGCAATAAAATCTGCTAAGAACACTACTTCAGGTGCAGACCAGAGAGAGAGAGAGAGATCCCGACTAAATTCCTATTGAACCATAGTGAACGTTTGATAATTTTAAAATTCTTTCAACAAATATTTGATAACTCAATTGTCCCAAAAGCATGGAAGCATGCTATAATTCTTCCAATTCCCAAACCATGCAAGGACAAGACAAAAATTTCCTCTTATAGACCAACAGCGTTAACTTCGCTCTTCTCCAAAGCCTTTGAAAGAATTTTAGCCAATCGAATTGCCCACCTTCTAATAACAGAACAAAAACTTCATCAACAACATTATGGATTTGTTCCTTTTATAAATAACAGAGAACAGCAACATATATAATTTACAAAGCAATAACAGACGCAAAGTTGGATAAGAAATATTTCGTGGGGATTAGCTTAGATATAAAAAGTGCTTATGATTCAGTATATACAGATGGTCTCATCTACAAATGTTTACAGATTGGCATTACAGGGAAAATAGCGCTTTGGATACATGAATTTTTGTCGTATAGATCGCTGCAAATTCGATGGAGAGGATGTCTCTCATCAGAAAAATCAATCCAAGACAGTGTATTGTCTCCGATTTTATACACGATTTATATGTATGACTTTTTTGAAACATTAGAAACCGGAGTCGAATGTTCAATTTATGCAGACGATATATTTATCTATTGCTCACGCCAATTACTTGATACTGTTCATCATAAATTACAAAATACTTTAGAGAGAATCAACCAATGGTGTAAATATTGGAAATTAAGCTTAAGCCCAGACAAAAGCACTATTGCTGAACTCTCGAACAAAAGGATCCACTCATTTCCTAATATATTATTAGCAGGGACCCCTCTTCTATGGCAATCTTCTATCGAATATTTGGGAGTATATTTCTCGAAACGGAATCAAAATGCCTTTATTATGCAACAAATGAAAAATAAAAGCACTGAAAAAGATCAATGCTTTCAAAGGCATCGCTTACAATTATTATGGTCCGAGAGCTGAAATTCTTATCCAATTAATCAATAACAGCATATGTAGCACCTTTTTTTATACATGTCATATAATAAATAAATGGTCTGACAATCAGTTGAAACCTTTTAATGTAATGCAAACCAAAGCTCTAAGAATTGCACTAACGCTCGTATTCACTGCTAACCTGACCCAGCGATGAAACCTGGAGTTAAGTAACCGGCAGTCAAACCCAGGTTTGAACTCCAATTCACAGCTTTTTTTCGACCTCCAGTTACTTGACACTGAGTTTCTTAACTTGGATTTACTGGTCGATTCCAATTGGTCGGAATAAACCCCGTGACTTCCGGCTGGAGCTACAATTTCTATCTTCGCCTCGTGCCAGCTTGTTTTTAACCTCGTGTATCGCTATCTGTTTAAAATGAATGCCAACAGAATTTATTTTACGCAGTACGAAAGAGTTGGTGTTGGCTTTGATGAAGCCGCACATACATATAATAGAATTTTCTGACTTTTCTGGTTTCCAGTTTTTCTAAAAAATCAAATTGAGTAATAGTGGAAACTTTCTGAATGGTATTCATCGTAAACTAAAAATCTATCCAAACTCAAACTACTTCAAAACTTGCATAAAAACGTACACTCGAAAAATCGCTTACTGCGCATATGCGGTTAAAACTAACCCAGCTGTGACCCTGGGTAAGGATTTTTTAACTTGAACCGGAGTTAAGTTATTAACTTGCGATGGTGAATAATGTTTTCGGCGAACCCCCGGTTTTCTTCTTCTAACCGGCGGCCAGGTTAGCGGTGAATATGGGAGTAAGTCTTCCACAATGGACACCAAATACTGTACTAATGAAACTGGATGGACAAAAAATTCTCTCGGATAAAACCAGAAGACTGGCAAATAAATTTTTCCTACCTCAAATCTCCAATCAAAAATTTTCTCCATTATATAGTAATAACCCTGATTATCTGAATTTAAAAATTATGAAGGAGGATAAAAATAATATTGTTAATATACTACATACTTTAAATGCTAATAGTAATCAAATCATCACAATCCCCAGAATATCATCCTTTTCATTTATCTCATGTAAAATATATACCCATAACTTCAAATTTCAGGAGAAAAAGTTACCAATTCAAGCTATAAGGGGTTTATTTGATGAAAAAGTTGAGCATGATTTTCAGGAGTTCCATATATAATTGCCACTGTAACGTCGCTTCTCCAAACATCAACATCTGGTCGGTTTCTTTGTAGACCCGACACCCACACGTGCAGCTTGCAGGTGCAACGCAACCCCTTTTTGACCCCCGAGGAATCTAGCTCGTCGACCGGAAGATGAGGGGGAGGGATGCTTTTGAACTTGCACGGGAGCGGTAACCAACGAATCCTCCTCTCACAAAATATTGGACTCTAACAATCTATAATTAAATTTAATAACTTTACAGTATCATTTAGTAAATAATATTCAATAGTTGTGACGTAAATAAATTCCATATTTTAATTCACCAAGAATACGCTACCGTTATTCTTTCAAACGTTACAGCTTAGAGTTTTGGTGGCAGCGCTTTGGGATAAAAAGTTAGCATTCAGGATCCGTGAGAGGAGGAAATTTTGGGCTTTTACGGACGGACCGCAACGCAGGGAGAAAAAGACATCTTCGGAGGCCGTGCTGCAATTGAATTCAGCTTAGGAGAAGGAGAGCGTCCTGCTCAAAGAAGATCAAACTGATCTACAGTGTTAACGGCCAGTGTCCGAAGGGAAAGCGATTTTCGGATGCCGTGCTGCAATTGAATTCAGCTTAGGAGAAGGAGAGCGTCCTGCTCAAAGAAGATCAAACTGATCTATAGTGTTAATGGCCAGTGTCCGAAGGAAAAGCGATTTTCGGAAGCCGTCCTGCAATTGAATTCAGCTTCGGAGGAAAAGAGCGTCCTGCTCAAAGAAGATCAAACTGATCTATAGTGTTAACGGCGAGAGTGTCCGAAAGGAAAGCGATTTTCGGAAGCAGTGCTGCGATTGAATTCATCTTTGAAGCAGTGCCACGAGTGAATTCAAGGCTGGTCAAGCTGACCACACTTATTAAGGGTGAAAGGTTCAAGATTGGTCAAAAGGACCATTGTTCACACGGAAGAGTTCAAAACCACTAGTGCACATAATTTGCTTCTGACAGCAAGCTGAGTACTTCAAATGGGTGAGTACTGTTATATTTTTGAGTTGCAAACTGCATATTGTATTAGGAATTTTGGTTAAAGTGTTCTTTACAAATTTTGAAATACTTAGTGTTTTTTCTTGCATGGGAACAGTGTTATTTTGTTTCTAGAGAATTGTAATTGTATTTCAAGCATTGTGTGCAATTTTAGCTTAAGATTTATTGTGTTTTAAGTCTCTTGAATGATTTTGATTATTTTTAGTGTTAAGTTTTTCTTTGTGTATTTCTGTGTATGCATGGGACCAGTGTTATTGTATTAATAGAGAATAGTAACAAAAAAAAATAGTGAAAAATTTAGCGGGACATTTATTTGATATTGTTTAAAAAATGGCTTTCCTTGGTAAAGGGAAAAAGCAAGACATGTTGCAACTTGCTGAGGAATTAGGAATAAATGCCACTTTAAATATGACTGTCCCTAGCATAAAAATTGCAATCACTAACAGTGAAGCTTATGAAGAGAGGAATTTGTTAAAAATTTGTATGAGACTATCATTGCAAACGGAAAAAGATTAGAGGAGTTAGAAAGGGATGAAAAAAAAAGATTGGAGGAGTTATAGAAAGGGCTGAAAAAATGAGATTAGAGGAGTTAGAAAGGGCTGCAAAAATGAGATTAGAGGAGTTAGAAAGGGCTGAAAAAATGAGATTAGAGGAGTTAGAAAGAACTGAAAAAATGAGATTAGAGGAGTTAGAAAGAACTGAAAAAATGAGATTTGAGGAGTTAGAAAGAACTGAAAAAATGAGATTAGAGGAGTTAGAAAGAACTGAAAAAATGAGATTAGAGGAGTTAGAAAGGGCTGAAAAAATGAGATTGGAGGAGTTAGTAAAGGAGCAGGCACATTAAAAGAGAAAGAATTACAGCTGAAATTTGATTTAGAAAGGTTTAAAATAGAATCCGGATTTAGGGTAAACGATGAATCAAACGATTCTACAAATGCATGTTCTGTAACCTCTAATTTAAACTTAAAAAAAATTGATCCCAGATTTCGATCCTAAGCAGTCAGATATTAGTTTATATCTAGTGATCTTCGAACGCCAGGCTAAAAGGGCGTCAATAGAAAAGAAAGAGTGGGTGGGGCAATTATTGGGTTTGTTACCCCTAGAGATCGTGCAATTTATTGCTCGCGAACCGGAGGAACAAGCCGAAAATTACGATTATGTAAAGAAATTATTACTTAAAAGATTCAAGTTAAGTCCGGAGGTCTTTCGGCAAAAATTTGTCCAACACCAGAAAAAATCCGATAGCACCTGGAAGGATTTCACTTTTGAAATTACGAATTATCTAGATGAGTGGCTGATTGGCTTAGAAATAAATACCTTTCAAGATCTTAAAGATCTAATGGTGGTAGATCAATTAAAAAATCGCGCCAATGCTAGTATGAAAGATCATTTTTTAGATAATTGGGCAAACCTTAAATCAGCTACTCAAATAGCAGAACTCTTTGATAATTATGAGGACGTCCGAAAGGTAAATTCGAAACCCATGGATAGGTGGGGCAGAAATGATAAAATTTTGACATAATCAGGGGTCAAGGAAAAAGAAAATAGATTTGGGAAAATTTCCCCCAGATTAGGAGCTTCTGTTCCGGAGAGTACTAGAGAGAGAACTTTTGAAAAACGCGTGATACAAAGATGTTATCATTGCAATATGCCCGGACATATAAAAGCCGTTTGCCCTAAATTAATAAAAAACAAAACGACGGAAACTCAATAATATTGAAGGAAATGAAAACCCGGATTTTCTTAATTCATATACAACAAAGGGCTCTGTGAATGGTCACGAAATAGACATTCTTAGAGATACGGGAGCGACAATAGATTTAGTATGTGCAAAAATACATAAATCCTTCTTTTTTCTCTGGTGAAAATGTTTGGATAAAACAACCGTTAAGCCCAGAATTAGTTTGTTTACCTTTGGCGGTCGTGGAAATTTCCGGAAATTTTGGAACGGTGCAAACTAAGGCAGCGGTTTGTGGAAATCACTTAAATCAACACGGTCGATATTTGCTTGGAAATAAAACGGCCGAGCTAATAAAAGGAAATTTAGGCTATAATTTCCTGCCGGTCGAAATATTGAATGCTGTCCAAACAAGGTCTCAAGTCAAAGCGGCTAGACAAGAAAGGGGAATAGATAGTGGTGATGCTAAAAAAGGGGAAGATGAGGTTATAATTGTTTCTTCGGATGCAGAGGACGAAATTTTAATACCTGCACTCCAGGAATATGTTCCGGAATTAGCGCTGCTAAGGGTTACGCGAGAAAATTTAATCAATGCTCAAAAAATAGCGAGGAGATTAAATCCTTATACGAACAGGCAGCCAGTCAAGTGCAGGTTACCAATCAGGTTTATTCGCTAGAGAAGGAATTATTGGTCAAAAATCGTGAAGATAAGTTAGGTAACGTGGTGAAGTTAATAGTAGTGCCGGAAGAGTTGCGCGACCCCATTAAATCCTTGTGTCATGAGGGAACATCTGCACACTTGGGAATTACGAAATCCAAAGACAAATTAAACCGATATTTTTACTGGCCGAATTGCTATAGAGATATGGAACAGTTTGTAAAAACTTGCGATCAGTGTCAGAGCGCTGGGAAGCCCAATGATAAAAAGAAAGCTCCACTAAAATTGGTCCCTGTTATTCAGGAGGTTTTTACTAAGCTAAATATTGATGCATGTGGGCCTCTCCCGATCACATCTAAAGGGAATCGATATCTTATCACGGCCATTTGCATGTCATCAAAATTCCCTGAAGCTATTCCGGTGTCTGATATTAGTTCCGTTAGTGTCACAGATGCGCTCTTAAACATCTTTAGTCGGATGGGGTTTCCCCGTGAAATACAATGTGACCATGGTACTTCTTTTACTAGTGCTCTGACTGTTACACTTATTGGTAAACTAATTTAAATTTTGCAAAGCTAGCAGTGAAATTTATGTGTCGAGGAGGCATGGAGACGAAAAACAGTTTCTTAAAATTGGCCTTTAATAATCAATCATAAAGTCACTGCGCTCGTTACTGGAGCGATAAAAAAACAATAAGTTCAAAAATCAACATTACCAGTGACATCCGATTCGAACCGTCTTCTAATATTGTAAAATGAATTTCTAATCTGAAAATGGTGATGCAACCTGCAGTTGCATTGCCAACCAGCCGTTCTCTCCCTCTAAGAGTTAAACCACTCACACACTTCTTATATTTCTGTTTCTCCTTCCTTTTAGAAAAACTAACATGAGCCGAGTTTAAATACTCGCTCGATTTGCATTGCAGTTGCTGCCAACCACAAATCACGAAACTCAAAAAGATCGGGTTCGAATCGGTGTGCTTACTTTCATTGAGATCATGGAACGGGATTGGAAAAACAACACAAGGAGATCATAAAAATTTGGATCCGACTTTTTAAATGTCTAACACTAACTACCGAGTTTTTTGAAAGATTCGGAATACTTGTCAGGCATAGTTCTGTGTATCATCCACAGAGTAACCCTGTTGAGTGATTTCATCGAACGTTGAAACGACTCTTACGAGTCTTATGTTTAGATGTAGGCTCCGAATGGGACAAACATCTTCCGTCAATTCTTTTAGCGTTACGAACTGTATCTCACGAAAGTACAGGGTATACACCGTCAGAGTTGGTGTATGGGAAAAATTTGCGAACCCCAGAGACGCTAGTAATGGAACATTGGATGGAACCGGAAGAAGAGGGTGATCTCGTCACTGAATATATGTTTAAGTTAATAAATAGATTAAAAAGATGTCAAGAAGTAGCAATAGATAAAATGGAGAAAATGCAAGTTAAGCGGAAAACTTGGTATGATAAAAACGCAGTAAAATGTGAATTTAAGGATGGGGAATTAGTCCTAGTGTTAGCTACATCCCGAACAAATAAATTAGCAGTGCAGTGGATAGGTCCTGGGACAATTTTAAATAAAATTTCGGAAACGAACTATTTAGTCGAAATCCTCGGCAGACGCGAAACATCTCAAATCTATCATATAAATATGCTAAAACCATATTACAAAAGGCCAGAACACGTTAACGTAATTATTAATGATGAAACAAAAAACTCTCTCGCAAACCAGGAATTAGAAATCCCATACTTAGAAAATAATTATCTGGTTTATGATTTCGAGGACGTAATCCAGGCTAGCGAGTTGAACAAACACCTTCACGACAAACAAATGGATCGACTGCGCGAATTATTAAATAAATACTCTAAATGTTTTTCAAACAATCCCGGTTTAACTAATCTGGTTGAACACGAAATCCAGTTAGTTAGCGATCAACCAGTTAGGACGAAGCCCTATCGAATGTCGCACCGACAAAATGAAATCTTAAAAAACGAAATTAACCGAATGTTAAAATTAGGAATCATTGAGGTAGGAGAATCGGATTACATGTCCCCTATGATTTTAGTTGAGGTAGCTGGGAAAGAACCTCGTCCATGTATAGATTACAGGAAATTAAACGGGATCATTAGAACGAAATATTTTCCTCTTCCGAATATCGAAGAACGTGTAGAAAAAGTATCGGTGGCTAAATTTATTACCGTCTTAGACCTATCTAAGGGATATTGGCAAATACCTTTGAGTAAAACTGCACAGCGATACGCAGCCTTCTGTACTAGCTTTGGTACATACAGACCTCTAAGGATGAGTTTCGGATTAAAGAATGCTCCATATTTCTTTAGTAAACTCATGGCTGAATTACTTAACGGACTAGAGGATTTCGTTGTCCCGTATCTAGACGATATCGCAATTTTCTCAGATACTTGGGAGTCGCACATTAAACATATGGAAACGGTTCTGCAGAAAATAAAGAGAGCTAAGTTAACGATAAAACCTTCAAAGTGTAAGTTTGCGCAACAAAATGTCAAATTTTTGGGTCACATTGTGGGTCAGGGTTTTCGCACCCCTTCCGAGATCAAAGTTCAGGCTGTTCTAGAGTTCCCTACCCCTCGCACGAAAACCCAAATACGTGCTTTCTTAGGTCTAGCGGGTTATTACCAAAAATATATAAATCTATTCTCGGTAATCGCTGCTCCGTTGACGGACGCGTTGAAGGGAAAAGCAAAGAAGGGAGAAATTACGTGGACGACGGAGTGTGAAAACGCATTTCGAGAACTAAAAGGGAAACTAATTGATAAGCCCGTCTTGTACGCGCCAAATTTTGAACGAGAATTCATTGTTCAAACGGACGCTTCAAACGCAGGTATGGGAGCAGTTTTAACTCAATTAAATGAACAAGGTGAGGAGCATCCAATCCTTTACCTGAGTAAGAAATTTTCAGAGATAGAGAAGCGTTATTGTACGACAGAGAAGGAATGTGCTAGTATTGTTTTCGCAATTAAAAGGTTACATTATTACTTAGATGGAAATTCATTTTTAGTTATGAGCGATCACAACCCGTTGGTGTGGTTGAATAGAAACGTTAGTTCTAACCCTAGATTGATGCGATGGGCTTTGGCTTTGCAACCATATAATTTTAGAATTGTACATCGGTCGGGTAGAAGTCACAAAAATGCAGATAGTCTCAGCAGATCGGTGATAGATAATTAGGAATTGTTAACAATGTTCTCTTGCTCATGAATCATAATTGTTGCTTATAATGTTTTTTTTTAGTTAAAGGTTAATAATTGTATTAATTTTATTTATTTACTAGTACTGTATATCATATCGAATGGAGATGCGTGTCAAAAGATGCCATGAAAAGCAAATGTATTACTATGCTTAATTTTGTGTATAGGGTTTTAAAATATACATGAGTATTTAGTTTACGCAAGAGGCATATTGTGAAAAATATTTTGTGTGTAAGGTTGTACACTTCGCATATCATATCAACACACACACACACACATGTCGTTAGTATAATTTTATTTAAGTATTGTGGCGAAGAATATTTTATGTGCAAGGTCTTACACTAGCATTTGATATAACATGTTGTTAGTATAATTGATACTAGGCATTGTGATAGGAGTGTTTGTATTTTTTATTTAATGTTATAGTATGTTTTCTTACATTGCTTACATTGCTATTTCGTAATATGGATTTGTATAAGTTCCCTAGCAAGAACACTCACTCACTAGAAATAAGTAATTCCAAATTTAGTTCAGCGTTTTCTTTAGTAATTAAAATTGCAGCTCAGAAATATAGTGGTGCTTGATGAAGGGATGTGTCGGTAATCTGTCAGTTGTCTCATCGTCATTCCATTAAACTTTTCTCAACGGAAAAGTTCTATAAGAGAGGGCGAGAGCTGTAACGTCGCTTCTCCAAACATCAACATCTGGTCGGTTTCTTTGTAGACCCGACACCCACACGTGCAGCTTGCAGGTGCAACGCAACCCCTTTTTTACCCCCGAGGAATCTAGCTCGTCGACCGGAAGATGAGGGGGAGGGATGCTTTTGAACTTGCACGGGAGCGGTAACCAACGAATCCTCCTCTCACAAAATATTGGACTCTAACAATCTATAATTAAATTTAATAAATTTACTGTATCATTTAGTAAATAATATTCAATAGTTGTGACGTAAATAAATTCCATATTTTAATTAACCAAGAATACGCTACCGTTATTCTTTCAAACGTTACACCACCGATGCATCGAAAAACGATCAAATAGCATTCAAAGTAGGTAAAACAGAAAATCTCTCATTTGCTTTTTTATAGAATTAATCATAACTGTATTTTTACTGCAGAGGCTTTGGCTATTTGTCAAGCCATAGATGATCTGACGGTTTCAAATAAAAATCTACTAATATTATCTGATAGTCTCTCTGCTCTTCAAAATTATTCAATCAAGTCACATAGTGTTATTCACAGATTAGCTAGAAAGATCTACATACAATCAAAATATACCAATCAGTTGATTCTACTTTGGACTCCGGGACACTCTAACGTGGCCGCGGTAGCCGAGTGGTATAGGTATCGGATCGTGGCTTGCCTGGTCACGAGTTCGATCCCAGTACCACTAAAGACCCGCCGTGTAGGGCAGCGATGCACGTTAAATCTGTCGAGAGCTGAAACGTCCTCCCGTTGGTGTAGTGTGGTAGTTAGGAGAGGGGGGTGCCAGCTCAGGTGTCGTCCACGTCACTTGACCATGGTTCAAAATTACGTGGTCCGTCGCCAAAAGCCCTCGTGTAGCTGAACAGTGCGACGTTAATATTAAATCAATCAATCAACCGGGACACTCGAACATACTATGGAATGAGCAGGCGGATTATCTCGCAAGATCTGTCACAGAGTCTGACGTTTATATCGAATGGATTGCCTCAGAAGACATCAATAAAAAATATATCAGGAAAGATTTAAAAGAGCAAACAATTTTTTTTTCAAGCAAATATTTTGAAAATTTGGGAAATATTCCAAGTATTAGCATCATCTCTAGGTTGACCAATAATAGAAGAGAAGAAATTATATGCACTCGAATCTTTAGCAAAATGATCATTACTCCAGGACTTCTTCACAAATTTAATTTATCTGATAATGCAATCTGTAGATCTTGTAATTGTATAAATGACTTGGATCATACTTTATTAAGCTGCAATAGATACACTGACCCTAGAAATCATCTAAAATCATTTCTCAAAATTGAACTTCATTGCAATACCACTTTCAAGGAACTATTGGAGAAAGCTATATCAAACAGATCAACGTTCAAATTTTTTATTCAGAAGATGAAATATTTTGATATAATTTAACAGGTTAATACCTGTTAGCCTATTATGGGATAATAGCCTTTGTCGCTCCATATCACCCACAAAAATATTAACTGTAACTGTAATAACAACAGACGATTCAAAAACTACAACTGTACGGGAAAACTTGTTTTTGGATTTGTTTAGGAGAGTGTGCTAAAAATATTGGATAGTTTTGACTTTTCAAGTGGGTTCAAGCGGCTGAGATTGTTTTGAATTTTTATTTTGTATTGAAATTTAGTTCATATAATTTTTATTCTATCTTCGGATAAGAGCTTTTAATTTAATTATTTACACAAGATAGTGTATTTATACAATTTTGAGTGTTGGAGTAGGGAAGACAAAATGGGTGACTACCCTCACCCAAATAATAATATGGAAGTAGAAAATGGAAACTCAAAATTTTCACATTCAATAAATATAGGTGTAATCTCACACAGATATAGAATTATTGACCAAGTTTGCGGAAAGACAAAATTTAAACACGAGTCCAAATATTACAATTTTCTTAAAATCAGAAAATGGCTTTCAGAATGGTAATCCACTTAAACTAAAAGAAAGTATAATGAAAGAGTTCACAATTAAAAAAAAGTATTCTGAGTATAAGCAAAACAAGAAACGGCGAGATCATAATTAAAACAAATAATTGCGAGACCGCCAAAGAAGCTTTAAAAATTAAAGAAATAAATGGTGTAAAAATAAGTACAAGATTGTCCTTTACTGGCCTAACCAGTAGTTATATATTGCAGGGAATAGACACAGAATATACAATAGACGACATAAAATCGGAATTAGAAAATTACAACTACGCAATTTTTGATATCCAACGCTTTACCAAAAAAACAATCTGGATTTAAACCGATCAAAACAGTTAAAGTTACCCAAATTGGATGCAGTATTCCCGAAAGAGTTCCAATTGGATTTGAAATGATTAAAACTACTCTCTATACTATGAAAAACCTAGGCAATGCACAAACTGTTGGAAATTTGGACACATTCAAAAATTTTGTAGAAGCTCAATAAAATGCCGAATTTGTTCACTGAACCACTCTGAAAACGATTGCAAAGAAATAAAAATAAAAAATGTAGCTCTTGTGGAGAGGGGCATGAAGCTAATGATACAAATTGTAAAATATATCAAGAAGAAATTGAAATCTTAAAAATTAAAGTACAGCAACAAAAATCTCAAGAAACGAAGCATTTGAGAAATTCCAAAGGGAAAAAAAACATACTCGGCCAAAACCTATAATGATCAAACAGAGAAGATAGAAAATCTTGAAAAAAAGTTTGCGAAATTAGAGTTGAAATTTGAAGAAAACCATAACATATTCGAAAAGAAATTAGAACAAATAGTACAACGCTTCACGTCAGAACTGAATACCGTGGTAGCACAAATAAATTTACGATTTTCTTCCCTAATGAATACCATGGAATCCACCCTAAAAAAAAAAAAAAGTTGCATCCAATATAACAATTCAAAAGATGATGATTGTCTAATAAATAGAAAACAGAATGAAAAAAAAAGCAAAAAGATTCAAGAAAATATCAGAACAGAGAGGAAATACATTAGATAGTGTAGTAGAAAAAAAAATAAAGGAACTTAAATAAATAATCAAATTTTCTATATTTTCTCGCTAAAAATCAATATTAATCTACTTTTTTTTTCGAATATTTCAACTAATTCGTAGTATCGAACCTTTTTTTTTTTCGTTTTAAATCATGAACATAATCCAATGGAATGCACGTGGAATTAAAAACAAGAGGCCTGATATTCTTTTCGCTCCAATCTTTCAAAAAGCAAGTATTTTAAAATTCAAGAAACCTGGTTACATCCAAATGATATTTTCACAATTCCCAATAAGAATATATTCAGAATTGATAGAGAAATCAAAAGAGGAGGAGGTTAATGATAGTTTTAAATAAAGATATTAGCGCAATAAAAAAAAAATATTCTCAGAAATTAGTGAAGACTTAGAAATTTTAATAGTCAGAGTTCAAATAGATTTAGTTCTTATCACAATTTTTAATATATACATCCCACCGGGTAACTTTAAAGATATCAATTTATCAAAAATAGCATCATATATTGATAATCACAGTTTGATATTGGAAGATTTCAACGCATCTCATGAAATATGGGGATCAAAAAATTCCAGTGCTTCTGGAAAAAAGATTTTTGACTGGATCATTGAAAATGACTTAATATTATTAAACGATAAAAGTTCAACTTATCTCCATTCATCGGGAATTTTTACATCTATAGATCTTTCTTTAGCATCTATAGATTTAAATTATGATTTATCCTGGTCCACAAATACCGATAATTTTGGAAGTGACCACTTCCCTATAATAATTAATTATAAAAAAGAGCAAACAGGTCAGTAACTACTAATTTTAAACAAAAACAAATTGGAACAAATTTATCAATATTATTCAACAAAATATAAATTTAAATGAAAACATAAATATAGATATTATAAAAGAAATTAAAAAGCTCAAATCTTATCTCAAGAAACCGAAAAAAAACAGATCAGTTCAAGAGCTCCATGGTGGACAGCAGCATGCGGGCATTTAAGAGCAAAAAAAAAAAAAAAAAGAGAAAACTCCTTAATAAAGCAAGGAAAAACTTTAAAGAAGAAGACTGGATAAAATATAAAAAGTAAGCGCAAAACTTAAGCGAACAATCAAAGCCTGTAAAGAAAATTTTTGGCACAAGACCTGCGAAAAATATCTTCTCTAAAGTTCTTTTTTAAAATAATCCGAATAATTAAAAATAGAACAAATTCTAACTATTCATCCTTTAATATTATTGAAAATAATGGAACCATATTAACAAACGAACAATCCCAAGCAAACTGTTTTTTACAATATTACGCAAAACAACAACGATAATATTCCAAATATTTCTATTCCGGACAATAGCCAGGATATTAATAAACCTTTTTCTTTAAAAGAATTAGAAATAGCAATATCTCATCAAAAGAACAGTAGTCCAGGGCATGATAAGATTTCTCTCCAATCAATAAACCATCTCCCCATCAAAGCAATAAATCTCCTTCTAAAATCATTTAATGACAGTTGGTTTTCAAGTCAAATTCCTAAAGACTGGACTCACGCACTTATCCTACCTTTCATAAAACCTCACAAAAATCCCAAGGAAGTTTCGTCATACCGTCCTATTTCTCTTACCTCAGTAATTGCCAAATTATTAGAAAGAATGATTCTACATAGAATGTTGGATTTCAGTTTTCAAAACAAAATTTTTCATGTTAATCATCATGGTTTTTACCCTCACAGAAGCAGCATTAATACATTACTTCAATTACAACATGACATCATACTGGCTAGAGAACGCAAAGAATATTTTATTTTGGTAGCGTTGGATATTAAAGCAGCATATGACTCAGTGTGGCCAAATGGCCTTATTTCTAAACTAAACAAAGTTGGATACTCTGGTAGATTACTACGATGGATTCAAAACTTCTTACATCAAAGAACAATTCAAATCAAATGGAGAAACATTTTTTCAAAAATCGTTACAAACAATTATGGTGTACCCCAAGGGTCTATCTTAAGTCCTTTCCTTTTTATGATTTATATGTCAGATATTTTTGAAATTCAACACGACAGCCATCTTCTGGTTTATGCTGATGACATATTTTTATATAATAGTGGTACGAATTGGAATAAAACAATAGGCGAAATGCAAGAATCTTTAAATAAAATTTCAGTCTGGTGTAAAAAATGGAAATTATCCACCTCTCCAGAAAAAAAGCAGTCTACTCAACTTTTCCAGAAAAAGAAGCACAATACCTACATTACTTAAAATATGCGACAAACCTATTCCCGAAGTGAAGAGTCTGAAAAAAATCCTGGGTATCATCTTCGACCCCAATACCACCTGGAAAAATCATATTAATTACCTACGTCAAAAAGGATTCAAATATTTAAATGCAATTAAAGCCTTATCTTCTCCGAAAATAGGAACAAGATCTGATCATCTTTTAAATATTATTAATGCCACAATCCGTTCTATCTTTGACTATGGAAGTCAACTATTTTCCTTTTCTAGCAATAGCAACAGACAAAAACTAGAACCGATTTATAATGCTGCCTTACGGTTAGCCCTAGGTCTCCCAAGAAATACCCCGTTGGATTTATTAAGAGCAGAGTCTATGAATGGAAATATTAATTCTCGCCATAATTTTCTTTGCCAAAAATTTATAACCAAGCAAATAGCATTAAAAGACTGGTCACCGAACGCAAGGTTATTTTGGAATATAGATAGTAATTTTTATAAATATAGAGAAAAAGAGATCAGTATTTTTCAAAAGACGATCAACCTTCTCCAAGAATTATGCATCTCTAAAGTAGATATTCTTCAATGGATCCCTCCTCCCCCAATCTACGATAATCGCAAAATAAATATATATACTCATGAACTACCATTTCAAAACAAAGATCTTCCAGATGATATAGTACAAAATATGTTTAATGATTACATTCAGCCAAAATTTAATAACAATATCATAATAGCAACCGATGGTCCAAAAAATACTAATCAAACATCAATAGGAATTTTAATCCCTAAGAAAAAAATTCGACAAAATTTCATACTGAAAGACATGATTTCAATATTCACAGCTGAAGCTATAGCCATATGGACTGCATTAAAAAATTGGGTTTCTGAAACAGAAAACTATATCATCTTGACGGACAGCTTATCAGTCTTAAAAAGCATCCAAAATATTAATAGAAAATCCAATACGATAATATTAAATTTAAGTTCAACTTTACATCAGTGCCTCCAAATAGCTCAATCAATTACATTCATTTGGGTACCAGCTCACAAGGGAATAGAGATTAATGAAGAAGTTGACAAATTAGCTAAAGCCTCTCCAGAGCCGTGGAATATTATTTCTTGGATAACTTATGAAGATCTACATACCTATTTTAAAAAACAACACAAAATCAAAAGTGAAGAAATATGGAAAAAGAGCAAAGAGACATACAAATTTTTTTATATTTCTCATCTTGAAAAAATGGAACAGACAGGCAGCAAAAAATAGAAATACAGAAGTTTTAATCAATAAGTTGCGAGTTAAAAAGTTACCGTTAAATGATATATATTTCCTTTTTAAACTAACAGATTCTCCTTTGTGTGCAGATTGTAAAGTACCCGAAACTAGTGAACATTTTATATTAAACTGTACCAAATACAAATCACAGCGTGAAATTTTGAAAAATTTTATCTCCAACCACGGCGAATGGTCTTATTCCTCAATAGCGAAGTGTAAATCAATAGAGCATGTTCAAAAAGTTGAAAAATTTCTGACATCATCCAATAGATTCTAAAATTCCAGTTACTCTATACTCTACTTTCTTCAATCTCAGTTGAAGCACAACTCGATAATTCAAATTACAGATAGACTGCAATCACGAACTGTGTGTTATATCTTGGATTAGAAACTGATCAAAATTTTATCGGAGCATAAGGCGTTAGCCAGGTCTCCACTTTTTCAGTGCTTGCACTGAACTGAACTGAACTGAACTGTACAAACTTGTTTTGGATTTGTTTAGGAGAGTGTGCTAAAAATATTGGATAGTTTTGACTTTTCAAGTGGGTTCGAGCGGGTGAGATCGTTTTGAATTTTTATTTTGTATTGAAATTTAGTTCATATAATTTTTATTCTATCTTCGGATAAGAGCTTTTAATTTAATTATTTACACAAGATAGTGTATTTATACAATTTTGAGTGTTGGAGTAGGGAAGACAAAATGGGTGACTACCCTCACCCAAATAATAATATGGAAGTAGAAAATGGAAACTCAAATTTTTCATTCAATAAATATAGGTGTAATCTCACAGATATAGAATTATTGACCAAGTTTGCGGAAAGACAAAATTTAAACACGAGTCCAAATATTACAATTTTCTTAAAATCAGAAAATGGCTTTCAGAATGGTAATCCACTTAAACTAAAAGAAAGTATAATGAAAGAGTTCACAATTAAAAAAAATATTCTAAGTATAAGCAAAACAAGAAACGGTGAGATCATAATTAAAACAAATAATTGCGAGACCGCCAAAGAAGCTTTAAAAATTAAAGAAATTAATGGTGTAAAAATAAGTACAAGATTGTCCTTTACTGGCCTAACCAGTAGTTATATATTGCAGGGAATAGACACAGAATATACAATAGACGACATAAAATCGGAATTAGAAAATTACAATTACGCAATTTTTGATATCCAACGCTTTACCAAAAAAACAGAATCTGGATTTAAACCGATCAAAACAGTTAAAGTTACCCAAATTGGATGCAGTATTCCCGAAAGAGTTCCAATTGGATTTGAAATGATTAAAACTACTCTCTACTATGAAAAACCTAGGCAATGCACAAACTGTTGGAAATTTGGACACATTCAAAAATTTTGTAGAAGCTCAATAAAATGCCGAATTTGTTCACTGAACCACTCTGAAAACGATTGCAAAGAAATAAAAATAAAAAATGTAGCTCTTGTGGAGAGGGGCATGAAGCTAATGATAAAATTGCAAAATATATCAAGAAGAAATTGAAATCTTAAAAATTAAAGTACAGCAACAAATCTCGAGAAACGAAGCAGTTGAGAAATTCCAAAGGGAAAAAAAAAAACATCATACTCGGCCAAAACCTATAATGATCAAACAGAGAAGATAGAAAATCTTGAAAAAAAGTTTGCGAAATTAGAGTTGAAATTTGAAGAAAACAATAACATATTCGAAAAGAAATTAGAACAAATAGTACAACGCTTCACGACAGAACTGAATACCGTGGTAGCACAAATAAATTTAAGATTTTCTTCCCTAATGAATACCATGGAATCCACCCTAAAAAAGTTGCATCCAATATAACAATTCAAAAAGATGATGATTGTCTAATAAATAGAAAACAGAATGAAAAAGCAAAAAGATTCAAGAAAATATCAGAACAGAGAGGAAATACATTAGATAGTGTAGTAGAAAAAAATAAAGGAACTTAAATAAATAATCAAATTTTCTTATATTTTCTCGCTAAAAACTCAATATTAATCTACTTTCTTTTTTTCGAATATTTAAACTAATTCGTAGTATCGCACCTTTTTTTTTTCGTTTTAAATCATGAACATAATCCAATGGAATGCACGTGGAATTAAAAACAAGAGGTCAGATATTCTTTTCGCGCCAATTTTTCAAAAAGCAAGTATTTTAATAATTCAAGAAACCTGGTTACATCCAAATGATATTTTCACAATTCCCAATAAGAATATATTCAGAATTGATAGGGAAATCAAAAGAGGAGGAGGGTTAATGATAGTTTTAAATAAAGATATTAGCGCAATAAAAAAAAATATTCTCAGAAATTAGTGAAGACTTAGAAATTTTAATAGTCAGAGTTCAGATAGATTTAGTTCTTATCACAATTTTTAATATATACATCCCACCGGGTAACTTTAAAGACATCAATTTATCAAAAATAGCATCATATATTGATAATCACAGTTTGATATTGGGAGATTTCAACGCATCTCATGAAATATGGGGATCAAAAAATTCCAGTGCTTCTGGAAAAAAGATTTTTGACTGGATCATTGAAAATGACTTAATATTATTAAACGATAAAAGTCCAACTTATCTCCATTCATCGGGAATTTTTACATCTATAGATCTTTCTTTAGCATCTATAGATTTAAATTATGATTTATCCTGGTCCACAAATACCGATAATTTTGGAAGTGACCACTTCCCTATAATTATTAATTACAAAAGAACAAACAGCTCAGTAACTAATAATTTTAAACAAAAAACAAATTGGAACAAATTTATCAATATTATTCAACAAAATATAAATTTAAATGAAAACATAAATATAGATATTATAAAAGAAATTAAAAAAGTTCAAATCTTATCTCAAGAAACCAAAAAAAAACAGATCAGTTCAAGAGCTCCATGGTGGACAGCAGCATGCGGGCATTTAAGAGCAAAAAAAAAAAAAAAAAAAAAGAAAACTCCTTAATAAAGCAAGGAAAAACTTTAAAGAAAAAGACTGGATAAAATATAAAGAAGTAAGCGCAAAACTTAAGCGAACAATCAAAGCCTGTAAAGAAAATTTTTGGCACAAGACCTGCGAAAAAATATCTTCTCCTAAAGTTCTTTTTAAAATAATCCGAATAATCAAAAATAGAACAAATCCTAACTATTCTTCATTTAATATTATTGAAAATAACGGAACCATATTAACAAACGAACAATCCCAAGCAAACTGTTTTTTACAATATTACGCAAAACAAAACAACGATAATATTCCAAATATTTCTATTCCGGACAATAACCAGGATATTAATAAACCTTTTTCTTTAAAAAGAATTAGAAATAGCAATATCTCATCAAAAGAACAGCAGTCCAGGGCATGATAAAATTTCTTCAATCAATAAAATCTCCCCATCAAAGCAATAAATCTCCTTCTGAAATCATTTAATGACAGTTGGTCTTCAAGTCAAATTCCAAAAGATTGGACTCACGCAATTATCCTACCTTTCATAAAACCTCACAAAAATCCCAAGGAAGTTACGCCATACCATCCTATTTCTCTTACTTCAGTAATTGCCAAATTATTAGAAAGAACGATTCTACATAGAATGCTAGATTTCAGTTTTCAAAGCAAAATTTTTCACGTTAATCATCATGGTTTTTTCACAGAAGCAGCATTAATACATTACTTCAAACATGACATTATACTGGCTAGAGAACGCAAAGAATATTTTATTTTGGTAGCGTTGGATGTTAAAGCAGCATATGACTCAGTGTGGCCAAATGGCCTTATTTCTAAATTAAACAAAGTTGGATACTCTGGTAGATTACTACGATGGATTATAAAAACTTCTTACATCAGAGAACAATTAAAATCAAATGGAGGAACATTTTTTCAAAAATCGTTAAAAGTAATTATGGTGTACCCCAGGGTTGTATCTTAAGTCCTTTCCTTTTTATGATTTATATGGCACATATTTTTTAAATTCAACACGACAGCCATTTTCTGGTTTATGCTGACGACATATTTTTATGTAATAGGGGTACAAATTGGAATAAAACAATAGGCGAAATGCAAGAATCTTTAAATAAAATTTCAGTCTGGTGTAAAAAATGGAAATTATCCACTTCTCCAGAAAAAAGCAGTCTAATCAACTTTTCACGAAAAAGAAGCACAATACCTCCATTACTTAAAATATGCGACAAACCTATTCCCGAAGTGAAGAGTCTGAAAAAAAAAATCCTGGGTATCATCTTCGACCCCAATATCACCTGGAAAAGTCATATTAATTACCTACGTCAAAACGGATTCAAATATTTAAATGCCATTAAAGCCTTATCTTCTCCAAAAATAGGAACAAGATCTGATCATCTTTTAAATATTATTAATGCCACAATCCGTTCTATCTTTGACTATGGAAGTCAACTTTTTTCCTTTTTTAGCAATAGCAACAGACAGAAACTAGAACCGATTTACAATGCTGCCTTACGTTTAGCCCTAGGTCTCGCAAGAAATACCCCGTTAGATTTATTAAGAGCAGAGTCTATGAATGGAAGTATTAATACTCGGCATAATTTCCTTTGCCAAAAATTTATAACCAAGCAAATAGCATTAAAAGACTGATCACCGAACGCAAGGTTATTTTGGAATATAAATAGTATTTTTTATAAATATAGAGAAAAAGATATCAGTATTTTTCAAAAGACGATCAACCTGATCCAAGAATTATGTATCTCTAAAGTAGATATTCTTCAATGGATCCCTCCTCCTCCAATCTACGAAAATCGCAAAATAGAATCTATATTCATGAACTACCATTTCAAAACAAGGATCTTCCAGATGACATAGTACAAAATATGTTTAATGATTACATTCAGCCCAAATTTAATAACAATATCATAATTGCAACCGATGGTTAAAAAAATACTAATCAAACATCAATAGGAATTTTGATCCCTAAGAAAAAAATTCGACAAAATTTCATACTGAAAGAAATGATTTCAATATTCACAGCTGAAGCCATATGGATTGTGTTAAAAAAAATTGGGTTTCTGAAACAGAAAATTATATCATCTTGACGGACAGCTTATCAGTCCTCAGAGAGAGAGAAGCATCCAAAATATTAATAGAAAATTCAATACGATAATATTAAATTTAAGTTCAACTTTACATCAGTGCCTCCAAATAGCTCAATCAATTACATTCATTTGGGTACCAGCTCACAAGGGAATAGGGATTAATGAAGAAGTTGATAAATTAGCTAAAGCCTCTCCAGAGCCGTGGAATATTATTTCTTGGATAACTGGGGAAGATCTACATACATATTTCAAAAAACAACACAAAATCAAAAGTGAAGAAATATGGAAAAAGAGCAAAAGACATAAAAATTATTTTTATATTTCTCATCTTAAAAAATGGAACAGACAGGCAGCAAAAAATAGAAATACAGAAGTTTTAATCAATAAGTTGCGAGCTAAAAAAAATTACCATTAAATGATATATATTTCCTTTTTAAACAAACAGATTCTCCTTTGTGTGCAGATTGTAAAGTACCAGAAACTAGTGAACATTTTATATTAAACTGTATCAAATACAAATCGCAGCGTGAAATTTTGAAAAATTTTATCTCCAACCACGGAGAATGGTCTTATTCCTCAATAGCGAAATGTAAAACAATAGAGCATGTTCAAAAAGTTGAAAAATTTCTGACATCATCCAATAGATTCTAAAATTCCAGTTACTCTATACTCTACTTTCATCAATCTCAGTTGAAGCACAACGCGATAATTCAAATTACTGATGGACAGTGCAATCACGAACTGTGTGTTACAACTTGGATTAAAAACTAATCAAAATTTTATCGGAGTATAAGGCGTTAGCCAAGTCAGTGATCCACTATTTCAGTGATTTCACTGAACTGAACAAATCAAATATCAATAGGAATCTTGATAGAAAGTTCGATAGAATTTCTCACTGAAAGAGATAATTTTAATTTTCACAACTGAAACTATATCCATATGGACTGCGTTGCAAAATTGGATTACTGAAGCAGAAAATTATGTTATCCTGACGGACATTGTATCAGTTTTAAAAAGTATCCACAATATTAATAGAAAAGCCAAAGCCACCCCAGAACATTGGAATATTATTCCTCGGATTTCAGTGGAAGATCTACATACATATTTCAAAAAACAACATAAAAGTAAAAATGAAAAAGCATGGACAAAGAGCAGAAGACATAAAAACTATAATTATATTTCTTATCTTGAAAAGTGGAATAGACAGGGAGCAAACAATAGGAATTTTGAGGTTTTAATTAATAAGATGTTAGCAAAAAAACTACCATTAAATAATTATTTTCTATTTAAATAAGCAGATTCACCAATGTGTTCGGAATGTAAAGTGGAATAAACAAGTGAACATTTCATTTTAACCGGTAGTAAATACAAAACGCAACGAAAAATTTTTATCTCCACCTTCGAAGAATGGTCTTATTCATCAATAGCAAATGGACTCGATTCATCACTAGAGGGCGCTGCGATCATTCCGATGACGCGTGATTTTCCATGTGCGTTTAAGTAAACAATAACAGCCGATCGTTTTACACTTCTGGTTGTGCGCTAACTTTCGAATTTGCTATTTTATATTCTTTAAATTCTTTTTAGTACGTTAAATATTTTTAATATATTTTCTAGTCTTTTCAGTTTTTGTTTCGTGACTATATATATAGTATTAGATTTAAGTTTATTCTTCTATTCTTAAGCTTCGTGTTTTTGTATACTTTTAGGTTCAGAATTTTTTTTTTTATTAGTGCCAGCCACATTGTGATTTAAATAATTATGCAACGCTCTATTGAATAAAAATTTTTTGCCACTTAATATTGTGATTCCGTCATATGTGTGTACTAATTTATATTAAGTAAAATGTTTCTTTGTTGACCCTGATAAGGAATTGTCTTAATTTTTTTTACATTACTTATTTGAAAATGTAAAATATTATAATGGACTAAATTCATATGAAATTATGATCTAGTGATATTTGTTTTCAATTGTTTCCCGCCTAACGCAAAACACTTTCGTACTTTTGGTTACTTCGTATAGCTATATTATTCTTTTTGCAAGTTATTTGTTGCTGTTACTTAATATGTATATATTGTTACAAATTTTGTGCACTGAACGCTAAAAATGGTGTAAATAATTAGTTCTGAATGTGTAATTCGTTAATATTACTTTCTGTTGTATTTATTTTATGTTAAAATCGCAAGCAATTCCGTTCGTTACATAAAAATGGCGATTCAATGGAAGCATAGCCAAGTTGGCATCATTTCTGGCGAACATATATTGATGCTTCTAAAAAGAAATCTTCTAATATCACAGTCTCTGATGTAAACGAATTCTTGAGAAAAATTCCAGCAGACTAAATAGGGCGTGGTGCTCGCCAAAACAAAGTATTAAATATTACAGAACTACTCATATTAAATTTTCACTTAAATTAATATTTTTCTAAAAAGGGCAATGGTATAATTCTGTACAGTCATCTTAAATTCCAGGATAGGAGATTAGAGTCCGGAAGGACTAAGAGCTCCAACAGTCATCCCAACGACAAAACAAAGTATTGTTTTGACTACTGAAAAGTCTCAGCCAACGATTATTTAATACTTCTGCTGTTGAATAGAACGAGTGACTGCTAATGGAATACATTAGTTATTTGTATTTCTAGAGTTGTATCTGGCACTTCTAAGGATTCTAAACAATAAATTTTCATCGCTACTGAAGACTGCCTTGCTCTTTTGGATTGATAGCATTAAATCCTGGAACCCGAACAATATTTTTACATTCTAAAATGTCTTGTTTCAGAGCAGATCAGCTGAAATATATTCATTCGTTCTTTGTAAGCAAACCTATTCCTTAGCAAATTTTATTATATTTTTTTACATAGAAACTTCCTGTAATTATGAAAAAAATAGCCTGATTTGTTATTTTTTAATATTCATATAAAGTTTTTTCCTTTTTTGCTGTTCTTGAAAATCCATTTCAGTATTATTGTTAGGATATCAAAACTTTTAATATTATTCATTGATTTATTTTTAAAAGTGTATGGAAATATTGTGTGGTTTACATCTATTAGACAATTTATATGTAATTCAATAACTCATAAGAAATAATTTGTATTAAAGAATAATCCAATAAAATTTAGTCATTATTTGTAAAAAATTATGTATTAACATGATTCCTTTCTTAAACTAAGAGTATTTTCTTTTTTTGATCTTTGAAGACAGTCATTTCTAAAAGAAATTTCAAACCTTCATAAATGATAATTATTAATTAAAGTCAGACAATCAAAGCTGGCAAATGTTATTTCATTACAGAGTCATCGTATATTTCAAAAAATCTTACTATGTCTTGGGAATTTTATAGAACAGTTGTGTTTCAAAAAAAATTAGTTACAATAACAATGTTTAAAAACTTTATATATCCATATTAAATCAAATAAAGTTTGAAACTGACACAAAAAAAAACCCTCTGTTTTGTCATAGATCTTAGAAAAATACTCTTCATGAGTACACAATGAAGGGATGTCACTGATAGTCTTTCAACAGAATATGATAAAAGCATTTTATAAATTACTACAATGAATTTCTTAGTTAAAAATAAAATTTTCATATGTTTCACTTTTGTATTATAATCATGTAATATTAAAATTAAATGTTGATAAATAATGCATATTAAATAAATTTTAATTACTAATTTAAACTAGCTATCTAAAAAAATTTTCTCGAAAATAACTTGGGATGTTTCCCTATAGTGTAATAGTTTGTTTCAAACAATTTCTAAAAATAATCCCATATCTTAGTATGATTCATTTCTATTTCTTTTTCCAACTAAGGAGACAATGATTTATAAAAATAATTTTCAAACATTTATAGGTGATAATTACTAACACTATCAAAGTGCCAAATATTATTTTATAACATATCTTTAAAGGCTTCACACTGTATTGGCACAAATCATACTATTTTAAGGCTACAGCTTAGGTTTTGGTTTCAGTTTCATTTTAAATCAATTTTCCACTCTTAAATTGAATGAAAAATATTTTTCAGCACAATTGACTCTTGCAGTGTGAAATGATTAATTATTTCGGTAACATTACTAAAAACATTTCTGCTCGATTATGTTTTAAATTCTCATAGTTATTTAATTAAGATTGATTTCAAGGCCAATTTCTGTTTTAAAAATTGTTTATATAACTTAGAAGCTTTATCATTAATATTTTCTTGTTGAGAAACAATATTTCAAAGAGATGGAACACTATTGAAAATGATGCATCTAAAAATCACCCTCAGCTGATAATGCAATTATACTTTTGAATTCTAGTATTGCTGATAAAACTGAATATTTTCATGATGTACCAAACTATACGATAATATATTGTAGTACTATATTTTAGTACTTTAAAGTTAAAAAGTAAACCTAAAAAAAAAATTATATTATTACTGTGTTTCATGATCCTAATTCTCGATAAATATACAATTGCTCCAAGTTCTCTTCTTGAGTCAATACTTGTTACTAACTCAATGCAACAAATTCATTCAGGACTTATAAGCAGGATAATATCAATATACATGAGTCTTTTTTCAAACTTTTATATTTATGCAAAAATAAATCTAATCTATAGTGATAAATTTTCAAATTGTGCAAAAACCAATAAATGTGCATATTTGTTATATATAGTAAAAAAATTTCTACATTTGTTTGATAAGTTTATACCATAATCAAACTCTGAAAAACACAAATGTTGTGTTCATAAATACCACACAAATATGTTGCAATTTTTATTTTTTTTGTAAGATAATTAGATTCAAAAATGGCTTTTTTATTTTGATCATGTAAGGATGTACAGGACTTCTATACTTTATATATGGACACAAATTTATGTTTTACTATACACACATTTTAATCTGAAAATTTTAATGCCTGAATTTATTACCATATTTGGAATTCAATTATCGATTAATTAGTTTCAATGTTTGTATATATACATAGAATAAGTATATAGTTTAAGTGAAACATTATATTAAGAGCTTTCTTGTGTTACATTTGTTAGTGTCATGAAAATAACACAACAAACATGTTATAATAAATAAACTGTCAACATTGTGTAAACTTTCATATAGAAGAGCACCATCAAAATATTTATATTGTTTGATTCTTGAAACAGCTCTTTCCACAGTAACTCGCTTGTCAGACAATTTGCAGTTACTAACAATTTCAGAATCATAAAATTGAATTTTATCTTTGAAAAAAAGGGGGCTTTTTAATTTACAACCAATTTTGTCTAACTCTTCTTCAATTAAGAACCCTTTATCAGCCATAAAAACATCATTTAGTTCATTCATTTTTTACTTTAAAGTAAAAGTTCCTTGTCTGAACTTCTGCCACAATGTAAATGTGATACAAAGCAGATAGCCCCTGAAGACATAATACCTATTATACCATTTAAAGTATTACAATTTTTGTAATGACTAAATGTTCTTTGTTGTTGTAAAGGACGGTTAGGTTTTTTAATTGGAAATTCTGTATAGTCAATGATCACTCTATAACCTTTATTCTCAAACAAAAAAAAATTTTGGCATTGATTCCAAAACAGTTTTCTTTGTAAGAAAAAAAAAGTGTCTAATAATTTAAATGTTTCTTGAAAAACTATTGTAACCAAATTAAAAATTTGAAATACTGTTACGATGAAAATTTCAAATAAAATTTCTAGTAATCTATTGTGCACATGTGTGTAGACATACCAATCCTTAATTTTACCAAAAACATATCAATGGGCTGACATAATTAGCATTGATATAATTAGAATATTTCAAAACAAAGGAACTTCAACATAGAAATGTGATATCATAATGCAAACTACATCTTGGCTACAAAGTAAGAATTAATGTTCTATTCAAATAATTGCAAATAAAAACTTTATGCAGATCAACACTAAGCTATTTAAATTGTTACAATAAGCACTGCTTGAAGTAACCACGTATTAACTTTGTGCAATTCAAAGAATTGTATAATTCAAATAAATAAAAATAAACAGTGGAGTACACACACTACTTTCATGGGAGAAGTTACATTTCTAAAAAATGTTGAGGAAAGCATCTAGGTGTGATATTTGTGCTAAAAATTAAAAAATTTTTGGTTCTATGGGAGATACTTGAGCTTCTAAATCCTACCTTTGTGTAATCCTACCACTGAAAATAAGCAGTGTGTAATTAAAATAATTACAAGTAAACAGTATGTAATTCAAACAATTACAAATAGAAAAATGTGTAGTTTAAATAGTAAATAAACACTGATTAGTTCAAAACAATGGCAAGTAAGCAATTTTTTAAATTTCCAATGGTCAAGATTGCAGAAGACTACTCATCACAAAAATGGAAGTTCCACTGTTAAGTGGATATTCAGACTTGACAAATAATCACTTTATACTTCAAATACTTACAAATAAAAAACATATTATTCCAATTTATGCAAATAATGTCATTGTATTGTTCAAAATGGTCGTAAATTAATATTATATAACCTTAATTTATTGTAATTAACAGTGTATTTATCTTTGTCTTATTTATGAAGATGACCAAATAAAATTTAAAAATGTTTTTATTTCATTTTATGTCTAGAAATCTATTTATATGTACATATAAACTTTCTAAGCAGTTTGTAAAAATCTTTTATAAAAAAAAATCTGTCATTGACAGAATTCCATGACTAAGGCCAGCATTACAAAACTAATGAATTTAATTACATGCAACTAATATTCTTTAAAAGTATAAGAGAGCAGGTTCATTGACACTATTAAGTCTGTGCTTCTCCTCATAATCACTACCTAAACTTGCTACTTTGCAGTGATTTCCTCTCTTAGCAACCCCTCGTGAGGGAATTTTGACTGTATAAAATTATATACATATTTAAATTACAATATACAGGAATGAATTTAATTTTTTAGTCTATCCCCCCTGGTATAAGTACATTCTTTTTCCGCAAAGTGCATATAAATGTCTCCAAAAGTGATTGGAAACAATAGCTTTTCATTATATACATGTTTTGTTGCCTCTCTGAACAAATGGATCGGAAAGTTTGTTCCCATTGCATGTTGATTTTTCATCATATCTAGCCTTTGATATTGTTTCCAATTCCTTATAATCACTCGACATTATCTACAAATCATATAAATTAAGATATTAATATGCATATATTGTTACTTTTCTAAACATGATATAATTTATAAAATACAATACATATTATAGATTTAGAATACTGATTAAATAACTATTAAAAATTATTGCTAATCTTAATTAGCATAATTAATCTTTATTTGCATAAAATTAAACAAAATTGAAATGAAAATTTTTCACACAAACATTAGTTTTTTAAGTACAAGAAAGAATTTGGATTTGATGTGGATGAGACAGTTCTCTCAGCAATTAAATACACCAACTAATTCAACAGTAAAGTAAGAATAAAGAAGGTACTTAAATGCATTTTCTATGTATTTATCAATATTTTTCACTATAAAAAAGTTATTAAGGTGAAATATGTGCATGCAATTCAGAAATTAAACACACTGATTAATCTTAAACCAGCCAAAAATTAACAAAATGAAAATAAGTACTTTTCACATATTTATAGCTATTTTTCTTTAGTTAAATAGGGAAAAAATGTAATACTATATCTATAATGAAGTTTTATATGTAAAAATAAGTACATGCAGTGTATCTAATTATATTCTAAATAATATGAAACAAAAAAGTTTACAAGGTATTTTTGCAAAGATACTGAACATTACACCGGAAGTATTGTTGGGCTCCAGGTCAATGTTGTTGTTTACAAAGTAGAACTTCTCCATAGTTATTATTGAAAATAATCTTAAAATGAAAAAAAACAATGGTGATCAACTGCATACTTACTCACCAGTTACAGAGCATCCAGAATAGATAACAGAAGTGGTACCCTAATCTGTGTGTTTCTTTACGTTTGCAAAATTAAAATTCTTCGAATTCGAAATGCTCAGAAAATATATCACTTTTTGAAACTTGAAATATCGTCGGAGTATTTGATAAAAACAAAAAATATTGAAAATGAAATAATTAAAAAGTAATCACACATTTCAGTCGAAATGTCTTTTGGAACATCTTTTAATTTCTGTGACATTGAAGATTTATTCCTTCTCTGCAAAATTTGATTAGATGGTGGCTCGAAAAAACAGAATTTTGTGGGCACTGAATTCGGTTTCAATTGCCTTCTGTTAGTGAAAGTCTGGTACAAAAAGCATGCTTCTTCAAAATGTTCGGAACATACTGAGGAATACTTAGTCGTTTTGAAATTTTTTCTGCCCAAGTTTTGCAACCACTTTTTAATAAACATGGATCCTTTAGCGGAAACGAAAAAAAGGTTTTTGACCTACAGTCAGACTTTCCTTTTGCATTACGACAATTTAATGCGCTGCAGTATCTCATTTTGCTGCTCGATAGAAGATGTGCAAATCCGAAAATGGCGGCTAAATACTCAGTCCAAGGAAGCACATGGCTATTTGTTGATATCCGCGCTGGGCGATGACATGTGACTATGACGTCAGGTGAATCGAGTCCATTGTAAAAATATAGAGCATGTCCAATATATTCTAAATACTCTCTCCAGATTTACAGTGTTAATCGTTTCAACAGACTGGGCGGCCTTTCGAGAACTCCTAAGCCCCACCCACTACACTTTTCACCCAATCACTGCGCGCACGGGGGAAGACGTCGATACTCAAGTTGCCGACCTCACCGACGCGATCATAAACACCCACGCACTCTCTTCCAAGCCGATTCGAAGTAGGAATTCCTACTACGTTTCGGAAGAGATCCGACAGCTCATGATCGAACGGAACAGAGCCAGGAAAACCTGGCAGTTCACGCGAGATCCGAGCGACAAGAGAGTGCTGAACAACATTCAAAACAGAATACACAGGAAGGTCAAAGCCTTCCAAAACAAGATCTGGGAGGACGAACTTCGAGCTCTCGACCCCGACGACGGATCCCTATGGGAAATGTCGAAGGAGTTGAGAAAGAAGAAGTCCCCAGTTTACGTCCTTAATGGCCAGGGCGGGATCGCACACAGGGACTCTGACAAAGCCGAGGTGATTGCATGCTCCTTGGAAAAACAATTCCAAGAAAATAACATTACTCACTCCTCTGATTAAATTATTAACAGGGTGGTCGAAAATTATTTCTTGAACGAGAATAATTTCGACGCCCCCTCTCCCCCCCTCCCATGCCCTCGGAGGTTCTTAATTATATTAAGAAAGCGCAAATTAAGCGCGCCCCAGGCAGGGAAGGGATTACTAACAAAATTCTTCGAAACCTCACCCTTCCGGTGATTTTTCAAATAACCAATATCATCTCTAATATCTTCATCACTGGACATTTTCCAGAATCCTGGAAACATGCTTCGGTGATTCCCATACTAAAACCTGGAAAGCCCCGTGGCGCCGCTGACAGCTTTAGGCCGATCAGCTTGCTACCTGTGCTTTCCAAGCTAGCAGAGAGACTAATTCTCTCAAGACTGAATAACTACCTCACTAAAACAAAATACTAATCTCCCAACAGCACGGATTCAGGCCTCAACTATCCACATCGCACCAGTTGCTCCGGGTAGTTGAATTTGCCAAGTCTGGATTCAAAGATAAAAAATGCACCGGGGCCGTTTTTCTGGACATCCAGAAGGCCTTCGATCGTGTATGGCATACGGGCTTACTCTATAAGCTCATTAAAATTAACGCTCCTCCTCAACTAATACTAATTATAAAATCTTTCCTGAATAACAGATCCTTCGCCGTCAGAGTCAACGACACTCACTCCTCGACAAAACAAATAAGGGCGGGGGCGCCGCAGGGCGCACTCCTTTCCCCCACCTTATTCAACATTTACATTAACGACATTCCAAAAACACGACAAACGACAGTCTGCCTTTACGCGGACGATACTGCGATCCTCACACAGAGCGTAAACAAGAATTACATCACTCACTTTCTTCACAGGCACCTAGCAGAACTAGAAGACTGGTATAAAAAATGGAAAATTTCCATAAATCCTGAAAAAACAGAAGCAGTCTTCTTCTCAGTTGGACATGGCATACGCAAGCCACCGCCCATATACGTACAGAACCACCCGGTTCCCTGGTCAAATTCAGTTAATTATTTAGGTGTTACTTTGGACCAACACCTCTCATTTAATGATCATATTACTAAAATTAATAATAAATTCCGAGCTTTAGCTTGTCTTTATTACCCCTACTTCACTCGGAATTCTCCGTTGACAATTAAAAATAGGTTGCTTATCTATACTTCCATACTCAGACCAGTACTCCTTTACGCTTCTCCCGTCTGGGGGCATGCTGCAAAAACTAATATAAACCGACTCGAATCTTCTCAAAATTTAATGATAAGAAAACTAACAAACTCCCCATGGTTTGTGAGAAACGCGGATCTTAGATTCGCGTTAAATCTCACAACCGTGCTGGAAACCATTAAGAAAATAGCCACTGAATTCTTTACTAACCTAGAATCAATTGACAATAGAACTTTAAGAAAAATAGAAATTTATACCCCCGATCCTAATTTTAACAGACCCCGTAACATTTTATTATAACATTAATTCTAACAGGGAGACTTGTCTCCCACCCTGATCTCTGATTAACTTTTTCTACCGACTCCACCCCCTTCTCAGTAGCTGCCTCCCCATTGGACGAGCGTAAAGTTACACTAAGACATTTAAATCCGACCGCTCTTGCGGCCACTTCATCGATAGAACTTCTAGAAATGTTTTTACTTCTATTCAAAATCATAACAACCCTATAATTAAAGCACAAACACTTTTCACGTATCCTCATGCTAAAATAAATTTTGCTTATAAAACGACAAAATGGAATCTGCCCTTAAAACCGCCGTAATTACAACAATAATACTTAATTGCTACACTTAACAACATTTAAATGCATTTGCCTACATCAGAATTGGGATCAGTGATTAAAGCTGGCTCCTGCTTCAATTCCACGATTGTTCCGGCTGCAAGTTCTGTCTTGCAGTCTCCGTCCTCTTATTCATTCCAGCTGCAAAAAAAAAAAAAAAATTCGCAGCTTCTCTATTCCGATTGCGTTTTGGTGCTCCTCGAACGCGTTTTTGGGGCTGTTAAGCCCCCCCCCTTCCTTGCGCTTCTCCATTCCTGCCCGCGTAACGTATTTTTGTCTCGTTTTCGTCTGGCCGCTTCTTCCTCCATCCTCCCCCCCTGCGGGGGAGTGTATTCAGATATTGATTTTCATTGCCACTTTCTCTCCGCGAATTTGGGTATAAGCGATTCATTTCGCTGGCACCCGTTAAATCTAATTTTCGTTCACTTCATCGAATTTCAAAACAAAAAGGATCCAAACACTACGTTCCAGTGCAGACACCGAGCAGTTCAGACGTATTAGTCTGAGCTCCCAGTATTCTTATTGCGCATAGCCAGGGAGAGCACGTAAAGTCCTTTGTAGCCCTTTTCAGGGCTTTTATATCAAGGGGGTTGCCTCCATTTGTTAGCGAGTGGATCTATTTTACTTGAGTAAATATTTTTTCGGAAATGAGCCAGTCGGATTCAGATGACGAGTTGTCGAAGTCCATTAGGCCTGGGTCAGCCATGTCAACCAAATCGGATTCATCTACTGGATTGCAAATATCAGATTGCATGAAAAGAAGAAAGGCTATTAGAGCTTTGGACAAATTGGATTTCGAAATTACTAAGCACAAGTCGGCGTTAGTATTTAACCAAGCAAAAGGAGATTGGACCAGTATATCGCAAATAGAGAAAAAGATTCAGATGAACGAGGAAGAGAAAGAACGAAAGGTAAGTGAGCTACGCAATTTACCTCCTTGTTTAGAAGCTAACTGCCCGGATCATACCATTTTATCCCAAAGTAACCCTGTACCTGATTCGAACAAAACTAAGATTCAATCGCAAAAGCGAAAAAATGAGAAGGAAGATTCGGAAGGCTTTGCTTTTCCCAAGAAGACCGCTAGGCCGATCACCCCCACTAAAGCTCTTGAACCCCTCCAAACAAGAAATAATTTTGAAACTTTAATTCCGGACCCTGATCCAATAATTAAAATGATAACGGAAAATATTGCACCACAACCTAGAGCCCCTCACCCCATAACATTAAAAGTTAGTAAAAATTATAGAGAGCAAATAAAAATAATTAATGAAACTTTTCCAGATATGCAAATAAAAACTGCTGGAGATTATTTCAAGCTTTTTCCTAACAACATTGATCAAAGCCGTAGTCTTTCCCATTTCCTAGAATCCGATAAACAATTCCAATTCTACACCGTTCCAATAATTGAAAATAAACCATTAAAAGTCGTGATTAAAGGATTACCGCGTGTCACCCTCCCAGAGGAAATTATAATAGACCTTGAAGAACTTGGATTTACTATCACTAGCTGCACTCAAATGATATCAAAACGAACAAAACTTGAACTGCCCTTTTTCCTAGTCACACTTCCCCGTAGCGATTTTAACTTAACTATTCGTCAACTCACTCATCTCCATTACTTAAAAATCAGCGTTGAGGGATACTCCATTCGGGGTGTCACTCAATGCTACAAATGCAATAATTTTTATCATACCGCTGCTAATTGTTTTATGGAACCAAGATGCATAAAATGTGGGAAGAACCATATGACCAAAGAATGTAATATAACCCAGAGAATTGAAAACCCTTATTGTATTAACTGCCACGTGTACGGGCATACTGCCTGCTACACGAAATGCCCTAGATTTCCTAAACCAAAGTCAGCCCCCCACAATAAGTAGAAATAATAACACTTTCAACGCTAATAATGTTAAAGAAAGTATATCTTTTGCCAATGTTGTTTCGGGAAAAACCCACAATAATACCACTCCTCAGCCATCAAACCAAAGAAAAAATCGTGAAAATCAAAGTTCCTTCCAATCTTCCCTCCCCGCTGATACTAATTTTAATGATGTTCAAAACCTGATAGATCTTTTTAAAATTATTTCTAATATAGTGAAGCAATGCCCAAAACTAATAAGTATTTTACCAGCACTCAAAGCAACTAGTGATTTTAAACAGCAAGCTTTCTTGATACTTCAAGCTTTAATGGAGTAAATCTAGCATTAAATTTTCTCTTTTCATATCTTTTTTTTTTAAATTATATTTCTATAGTAATGTTGCTTTCCTTTTTATTCAATTAGTTTTCCCCCCCTTAACCGGGTCAGTTAGCCCTATTTATCGTAGCTCACAAACCAAGTTCTATGTTTCTCTCGCCCCACCCCTTGTTTGGGACTCTTCTGATATCGGCTTTCCGATAAACTTCTTCAGTCATACTGAGCAGAAGCGCTAGCTCGCTCCATCTAATTTTCGTTTTCCACTTCATCGACTTTTGCGGACGGTAACGGGAAGGAGAGGAACCGGTTCGCCGGTCTCTCCCTTCCCTAGCCGCCCAGCACATCTGATTTATTGCCGTCGGCCCCTCTTCGGAGGGCGAGTCGACAGGCGCCGGAGTTATTTTTCACTCACAGCCAAACGCAAACATACTGCTTCCAGCACTCACCTTTCGTACTTTTTTAATTTTATTGGCAATCACTTAAATTTTTAACTTTGAATATTTTATAAATTTAAAAAAAGGGCAAATTATCATTTGAGAGCAACAAACCATAAATTTTTTGAATGACAGGAGATGAAGATCTCAGAATGAGATCAGGAGCTCCAGCCCCATCGATTCAACACCTGTACTGAACTGAAGTGAACTGAACCAACATTGAAATATTACTTGCGGAGAACTTGCGCGCATCTTATAATTAGGAAAGTATTGAATTAAACGTAGGTAAAATGAAATTCTTTTAAAAAAAATGATTGAAAAGTTTTTTTCCTAGAAGAGAGAACAATTTTTGTTGCTGTTCGTAGAAAAAACCCATCAATCAATCAATTTTCGGTGTAAGAAAAAGAAAAAAAACCGCTGTTTTAAATATACACTTGCTAGAAAAAGTCTGCTATCACCCATGAGAAATCAGACAGAAAGGTAAAATTTAATAGAATTATAATTTTTTTCTAACAGAATTTCGTGAGTTTTTTTACTATTTTAATATTGAGCATGCATGAATTCTTTAATTTAGAATTAATTTAAAACTATTTAAGGGGGACTTGTACCCTTTAAACTACTTTCTTTCTTTATGTATTTAAAAAGTATATATTAACATTTTATATAGTGTTTCTATTCAAGAAAATGGTACGAGATGAAATTTTTCACATATTATTCACACAATTTTAAAAATTTAAATATTGTGAAGAAAATTTTAAAATCCTACTTCTGTAATTATTAAGTTTCTGACCATAAATTTTTTTTGTAATATTCTTATGGATGTTATAAACAATTTTAGGGATCTATTTTACAATAACTTAATTCATTTTTGAGAAAAAGAATAAAATGTTGATATGCATGCTAAAAATCAACGAAAAAGCCAATATCTCTTAACATTTTAATTTTTTAGAAAAAAAAGTATTCAGTTTACTGCAAAATGGATTCCTAATTTTTGTCACATGCTTTATATGCAACACACAGGGAAAAATGGGAGTGATTGGTAAATAGTTGTGGAAGAAGTAGCATTTTGAATGCACTAATGTTTCGTAAAACTCAAACTGAGAAAAACCACCTTAAAGTATATAATACTGAAAAACAAATTATAATAAGCTTAAATAAATTTAAAATACCACTTTAAGATATTAGTTATATATTTTTCTTTGAAATAATTTCATCGTCATACTTTTTCAACCCATACATTTTTATGAATGATCAATTTTAAGAAGGTATTAATTGCACAAGAAAATTCAAGAAAATGTTAAAAATTTTTTTCTGTTATGACAAAAGTTTAGTTTTTTTCTTCACAAAATA